>LR738710.1:76649275-76680265 GCA_902687465.1 Secale cereale
CCCCCCCCCCGTTACACCTCTCCCTCCTCCCGCGGGACCTTGGCGAAGCCCTCCAGCTTTTCCCGTTGCATCCACCACCACGCCGTCATGCTGCTGGATCTCCATCAACCTCTCATCCCCCCTTGCTGGATCAAGAAGGAGGAGACGTCGCTGTACCGTACGTGTGTTGAACGCGGAGGTGCCATCCGTTCGGCGCTGGGATCATCGGTGATAGGGATCACGACGAGTACGGCTCCATCATCCACGTTCTCTTGAACGCTTCCGCTCGCGATCTACAAAGGGTATGTAGATGCACCCTTTTATGCTCGTTGCTAGATGACTCCTTAGATTGATCTTGGTGAAGCGTAGGAAATTTTTTGAATTTTGCTACGTTTCCCAACACCAGGCAGTGTCAATTGTGAAACAATTCCACAGTTCCTTAGGTGCGTGCCAAATTCGTGACTTAAATATTCTCCTCCACGATCCGATCGTAAGAACTTTATTTTTCTGTCACGTTGATTCTCAAACTCATTATGAAATTCCTTGAACTTTTCAAAGGTCTCAGACTTGTGTTTCATCAAGTAGACATGCCCATACCTACTTAAGTCATCAGTGAGGGTGAGAACATAACGATAGCCTCCGCGAACTTCAACACTCATTGGACCGCACACATCGGTATGTATGATTTCCAACAAGTTGGTTGCTCGCTCCATTGTTCCGGAGAACGGAGTCTTGGTCATCTTGCCCAAGAGGCATGGTTCACACGTGTCAAATGATTCATAATCAAGAGACTCCAAAAGTCCATCTGTATGGAGCTTCTTCATACGTTTGACACCAATATGACCAAGGCGGCAATGCCACAAGTATGTGGGACTATCATTATCAACCTTACATCTTTTGGCATTCACACTATGAATATGTGTAACATCACGTTCGAGATTCATTAAGAATAAACCATTGACCAGCCGGGCATGACCATAAAACATTTCTCTCATATAAATAGAACAACCATTATTCTCGGATTTAAATGAGTAGCCATCTCGCATTAAACGAGATCCAGATACAATGTTCATGCTCAAAGCTGGTACTAAATAACAATTATTGAGGCTTAAAAGTAATCCCGAAGGTAGATGTAGAGGTAGCGTGCCGACGGCGATCACATCGACCTTGGAACCATTCCCGACGCGCATCGTCACCTCGTCCTTCGCCAGTCTCCATTTATTCCGCGGCTCCTGCTTTGAGTTACAAATGTGAGCAACTGCACCGGTATCAAATACCCAGGAGCTACTACGAGCGCCGGTAAGGTACACATCAATAACATGTATATCACATATACCTTTGACGTTGTCGGCCTTCTTATCTGCTAAGTATTTGGGGCAGTTCCACTTCCAGTGACCCGTTCCCTTGCAATAAAAGCACTCAGTCTCAGGCTTGGGTCCATTCTTTGGCTTCTTCACGGTAACTGGCTTACCGGGCGCGGCAACTCCTTTGCCGTCCTTCTTGAAGTTCTTCTTACCCTTGCCTTTCTTGAACTTAGTGGTTTTATTCACCATCAACACATGATGTTCTTTCTTGATCTCCACCTCCGCTGATTTCAGCATTGAATACACCTCGCGAATGGACTTCTCCATCCTTTGAATATTGAAGTTCATCACGAAGCTCTTGTAGCTAGGTGGGAGCGACTGAAGGATTCTGTCAACGACCGCTTCGTCTGGGAGATTAATTCCCAACTGAGACAAGCGATTGTGCAACCCAGACAATTTTAGTATGTGCTGGCTGACAGAACTATTCTCCTCCATCTTTCAACTGTAGAATGCGTCGGAGACGTCATATATCTCGACTCGGGCATGAGCTTGGAAAACCATTTTCAGCTCTTGGAACATCTCATATGCTCCGTGGTGCTCAAAACGCTTTTGGAGCCCCGATTCTAAGCTGTAAAGCATGCCGCACTGAACCAGGGAGTAATCATCACAACGTGACTGCCAAGCGTTCATAACGTCTTGGTTCGCTGGGGCGGGAGCGTCACCTAGCGGTGCTTCAAGGACATATGTTTTCTTGGCAGCTATGAGGATGATCCTCAAGTTACAGACCCAATCCGTATAGTTGCTGCCATCGTCTTTCAGCTTGGTTTTCTCTAGGAACACGTTGAAGTTGTGGACAACATTAGCGTGGGCCATTGGATCCACAAGACATATTGTAAAGATTTTAGACTATGTTCATGACAATTAAGTTCATCTAAACAAATTTAATGAACTCCCACTCAGATAGACATCTCTCTAGTTATCTAAGTGATACATGATCCGAATCGACTAGGCCGTGTCCGATCATCACGTGAGACGGACTAGTCATCAACGGTGAACATCTTTATGTTGATCATATCTTCTATACGACTCATGTTCGACCTTTCGGTCTTCCGTGTTCCGAGGCCATGTATGTACATGCTAGGCTCGTCAAGTGAATCCTAAGTGTATTGCGTGTGTAAATCTGGCTTACACCCGTTGTATGCGAATGTTAGAGCCTATCACACCGATCATCACGTGGTGCTTCGGAACAACGAACTTTAGCAACGGTGCACAGTTAGGGGGAACACAATTCTTGAAATTTTAGTGAGAGATCATCTTATTTACTACCGTCGTTCTAAGCAAATAAGATGTAAAAACATGATAAACATCACATGCAATCAAATAGTGACATGATATGGCCAATATCATTTTTGCTCCTTTGATCTTCATCTTCGGGGCTCCATGATCATCATTGTCACTGGCATGACACCATGATCTCCATCATCATGATCTCCATCATCGTGTCTGCATGAAGTTGTCTCGCCAAACATTACTTCTACTACTATGGCTAACGGTTAGCAATAAATTAAAGTAATTAAATGGCGTTTTCAATGACACGCAGGTCATACAATAAAATTAAGACAACTCCTATGGCTCCTGCCGGTTGTCATACTCATCGACATGCAAGTCATGATTCCTGTTACAAGAACATGATCAATCTCATACATCACATATATCATTCATCACATCTTTTGGCCATATCACATCACACGGCACATGTTGTAAGAACAAGTTAGATGTCCTCTAATAGTTGTTGCAAGTTTTTATGTGGCTGCTATAGGTTTCTAGCAAGAACGTTTCTTACCTACGCCAAGACCACAACGTGATATGCCAATTTCTATTTACCCTTCATAAGGACCCTTTTCATTGAATCCGATCCGACTAAAGTGGGAGAGACAGACACCCGCTAGCCACCTTATGCAACTAGTGCATGTCAGTCGGTGGAACCCATCTCACGTAAGCGTACGTGTAAGGACGGTCCGGGCCACTTCATCCCACGATGCCGCCGAATCAAGATAAGACTAGTAGCGGCAAGAGAATTGAACAAATCTACGCCCACAACTACTTTGTGTTCTACTCGTGCAAGATACTACGCATAGACCTAGCTCATGATGCCACTGTTGGGGAACGTAGCAGAAAACAAAAAAAATCTACGCTTCACCAAGATCAATCTATGGAGTCATCTAGCAACGAGGGAGAGGGGAGTGCATCTACATACCCTTGTAGATCGTGAGCGGAAGCGTTCAAGAGAACGTGGATGATGGAGTCGTACTCGTCGTGATCCAAATCACCGATGATCCTAGCGCCGAACGGACGGCACCTCCGCGTTCAACACACGTACGGAGCAGCGACTGTTGGAAATATGCCCTAGAGGCAATAATAAATTGGTTATTATTATATTTCCTTGTTCATGATAATTGTTTATTATCCATGCTAGAATTGTATTGATAGGAAACTCAGATACATGTGTGGATACATAGACAAACACCATGTCCCTAGTAAGCCTCTAGATGACTAGCTCGTTGATCAATAGATGGTTACGGTTTCCTGACCATGCACATTGGATGTCGTTGATAACGGGATCACATCATTAGAAGAATGATGTGATGGACAAGACCCAATCCTAAGCCTAGCACAGATCGTGTAGTTCGTATGCTAAAGCTTTTCTATATGTCAAGTATATTTTCCTTAGACCATGAGATTGTGCAACTCCCGGATACCGTAGGAATGCTTTGGGTGTACCAAACGTCACAACGTAACTGGGTGGCTATAAAGGTGCACTACAGGTATCTCCGAAAGTGTCTGTTGGGTTGGCACGAATCGAGACTGGGATTTGTCACTCCGTATGACGGAGAGGTATCTCTAGGCCCACTCGGTAGGACATCATCATAATGTGCACAATATGTGATCAAGGAGTTGATCACGGGATGATGTGTTACGGAACGAGTAAAGAGACTTGCTGGTAACGAGATTGAGCAAGGTATCGGTATACCGATGATCGAATCTCGGGCAAGTGCTATACCGATAGACAAAGGGAATCGTATACGGGATTGATTGAATCCTTGACATCGTGGTTCATCCGATGAGATCATCGTGGAACATGTGGGAGCCAACATGGGTATCCATATCCCGCTGTTGCTTATTGGCCGGAGAGTTGTCTCGGTCATGTCTGCATGGTTCCCGAACCCGTAGGGTCTACACACTTAAGGTTCGATGACGCTAGGGTTATAGGGAAAGTATGTACGCGGTTACCGAATGTTGTTCGAAGTCCCGGATGAGATCCCGGACATCACGAGGAGTTCCGGAATGGTCCGGAGGTAAAGATTCATATATGGGAAGTCCTGTTTTGGTCACCGGAAAAGTTTCGGGCGCTATCGGTAGCGTACCGGGACCACCGGGAGGGTCCCGGGGGTCCACCGGGTGGGGCCACCAGCCCCGGAGGCATACGTGGGCCAAGTGTGGGAGGGGACCAGCCCCAGGTGGGCTGGTGCGCCCCCCCCCCCCCCACCATGGACCAAGGCGCCTCCAAGAGGGGAGGGGGGCAAACCCTAGGGCAGATGGGCCCTAGGGCCCAATCTGGTGCGCCCCCCTCTCCCTCTCCCCCTCTGGCCGCCACCCCTAGATGGGATCTAGGGTGGCCGCACCCCTAGGGGTGGGAAACCCTAAAGGGGGCGCAACCCCCCCTTCCCCCTATATATATGTGAGGTTTGGGGCTGCCCATAACACGTTTTGACCTCTGTCGCTTGGCGCAGCCCTACCTCTCTCCCTCCTTGTCTCTTGCAGTGCTTGGCGAAGCCCTGCTGGAGTCCCGCGCTCCTCCACCACCACCACGCCATCGTGCTGCTGTTGGATGGAGTCTTCCCCAACCTCTCCCTCTCTCCTTGCTGGATCAAGGCGTGGGAGACGTCACCGGGCTGCACGTGTGTTGAACGCGGAGGCGCCGTTGTTCGGCGCTTAGATCGGAATCAACCGCGATCTGAATCGCAGCGAGTACGACTCCTTCATCCGCGTTCTTGCAACGCTTCCGCATCGCGATCTACAAGGGTATGTAGATCCACTCTCCTTTATGCTCGTTGCTAGATTACTCCATAGATAGATCTTGGTGATGCGTAGGAAAAAATTTGATTTTCTGCTACGATCCCCAACAGCGACGTCTCCTCCTTCTTGACCCAGCAAGGGGGGAGGAGAGGTTGATGGAGATCCAGAAGCACAACGGCGTGGTGGTGGATGCAGCGGTATTCCAGTAGGGCTTCGCCAAGCAGCATTGGAGGAGGAAGGGGTGTCACGGGAGGGAGAGGGAGGCGCCAGGGCATGGGTGCGGCTGCCCTCCCTCCCCCCACTATACATAGGGGTCCTGGGGGGCGCCGGCCCTAGGAGATCCAATCTCCTAGGGGACGGTGGCCAAAGGGGGGGACTTGCCCCCCAAGCAGGTGGGGCACCCCCACCCCTAGGGTTTCCAACCCTAGGCGCAGGGGGAGGCCCAAGGGGGCGCACCAGCCCACTATGGGCTGGTTCCCTTCCCCTTTCATCCCATGGGGCCCTCCGGGATAGGTGGCCCCACCCGATGGACCCCCGAGACCCTTCCGGTGGTCCCGGTACAATACCGGTGACCCCCGAAACTCTCCCAATGGCCGAAACTGGACTTCCTATATATAAATCTTTACCTCCGAACCATTCCGGAACTCCTCGTGACGTCCGGGATCTCATCCAGGACTCCGAACAACTTTCAAGTTACCGCATACTTATATCTCTACAACCCTAGCGTCACCGAACCTTAAGTGTGTAGACCCTACGGGTTCGGGAGACACGTAGATATGACCGAGACGACTCTCCGGTCAATAACCAACAGCGGGATCTGGATACCCATGTTGGCTCCCACATGCTCCTCGTTGATCTCATCGGATGAACCATGATGTCAAGGATTCAATCAATCCCGTATACGATTCCCTTTGTCTATCGGTATAGTACTTGCCCGAGATTCGATCGTCGGTATACCGATACCTTGTTCAATCTCGTCATGGCAAGTCTCTTTACTCGTTCCGTAATACATCATCCCGTGACCAACACCTTAGTCACATTGAGCTCATTATATATGATGATGTCTTACCGAGTGGGCCCAGAGATACCTCTCCGTCACACGGAGTGACAAATCCCAGTCTCGATTTGTGCCAACCCAACAGATACTTTCGGAGATACCCGTTGTGTACCTTTATGGCCACCCAGTTACGTTGTGACGTTTGGTACACCCAAAGTATTCCTACGGTATTCGGGAGTTGCACAACCTCATGGTCTAAGGAAAAGATACTTGACATTGGAAAAGCTTTAGCATTACGAACTACACGATCTTGTGCTAGGCTTAGGATTGGGTCTTGTCCGTCACATCATTCTCCTAATGATGTGATCTTGTTATCAATGACATCCAATGTCCATGGTCAGGAAACCGTAACCATCTGTTGATCAACGAGCTAATAACTAGAGGTTTACCAGGGACACGTTGTGGTCTATGTATTCACACATGTATCACTGTTTCCGGATAATACAATTCAAGCATGAATAATAGACAATTATCATGAACAAGGAAATATAATAATAACCATTTTATTATTGCCTCTAGGGCATATTTCCAACAATACAGATGCAGATTATGCAGGTGACATGGATCGTAGGAAGTCCACATCTGGATACCTGATGACTTATGCAGGGGGAGCAGTGTCATGGCAATCAAGATTGCAGAAATGTGTTTCTACATCAACTACAGAAGTTGAGTACATAGCAGCAGTTGACGTTGGCAAGGAAGTCTTGTGGATGAAGAACTTCTTGCAAGAGCTCGACATGAAGCAAGAGAAGTATGTTCCGTTTTGTGACAGTCAGAGTGCTATTCATCTTGCCAAGAATTCAAGATATCACTCTCGAACCAAGCACATTGATGTGAGGTACCATTGGATTCGAGATGTTGTGAGTTCCAAGTTGCTGAAACTTGAGAAGATACATACCGACTACAATGGTTCGGATATGATGACCAAGATATTGCCAAATGAGAAGCTACAAGAATGTTGCAAGGTAGCGGGCATGGTGGTGCCCCCTTCATGAGTTGGAGGGGGAGATTTGTTGGGATATCCTCTTCATGTGGGCTGTGAGGAGATGACCATTTGAGGCCTTTTAGGCAGCCCAAAGAGGTGCAGAAGCCCACTACCCATTAGGGTTATGACCTAGGGTCATTTTGGACTTTGCACATAAGTGGGTGGGGATGTTTTACCCTCCATCCAGCAGCCACCACCAAATGTGACGAAAATCAGTTCATCCTCCAAGAGAGAAGAAGAGAGAAAACCAAGAGAGCAAGGGAAGAAGAGGAAGATTGAAGGAAGAAGCAAAGGGAGCTCCTCCCCAAGGTTGTGATGGTCCAGATCCACCACCTTATCTCCTTCAAGCTTCGGTTCCACCATCTTTGGTGAGATTGTTCCAATCCCTAGTTCTTGAGCCCCAAATCTCGTTGTGTTCATTCAAGATTCAGAAATCTTGATGTATGAATCCTCTAGTGCAGTCTAGAGAAGAACTTGTTGTATCCCACATTTGATAATAGTGAAAGAGGATTTGGATGGATTCGGCCCGTGGTTTTTTCCCTCAAGTTGAGGGGTTTTCCACGTAAAATCTGGTGTCTCTTTGTTGATGCTTGGTGCTGTCCAGAAAAGTTACTCCTACCACAAGACACTCGGCTGAGGAGTGTCTTGCCCGCTGAGTAATATTTTCTGCCTCCATATATGTTGCTGCATATGTTTCCTTCCGTGCTAAGTAACGATCCTTAAGTTAGTACATGATGTGGTGCTGAGATTATTTGTTTTCGCTGCAGTTTTCAGTTAACAACAAATGCATTTGTGTGCTAATTCCCAACAGCCAGGTGCACGACCTCGTCGTTCCACAAGGCTGTCAGCAGCATGCCGTCTCTATAAACTACAGGTGCCGAGGAAGGATCACTGAATCAGTTCCAAACGTGCGCGGCAGGATTTGGGTTCCGTTCGAGGCCACATCAGAGTGCTTGCGTGTGTTCGGCACATGGATTGATCGGTTTCCATCTACCAAAGAGGATCGATCACCCTACCAGCTTCATTTTATAATCAATCCTGATTTTTTTAATTTTTTCAATCTATTTATCTTCAATCATGGTAGTACAACAAACACTAGAAATAATAAAAATTACATTCAGGTCCGTAGAGGCATAGACCACATAGCGATGACTACAAGCACGGAAGCGAGCCGCCGTCATCGCCCCTCCTTTATTTGAACCGCGCAAATCTTGTTGTAGTAGACCAGCGCACCAAAACAGCAACCGCCACCACTGAAGAGTAGCATAGATCGAAAGGATTCAATTTGAAGACGCACGAACATAAACGAACTACGACAAGATTTGAGCAAATCCACCGATGACAGATCCACAGAAGACACACCTCCACACGTCCACCGACGATGCTAGACGCACCACCGGAACGGGGACTAGACGGAGAGAACCTTATTCCATCTTCAGAAAGCCGCCGCCGTCCCGTTTTCCTGAGCAGAACACAAACTCTAACAAAATTTGAAGGAACATCTAAAGACGGAGCCCTACTGCCGGCAAGAGCCGGGATCTACCACGCAGCCATGGGCCTAAGAGCATCTCCAGTTGTGCCCCCAACAAGGTCCCCCGGGCGGGTTTTTTTTTGCCGCCGGCGCTGAAAATCGGCCCATTCGCGCCCCCAAATGCCCTTTTTCGCCGGCTCGGGCCGAAATTGGCGCCGGCGGACCCAGGCCGAACCCGACGCGCTGGGGGTGCTTGGGGGCGCTGGCCGAATCGTTTTTGACGCGAAAATCGGCGGGCCCTCCTTGGCAGCGACTCGGCGGTTCTCGACGCTTCATCGTCCTCATCGCCTCGGTTCCCGCGGGGGAATCAATGCCAAAGCTGTTGCGCGCTGCCGCGCCGGTCAGCCCCCATTGATGCCTCACGGTCGGTGTAGTGAAGGCGCGGCGACGCGCGTCCCGCCCTCGCCCGCCACGCGTACACACGGCGGCCATGCGGGTGCCGCCCGGCCGTGGCTATATAAGCCGCCCCCTCCCACATCGATGAGCCACGCACAGACATCGCTCTCCACAGCCGACGCCCCCCGTTCCTCCTCTCTTCTCGTCGTTTCCGTTTCACCCCATGGCCGAGCGCTACTCATGTGATGGTGCGGCGGCGAACGGCTTCGGCCGCCGTCACCTTCATGAGGACGAAGCCCGGCTTCTCTATGAGGCCGAGTACCTGGTCCCGCCGGACATGCGGGTGCCCGGGACGTGGAAAATAAGCGCCGGTGGGGTCCCCGTGCCACCGCCCCCACCGGGGCGGCCAGACGTGCGGAGATCGCCTGCATCCGCTCCTCTCTGACGCAGGTGGCGAGAGACGAGCCAAGGTACGCCTCCGACAGCACGCTGTGGGAGCCGTATTTCCGGCGTCACCACGCCGAGCAGCTCGAGGCCACCAACGGCGTCGTGCCTTCCGGGAACTACAACTCTGAAGGGCACCGCCGATGGTGGGGCGTGCCCGGCCGCACGCTGGAGGCCGTCCTCGAGTACATCGAGGGCGGCAACACGCCGAGGCTGGAGTACCCCGCGCCACCCACCTTCTCCCGCCGGCGTGGTAGCTCGTGGACGCCGAGACGCATGGACCCAGCGTCCTCCACCTCGTCCGGCCGCTCGTCCGGCTCTCCCTCCCTCCTCCCCATCAAGTTGAAGCCCCGGGACACCCGATCAGCCGGCGCACCCGCAGCGGCGGCATCCGCATCGCCGAGTCCTCCCCCACCTCTGCCCGGCTCGTCGGGCCGAAGGTGGAGTCGGACCTCCCCGCGAAGTACGAGGCCATTGCCCGGTCTGGCTTCTCCGAGGAGGCCGCCCTACAGTGGGCGCGGGGCGACTACCTCCGCGACGAGATGGTCCGGCAGCGCCGAGCCCTGGAGGAGATAGCCGCCCGCCGGCGTGGGCGCGATGGGGAGGACGGCGTCGCCATCCTCGACAGCGATGACGAGGACGCCCCCGGACCGTCCAACCCGCCGCGCCTCGGCGACCCTGGGCAGGGGAGCAGCAGGAACGGCGGCCGCGGCGGACGCGACGACGACGGCGACTGCACGCAGTCCTACAGGCTCCTCGGCATGTAGAGCTTCAGGACGGCGAGGGCGAGGGCGACGGCGGGTCTAGCAGTGTCGTTGTTTTTCTTTTTTGTAAAATATTTGATGAACTCGTCGAAGTTTGGTTAAATTTATGCCTTATTTGTCCGAATGTGAGGCCGAATTTTGTTTTTGAAAAAAAAAACGAAAATGCGCCGTGGGGCGGCGACTAGGGAGCATCACGCTCCACGACGCGGTTTAGCGCCGGTTCGTCCCCAGACGGCGATTTTACGCGCCCCCTGAAGGGCCAACGGCTGGAGATGCTCTAAGGGCATCAGAGACGAGGCAGACCGCCGGCCGGCGGGAGACAGAGAAAACCTAGTCTTTTCTTTTCTTAATCAATCCTAAATTCTTGCAAGCAACAGAAGCATACTTCAAAAATGGAAAACCGGTACCAAGTGTCTTAAGTAAGCAGACACTGTTTGTTTCGGATTCTGAAATCAGATTCAGCTTTGTTAGTGAAGTCAAATCTGAAATCTGAAACAAACTGCTATATATAATCAACTTTGCCAGTGAACTGAATCTAAATTTGGATCATTTCTAGTGTAATTTTTTGAAGCACCTCAAAGTGTACTTTGATGACCAAGCTAAATGGCTTCGTCACTAAAGCGAATTCATAGGTGATTAAAATCCAAGCAAAATTGAAATACAGAGCCATAGTAGTACTAGTAACCTGTTCCCTAAGCTAACGTGACTACGGCGCCTGGGCCGGGCGGGACCGGGACCCGAGGATCCAGAGCATCCCGAGGGCCGACGCCGCGGCCAGGCCCCCGGAAGCACATGCCATGGCGGCGGCGGCGGCGAGGTACACCACGCACACGGCGTTCCTCGGCGGGCGCACGAACAGGCCGACGGCGAGGGCGGCGCACCCGGAGCCGAAGGTAAGGCAAGCGACGACCCAGTCCGCCGCGACTAGGAGCAGGAGCTTTACGTTGGTCGGGCGCAGCAGGCCGCCGAGGCAGAGCCAGGAAAACTGCGGCCCCAGCAGCACCCCGCCCACACCGACCGGGAAGACGGCCAACAACGCGAGGAAATACAGCAGCCTGAGCAAACAAAACACGTACTGCATGCATCAGCATCAGAGGCCGGAGAGAAAAAACATCGTGCATGGCCGGGCTTTAGCATGGAACGAACAGGCTCAGCTGGTCGGCGGTCAAGGCCTCGGCCGCCAGGCAGCTGACGGCCACCGCCGCGACGGCCAGAGCGAGGCTGCCGGCCCTGGAGAGCACCACGAGGAGCCCCACCGTCCTGCCCATGCGCGACGTGACTGTGAGCTGTGGTCTGGTCCGTGGGCAGGGTGGGCTGAGACTTGGTTAAGTCTGAGTCGACAGAGATCTAGCCACACCGGAGGAGAAATGCGTGCAAGAACTTTGCCGCGCCGGCCCTGGTTGCCACAAATGGGCGTAACTTCCTGGCCGCGCAAGTCCTGGATGCTTTCATCAGTACAAACTCGAAGGAATAAATCTGGAAACTCGATGGGGCAAAGGAAGGCATCTTGCATGATTCTACTCGAGGGGAAAAGAGAAGACTGCTCCCTCCTCTGGTGATAGTTTGTGTCCCACATCCCTTCTAAACTGCTCAGTTAAGTGGATTACCAGGATCTTGGCAGCAAGACTTCAGCAGGAGATGATCGATCAGTTTCTTTGTTAAAACTAGACGCGTTGCCGTCAATTTCCTGTATGCCATGGATCTTTAGGTATTATAAGGATAGAGACGACACTCAACTATACTATAACCTGACTATGCCCGACAGAAAAAAACACTATAACCTGACTTGCAAGGAAGTAATCAGATTTTGTAAATTTCCATTACTGATTTACTGGAGGTGGGATCACCCAATGTTACAACTACAATGTATACTAACATGGAGCAACAGAACAAAAACTAGTTGCTACCCAGTCGAGAACTCTGCTCTGCACAGCTATCCAGCTACAACTGTTTGAAATCAATCCGATCGATGGTCATGTACCTGCCTGACCAGTGGTTTCACGCGGCGCCTCTATCGTGCCCGGTGTCTGAGAGAACCCGGCTGCCCGTGCTGCAGAGATGGCAGAACCGTGCACCGGAAATTGCCTTTCCACTTGCGCTTGATGCGTCCACCTGTGAGCAACAAGTCATTGTAGTGTTCAGTTTGCTACACATACTGTCATCGTGCACATTGTCCATGAGAACTTACCTCTGCCGCAGTCGAGGATTATCGCCTCATCTAACTGAATTTAGGCCATCTGACGGCATCGTCGTCTCTCGAGATCATCGTCCTCGTCGCGACCCGCTTGGGCTCTTCGTTCCAAAACATTTCCATCTGTGGAGAAAGGACCTTATTATCTGATATATCCATTTATATTATCTCAAGTTCAGTAACTGGTGAGAAAAAAAAAGGCTAGGCATACATACCTCACCGATAACTACCGTGTCGCCCTCCTTAACTCCAAGTTTGACAAGAGTTTTGTTGACACCGCACGCATCCAAAACATGCTGGAATCTTTTCAGGGACTCCGTGTAGCTGCATCAGGAGAAGGGGGTAGTTAGGAATTTTGATCAATCGACAAAATTAGTCAAAATTTAAATGTAAATCTATCAATATGAGATACAACTGTCCAACCGGACACTTTGCAAACTGCACTGTTTGTGAAGTTTAACAAATTTATTTGTATCGACAAACAGTTTAGAACAAGCTTGAAATAACAAAGGTGACAAAGATATGAGATAGATGCCTGCGGAGATTATTCTAAAACTAGCCTTTCCAGTCATAAATAAATTACAAAAAAAGGGTTAAAGATTTCAATTCACCAAAAGATATCTCAGGTTTACATCATCAAGAAAGAACCGTCTTATTTGTATACTGCTGCTAACAGCCTTTTGTTCAAATATAGTATTATGAAAACAGATACACACATCTCCGTGCGGAAATGTACAGATGAGCTGATTAATCTATTCAAACTTCAGTAACTCCCCCAACGACATATATTACGGAACAGAGGGAGTATGTTACAGTAACTGCATAATTTATATTATGCTAAAGAGAGATTAATGTGGATAACTAACAACCAATGTAGTCTCAAAAACAATAACTCTTGCAGAGGAGCTTGCTAAGAATAACTCTGAAAAATAAGGTACTTACTCCCAATTGGTCATCTGAACAAACCGTTCAATTCCGGCTCCAACAACATTCCATGTATTTGTGCCCTTGTCATGAACAATCTCAAAATCATTCATGGCAGAACTCCTTTCCCTTTTTATTGCATCAGCCACATGATTCAGATTTTGAGCGTTATTCCATTCTGCACAAACATACAGTATCAAGAAAAACATCTAAATTGGAAACCCAAGCTACTAGCTACTACTGTAATTTGACAAACAGCAAATATAAGGTGTAAAGCACCTTCGACTTCTTTCACCCTTTGCTTCTCTTTCTGTAGAATCTTGTAGGCAGCATGAACAACATCTTGTGTTCCTTGCCTGTTTAATGCACTAATGCAGTAAGGCTCAAAACCTTGAGCCTGTAGCTTTTCCCTGAACGAATTCCATCTGTCGGATGCCTCTGGAAGATCCATCTTATTATACACCACTATATAAGGTTTGTCAACCAAAGCTGGGCTAAATAACTCCAGTTCCAAACGGACAGCCTCATACTCATATTCTGGTTGTTCTCCTGCACCATCAACTACATGCACCTAAGATCACAAACACAGAAAAAAAAAGTCAGCAAGCCATACATAGATTTCCAATATCAAAAAATTCGCAAATTAAAAAACCTTAAACATAAGAGATATTTTATATCAATAACATAAATGATATGGGCTCAAATATAGTTCAGCAAGGGAGGATGCAGGAAAAAACATACCAAGACTGAACATCTCTCACTGTGTCTTAAAAACTCATGGCCCAAACCATACCCACGATGAGCACCTTCCAGCAAGCCAGGAAGGTCTGCAACTACCATCGTAGCATCAAAATCTAATGAGACTACTCCAAGATTTGGTAGCAATGTTGTAAAAGGGTAGTTGGCTATAGTTGGCTTGGCAGCACTAATAGCACTCAAAAGAGTGCTCTTTCCAGCATTTGGAGCTCCTACAATTCCCACATCAGCAACCAACTTTAGCTCCAAATCAAGCCACCTGCCAGCGATCCCAGAAAGGGCATATGTTAGCAAAAGCAGAGCTAGATTAGACCCATTACAAATAATCAAGCAATGCAACTAGGGGATTCTGATAAAAAGGTAGAACAGGAAAATCAGGTTGTGACAGTATGTGATCTCAAGATTCAGGTTTTAATCATGATTAGAACTAAATCTTTCCTGGACAATCACTAAGGCCTCAATGTGGAGTTTAATTTTACTTTGATGACTTTATAGCACGCTAATATCCTTACAGAATTTGCATGGTAGAAGAAGCTTCTCTTTTTCCATCATGCATGTATGCAAATACACAATATTTCAACTGTGGTGATATTACATAGCAGTGCACCCAAGCAGTCTCTGTCCAATTTCTGAGTGTTCCAAATAATATCGTACTTAAGCCTGCGGTATAACATGAATGGCAGTTGATGAACATCAGATTGTTTGTTCTTTTTAGTGTCTTGGCTAGAAGCTGTGGGTACAGCTCTGCTCATTATCAGCAAAGGGCAAGCAAATGAAACTATGAGCAGTCCTTATTATGCTGCCCCAGACATTTTTTATCTATGGCCCGATCGCCATTGGAGACTGAACCTGCAGATAGGATGACTGCACCAGGCATTGAGGAATTCTGGACTGAACAATGACAATAAAATCAGCTAGATGAGTTCTAGCAAAACTGTTGACAATATCTAGTCATTATATATGTGGCTAATAATAATTGGCAACTGGCAAGGCTATTCCTAAAGGCAACCGAAACCACATTTTGACTAACATTGGATTCATCATTGGTATGATTTCACTAACAACAATATTTTCTTCCTAATCTAAGATCCCTAATCCAATGCCCAGGTGCTAATCATTGGTCAGAAATTGCATCGATAATTAAACAAACAATGAAGCTAAAGCATAAATAATATTTGAAGGTAGAGATAACATACATTTCGGGGCCTTTCTCCCCCTTCTCTGCAATCCTGGGCACCTTGTTTGTCCCCGTCTTGAACGCCGCATTGCCGCGGCCGCCGCGGCCACCGGGGAGGAGCAGCGCTCGCTGCCCAGGCTTCATCAGCTCGAGGAGCTCTATGTCGCCGGCGGCCGACCGGACCACTGTTCCAGGCGGCACCTTCACCACGACGTCCTCGCCCTTGGCCCCGGCCATCTGCGACCCCTGGCCGTGCGCGCCGCGCCCGGCGCGGTAGTGCAGCGACTTGCGGAACGGCAGCAGCGAGTTCATATCCCCGTCCACCTCCACGTACACGTTGCCCCCGCGGCCGCCGTCGCCGCCCGACGGCCCGCCGTGCGGCACGTACTTCTCGCGCCGGAAGGCCACCACGCCGTTGCCGCCGTCGCCGGCCTTGGAGTATATCCTGGCCGTGTCGAAGCACCGCATCACGGCGGGCACCCCCTTCTCCTTCACCTCCCCTTCCGCGTCCTCCCCGTCGTCGTCGTCGTCGTGGGCGCTGCCCTCAAACACGCCGACCTCCTCCTCCTCCTCTTCCTCGTCGTCGTCCGGGTGATACACCACGACCTCCGCCTCATTGTCGTCGTCCCCGTCGTACTCCAGCTCGTCGAGCTTCGCACTTGCAACCGCGTCGCCTGCTGGAGACCACTCGTTTGCCGCCGTGACGAATTCCTCGTCGTCGCTGTCGACGCCGTAGTCCGGGTCGAACACGACGGCGCCATCGTCCTCGTCGAGCTCCTCGGGCGGAACAGCCCGAGCTTTCCTGTCCTTACTGCCGTCGAAGATGTCCAAGCGGGTGACGACGAACTCCTCCTCGTCGTCTTCGTCCTCAGGGTGTTCGACCATTTGACGCGAGATGGCGCGACCATTATTCAGGCCCCTCCTCGCCGCGCGCGCATCGAATTGCCCGACTGCGGCGTGCTCGCCACCGACCTTCAAGTCTCGCAGAGGCAGACGACGGACGGCGGTAGCCCCGCGGCGGCCGAGGTCCACCTCTTCTTCATCATTGTCCTCCTCGACGCCCAACCGCTGGACAATCCCGCGCGGCAATGCGGGGGGTCCGCGCTCGGGGTTGCCCGGCGCGGTCGGGAACCGCTCGAGGGTGACCTCCGCGGACTCGGGGGCGGCGTCGCGGAGAGGGAGGCGGGTGAACGTGGTGGCGCTGCGGCCGATGACGTTCGCGGACGACAAGGCGGGGGGAAGCGGAGGCGACTTGACGGGCCTGGCGGAGCCGCGCTTGCCCCGCGCGCCCTTCGCGTTACGGCGGGCGGCCTCGGCGGAGAAGAGGCGGAAGGGGAAGGCCGCGGCGGCGACGGCGGCCGGCGGCATTCTCTGCAGCCGTTCGAGCCGAGATTTTTCGTTCGTTTTTTCTTTCTTCAGTGGAGCGGATAAGGAGTGAGTGAGGTTTTTGTGTACGGGTGACTTGTTTGGCCTGCTTGATGATATGTGATCTGGACCGTCGGTGTCGAGATCGCACGGCTTACCGCGGTGAGATTGTTGGGCTTGGGGTGGTCTACCCGTGTGTGGCCGTGCGACGTGACAGAGTCGTAGGGATTTCTCACAGTCGTAGGGATTTCTACTCTGAGTATTTCTTTTTGAACACCTACTGGGAGTATTAGGTAGTTCGATTTGAGAGAATGCATTTTATATGGGTAGTTCAATCCATATGATTGAACAGTCCCCGCAAAAAAAAACATACGATTGAACCCCACATGAATTGTACCTAAAATGGCATTACATTCGTATGAAGTTTAGTTTCACTAAGGCTGGTGTCAACGCACCGCCCCACTACCGCCCCGCCACGTCAGCTTTTACCCCCACTCTCACCACACTCTCACCTCACGGTGCCAGTGCACGGGCTGTAGTGGCAGGCTATAGCCACGTCAGATTCTCTCTCCTCAGATTTATAGCCACGTGGACGAATCACAGCGCGCCACGTCACTACCGCCCGCGCTACCGCCCGCCGTGCCAACGCCCCGCCCCACTACCGCCCGCCTCCCGCCGCACTATCGCCCGCCTCCCGCCGCCAACGCGGGCGAGAGCGGGGCGATACCGCCCCCTACCGCCCGGCGACGGATCCGTCGCCCGGCGCTGTCGTCCCGCCCCACTCCCGCCTCCCTCCCGCCCCGCTCCGGTCGATAGCGGGGCGATACCGCCCCGCGTTGGCACCAGCCTAAACCTCTTGAAAATAAGTGATGACTTTGTAATAAAGGTTGCGATTACAAAGAGCAATATAAAATGGCGTTCCTTTGCATTAAGAGTTTGCACATTCAAAAGAAAAAGCGCATGACAACCTCTGCTTTCCTTAGCGAAGGGTCTATCTTTTAATTTCAGTTTTTACTTTTATGCACGAGTCAGTGGTATTCATTATTATTCCGACCTCAATTATTCTCCACTTGGCAAGCATCATGTCATAGGGAAAGATCTAGGCATATGTGATCATGCGTTATTATTGTTGACATTATCCCTGAGATAAAATAAGTTGGGAGGTGAAACATTAAATCTCCATCTTTCTCTGTGTCTAACTGAAACATTTGTTCCAAAAATATGCTTTGAGTGTCAGTAATCATAGAGGACTATATGACGGTTGAGTATGTGAAGTTTGCTAAACCGAAAGCTCTTACATAGACTCTTCCTGGAAATATGATGAATCGCAATTGCTTCGATGACTAAGAACATAGTTTGTTAGTTTTCAGGAAAGTTGATTGTTTATGCTTCAGCTTGTGAATGAATTGTTACTTGATCATGAGAAGTTTTATGATGAATAATTTATGTTACAATAATGAGCATCATGTTACTATGTTCGTATTTTGTTTTATCGACACCTCTCTCTATAAACATGTGTTCATGATTATCGAGTTCGGCATTCGCTCGAGGACAAGAGAGGTCTAAGCTTGGGAGAGTTGATATGTCCATTTTTCATCATGTTTTTCTACTGTTATGTATAATGTTTCATATCAATATTTTACTTTATGATGCAATTCTAATGCATCTTCTCTCTTACTATGCAAGATATACATGAAGAGGAAAATTGCCGGCAGCTGAAATTCTGGACCAAAAAGAGCTACAACATAGTCAACTATTCTTCGGAGCTCCAAATGATCTGAAAAATTATGAAGATTTTTTTGTAATATATAAAAAATATTGGAAGAAAGATCCACCGGAGAAGATCAACCGTGGGCCCACAAGACAGGGGCGCGCCCTGCCCCCTTTGTGGGGCCCACAGAAGGCCTCTGGTGCCCCTCTTCTACTATATGAGGCCCTTTGCCTTAGAAAAAAAATAAGAGAAGACTTTCAAAATGAAGCGCCGCCGTTTTGAGGGAGAACCTGGGCAGTGACATGGCTTGAGATGTGTCGGTATTTCTCCAAAGAGGAAGGAATGATGCAGTGCTACTTCTCAAGCTTGCGTTGTATTCCCTCGAAGAGGAAAGGGTGATGCAACACAATAGCGTAAGTATTTCCCTCAGTTTTTGAGAATCAAGGTATCAATCCAGTAGGAGACCAAGCGCGAGTCCCTCGCACCTGCACAAACAAATAAGAACTTCGCAGCCAACACGATAAGGGGTTGCCAATCCCTTTACGATCATTTACGAAAGTGAGATCTGATAGAGATGATAATTTGATATTTTTTGTATTTTTGGATATAAGAACAGAAAGTAAAAGCGGAAAAGTAAAGTAGATTGTAGATTGATATGTTGAGAATAGACCCGGGGGCCATTGGTTTCTCTAGTGGCTTCTCTCATGAGACTATCTAGGCATGATCATTATATATAGACACCACGTCTGAGACAAGTAGACCGAACCGATTCTGCATCTACTACTATTACTCCACACATCGACCGCTATCCAGCATGCATCTAGAGTATTAAGTTCATAAGAACAGATTAACTCCTTAAGCAAGATGACATGATGTAGAGGGATAAACTCAAATAACATGATATAAACCTCATCTTTTTATCCTCTATGGCAACAATACAATACGTGCCTTGCTGCCCCTACTGTCACTGGGAAAGGACACCGCAAGATTGAACCCAAAGCCAAGCACTTCTCCCATTGCAAGAACTATGGATCTAGTAGGCCAAACCAAACCAATAATTCGAAGAGACTTGCAAGGATATTATAATCATACATAAAGAGTTCAGAAAAGAACCAAAAATTTCTCATAGATAATCTTGATCATAAACCCACAATTCATTGGATCTTGACAAACACATCGCAAAAAGAGATTACATCGAATAGATCTCCTCGAAGACCGAGGAGAACTTGGTATTGAGATCCAAAGAGAGAGAAGAAGCCATCTAGATACTAGCTATGGACCCAAAGGTCTGTCGTAAACTACTCACAACTCATGGTGAGGCGATGATGATGATGATGTAGAAGCACTCCGTGGTAGATCCCCCCTCCGGCGGAGCTCCGGAACAGGCCCCAAGATGGGATCTCACGGGTACAGAAGGTTGTGGTGGTGGAACTAGAGTTTTCTCTCCTCTTTTGATGGTTTCGGGATACGTAGGTATATATAGGAGGAAGGAGGGCACCGGGGACCAAACGTGGGGCCCACGAGGCAAGGGGCACGCCCTGTAGGGGAGGGGGGGCCCACCCTCGTGGACGCCACGTGTGCCCTATTCCGTGGTTCTCAAGTCTCCCGTGCGTATTTTGCTCCAAAAATATCTCTCCCGAAGTTTCATTCTGTTTGGACTCTGTTCGATATTCCTTTTCTGTAAAACCCTGA
Organism: Secale cereale; assembly: GCA_902687465.1. NCBI lineage: Eukaryota > Viridiplantae > Streptophyta > Magnoliopsida > Poales > Poaceae > Secale > Secale cereale. Next base: position 76,669,569 of record LR738710.1, read on the forward strand.
AATAGGCAAAAAAAACAGCAATCTGGACTGGGCCTTTGGGTTAATAGGTTAGTCCCAAAAATAATATAAAAGTGTATAACAAAGCCCATTAAACATCCAAAACATCATAAATAATAGCATGGAACAATAAAAAATTATAGATACGTTGGAGACGTATCAAGCATCCCCAAGCTTAATTCCTGCTCGTCCTCGAGTAGGTAAATGATAAAAACAGAATTTTTAAATGTGGAATGCTAACCAACATAATTTTCAATGTAGTTCTCTTAATTGTGGCATGAATGTTCAGATCTGAAAGATTCAAGATAAAAGTCTATATTGACATAAGAAAAAATAATACTTCAAGCATACTAACAAAGCAACCATGTCTTCTCAAAATACTATGGCTAAAGAAAGTTATCCCTACAAAATCATATAGTCTGGCTATGCTCCCTCTTCATCACACAAAATATTTATATCATGCACAACCCCAGTTTCAGCCAAGCACTTGTTTTCATACTTTATTCTTTCAAACCTTTCAACTTTCACGCAATACATGAGCGTGAGCCATGGATATAGCACTATGTGGAATAGAATGGTGGTTGTGGAGAAGAAAAAAAGGAGGGAGATAGTCTCACATCGACTAGGCGTATCAACAGGCTATGGAGATGCCCATCAATAGATATCAATGTGAGTGAGTAGGGGTTGCCATGCAACGGATGCACTAGAGCTAAAAATGTATGAAAGCTCAACAAAAGATACTAAGTGGGTGTGCATCCATCTTGCTTGCTCACGAAGACCTAGGGCATTTGAGGAAGCCCATCGTTGGAATATACAAGCCAAGTTCTATAATGAAAACTCCCACTAGTATATGAAAGTGACTAAACATGAGACTCTCTATCATGAAGAACATGGTGCTACTTTGAAGCACAAGTGTGGAAAAAGATAGTAGCAATTGTCCCTTCTCTCTTTTCTCTCATTTTTTTGGAGGGGCTTACTCTTTTTTTTTCATTTAGCTCCTATCTCTATATTTTTTGGCCATATCCTTTTTTATTTGGCCATTCCTCACATGGGACAATGCTCTAATAATGATGATCATCACACTTACATTGAATTACAAATCGATATTACAACTCGATACTAGAACAAAGTATGACTCTATATGAATGCCTCCGGTGGTGTACCGGGATGTGCAATGAATCAAGAGTGACATGTATGAAAAGTTATGCATGGTGTCTCTGCCACAAATACGATGTCAACTACATGATCGTGCAAGGCAATATGACAATATGAAGCGTGTCATATGAATGGAACGGTGGAAAGTTGCATGGCAATATATCTCGGAATGGCCATGGAAATGCCATGATAAGTAGGCATGGTGGCTGTTTTGAGGAAGATATATGGTGGTTGTTTTGAGGAAGGTATATGGTGGGTGTATGGTACCGGCGGAAGTTGCGCGGTTCAAGAGAGGCTAGCAATGGTGGAAGGGTGAGAGTGCGTAATATCCATGGACTCAACATTAGTCAAAAGAACTCATATACTTATTGCAAAAATTTACGAGTCATCAAAACAAAGCAATCAATGCATGCTCCTAGGGGGGATGTCGTGGAATTAACACGTCAGATGTCCGGTTTAGCGGACTTAGTGGTGAGGCCGCGCATCTATGTAGTAGCTTGAGAGGGGTTGAGTGGAATCGAGAGACGCGATGTAAGACACGGATTTAGACAGCTTCAGGCCTCGGGAAACATCATCCGGTAATAACCCTACGTGCTGTTTGAGGCTAGATCTCATTATGATCCTCATGATGTCGCCGGTAAACCGGCTCTTGGTGTCTAACCCTAGAAACTTCTGAGAACCTCTCCTCCCTCTTTGGGGAGCCCTGCCCCTCCTTATATATGTTGAAGGGGCGGGTTACATGTAGAGTCCTAGTAGGATTAGGATTGCTTTATTACAAGGAGTCCTAGTCTTGCTTCCTTTGTAGGAGAATATCCCTTGTGCTTTCTTCATAAACCGGCCCACCATACATGAACCGGCCTTCTGGGCCTTGGGCCTTGTCATCCATGATCCGCCTGTCGAGTTACCAGTAAATTGCCAAGTGTAAACCGTCTTAAGTAAACTGCCAAGTCCGACCGGGTTATATTTCCGGCCGGTTCATACCGCGGGGTATATCCCCGACATTAGCCCCCAAGTTTAGCTTGGATTTATCCATGGTAAACTTATGATGCAAAATAACACAAGAACAAATCTGACAGGTTGTGCTCCGGGTTAAGAATTTCTTGTAAACCGGCACCTGACCATCCTTAAGTCCTTTGTCCTTTCCTTCTTCTAGAAAATCCAGGTCAATAGACCAGCTCCATAATCAACTTGCTTGCATAGAAATATTGTAAATCCAGAATTCATTCGAATCAGCCTTTCAATGCTCTGACTTGACAAAAATATTGATCTTCAAATATTCAATTGACATCCAACCAGTTTGGAAATGCAGAACTTGCCGGTTTATGATTACCACCATTGTCGGGTTATAAAAATTGATAATTCCGGGTCATGACTGTTTATAAATGTCGGGTTATGATTGTTGCCAACGCCGGGTCACATAATTAATCTTCTGGACTTACCCAAAACTGAGAATTTGAAGATGTTCCTCCTTTATATGCATATGACCTGTAGCCCCCAAGTCTTAAGAGGAGAACATAGTGATATCTTAAGACTTGTTTGAATATAATCGTTGCAATCTTGAAGAAATCCAGATTGTTCATCTCAGTCACTAGTCAAAACTGAATATTCCACATGTGTAGCCCCCAAGTGTCGGGTCGTTATGTAATAATGAGCAGGGACTTTGTATATACTTTATTGAAAATAGCATTGTATAATCTTGAAGAAATCCGGATTGTTCATCCCAATCACTATGAAACTGAATATTCCATATTATGTAGCCCCCAAGTGCCGGGTTATTATGCAATAATGAGCAGGGACTTTGAAAATATGATCATGTAAACTTGAATAGCAACATGTAGCCCCCAAGTGCCGGGTTATTATGCAATAATGAGCAGGGACTTTGTAGATATGATCATGTAAACTTGAATAGCAACATGTAGCCCCCAAGTGCCGGGTCATTATGTAATAATGAGCAGGGACTTTGTAGATATAATCATTGAAAATAACATTATATAATGTAACTTCCATCGTGGGGTTTGAACCCACGTCCACAAGGTTAAGAGTTTTGTGCTTTACCAACTAAGCAGTGGATACTTCAATATAATGGATTAATACTTTTGTACCTTGAATTGTTGATAGGAGCAATTGGTAGCCCCCAAGGGCCGGCTCAATATGATGTGATGAGTCGGGTCTTCAATAAGGTGAGCAAAAAATGACTTTGCATTAGCCCCCAAGTGTCATGGTGCATGCTTGCAGCGACATGAGACTTGTGTATTTGATGTAATCTCAATTTGAATAATATAGCCCCCAAGTGCCAGGTTGTAAGCCTGCAGCGACTCGGGACTATTCCTTTGTAGAATAAATCACTTCCATCGATGAAATAATATCGATTGCGCTTAAAGCGACTTTGAAAACCTCAATTATAATATTGATAACCATAATAAAAATCCAGCCATGTTGGCTATTAAAGAAATAATATAATCCGGTTTGAAAACCAGTTCGAGTGATATTTGATCACAACCAGGCCGGGTTAATAAACATCGGTCATTATTTTATCTCATACTGGCGACTTATAGTCAAAGCCAGGCCGGTCTAATAAACACCGGTCATTATAATTGATCATGTACTACCAATATGTATTAAAAATAAAATACTTCATACCTTTAATTAAGTGTGCTTGACATCCTTAATCCGGTAGGCATAATTGAACGTGTAGATTTTGATGGGGCTCTTGGCCCTCTTGGCATTTGCCCAATGATTGTTTCGGGTCATGATGAACGCCGGTTTAACTCTTGCTGGTGTTTATGACCCAGACTTTGAACTTATGCTGGTGTTCGTGACCCAGACTTTTTCTTTGTAGATATGTGGTCAACTTTGAAGTTGGCCCACTCCGGATCAAAAAACCATAGAAACACAAATACAAAAATACCAGCTTGCAAATAAAACCATGTAGTCGAGGCTTTTTGCGAGCTGCCAGGCTCAAAATCAAAACTTCTGATTCGAATACGATCAGTAAACCGGACCATAGGGGCTAAGCTAGGATTCGACAGATGAACCGGCCGTGGGGTTGTAAACCGGTGCAGATGAGAAAGTTGTCCCTCGCGTTGTAAACCGCTGTGGACGCGTGAACCGACCGTCCGTGGCGTTGTAAGGCGGTGCATATTGGCCCTTAAATTTGCACCAATATGGCGGTTTTGGGGTCCTGCATTAGATAACTTTGCAGACTGGAGTAATTGCTCTTATAAAGAAAGCGATATGTAATATAAAAACATAATGGATGGATTTCACCTGATACGCCGGGCCTTGGCGTTGTAAGCCAGCGCGAACGAGCGAGTTGCCCTCCGCGTTGTAAGTCGGCGCGGTCGCGAAAAAACGGCCACGGCGTTGTAAACCGGCGCGGTCACAAGAGACGGCCACGGCGTTGTGAACCGGCGCGGTCGTGAGAGACGTCCACAGCGTTTTAAACCAGCGCGGGAGTCCGTTGAGTAACGATGTCCACTTGTGCCGAATGATGTTGGCGGGCCTTCATCTCCGTGGTATAATATCGCTTTGTAATGAATGATTTTTCTGCATATAAAATACAGCAGGGCGAGGTATTTTTGCTCAGATGAATTAATATGTATTAAAAATAAATAGGATAGATATTGTCGGTGTACTAAAGTAGGGGTACCTTAGTATCCCGAACTTGTGCACGAGCAGTCGCAGCGTCCCGTGGCAGGGCTTGCCGTGCGACCGCCAAGGTCCACTGTGGTTCCTTTGGAGCCATTCAAGAACAAAATATTCAAGTTAAAGAAACAAGGCCCCGGCAAGAGGAGCTTGCCGGGAAGGCCACTCAAGACTCAAGATCACTTCTTTGGCGCAAGACCCTGGCAAGAGGAGCTTGCCGGGGAGGCCGAACAAGGCATTCCAAGAGAACTTGCCGCGACGCGCCACGCGTCCCAGCCAGGCCTGGCGAGCAACAAGCTCCCGGGTGCGACAAGATAGCGGCCGCAGCAAGGCGCTTGCCGCGGCAAACTTCCACTAGGTACCTGCGCTCCAGCACATCCACCCACGTGTCGCTCTGGGACCCTTCCAGGCGCACGTGGCGGAAGGCTGTGCAGCCTGGGGTACACGGTGGCAAGATGCGATGACAAGGCCACCGTCGTGGCGGACGGTGGCGCCCTGACGGACGCTTTTTGCACTATTTGGGGTGACGGCGACGGGCATTCAATGCCCTTGTCCCCTATCGTCAGAGTTAGGTATAGAGCACTATGCAAACACTGTTCCAACTACCACCCATTTTACGTTTTTACCCTCATTGAGGGATCGAAGAAGGTGAGAGTGTCTAGAGGGGGGGGGTGATTAGACTACTCGACAAGATAAAAATTCTGTCTTTTATCAAGGACAGATTTTGGCAGATTTTGCATAACACACAAGTCAAGTAGCACACTACACATGCAATTCTAGAGTATGGGCAGCGGAAAGTAAATTGCACAAGTAGTAAAGAGAAGTGGAGAAGATCAAACGCAATTTGGAGACGCAATGATTTTTCCCGTGGTTCCGATAGGTGGTGCTATCGTACATCCACGTTGATGGAGACTTCAACCCACGGAGGGTAACGGCTGCGCGAGTCCACGGAGGGCTCCACCCACGAAGGGTCCACGAAGAAGCAACCTTGTCTATTCCATCATGGCCTACGCCCACGGAGGGCTAGCCTTACTCGGGGTAGATCTTCACGAAGTAGGCGATCTCCTTGCCCTTACAAACTTCTTGGTTCAACTCCACATCTCGATGACGGAGGCTCCCAAGCGACACCTAACCAATCTAAGAGGCACCACCCTCCAAAAGGTAATAGATGTTGTAGATGATGATGAACTCCTTGCTCTTGTGCTTCAAATGATAATCTCCCCAACACTCAACTCTCCTCACTGATTTGGCTGTGGTGGAAGAAAGGATTGAGTGGAAAGCAACTTGGGAAGGTTAGAGATCAAGTTTCATATGGTGGGAGTGGAGCAACTTGATCTCAACACAAGGATAGGTAGTTCTCTTCTCAGAAAGTGTAAGGTAGGAGTGGTAGTTCTTTCTGATGGCTCTCTCCACGAATGAAGAGGGGGTGGAGGGGTATATATAGCCTCCACACAAAATCCAACCGTTACACACATAATTGAGCAATCTCGGTGAGACCGAAGTGGACAACTCGGTCAGACCGAAAGTTCAAATAATGTGAACGTTGGGGTTTTCGGTGGGACCGTAAATACCATCTCGGTTATTCCGATTTGAGCCAAGACAGGAGCTTGCCAGTTTCGGTAAGACCGACTTTATCATCTCGGTGACACCGATTTGATGACAGAGGGTTACAGAAGCTTGGCAGCCCATGTTTCGGTGAAACCGATTTCAAACTCGGAATATCCGATTTTTCTAGGGTTTGGCTTATGGCTGAGGTGGTTCATCTCGGTGTGACTGAGTTTGGATAATCGGTGGGACCGAGATTACTTATGAGTGTATTTTGTAGTGAAGGTTGCTGATAGTTGAAGGAGATATATCACTAAGCACTTGAGCAACCAGATCATCAACATAACCTCATCCCCTTTTAATAGTATTGGCTTTTCCTATGGACTCAATGTGATCTTGGATCACTAAACCAAAAATGGAGTCTTGAGCTTTTGCCAATGCTTGCCTTAGCATTTTGAGGGGTCCACTTCTTCAGTCCTTTTGCCAAGCCAATGTGATTGAATTTCCTGAAACATACTTGATAAAAGCATTAGTCCAACCACAAAGTATGTTGTCATTAATTACCAAAACCACCCAGGGAGCAAATGTGCTTTCACTCATCTGCGTTGCCACCTGTCGGTGACCCCTTTGACCTCTAAAAGGAGGCCCATGCGCAACGTAGAAAGGGTTTGGATGGTCGATCACTCTCACGCTCGGTCTTGTTAGCGATCAGCACTGTAGCTCTTCTCGCTCCCGAGCCAAGAACGCAATACAAACCAAGGCAGGAGTAGGGTTTTACGCATCCGTGCGGCCCGAACCTGGGTAAACTGCTCGCCTGTTTGTCTCGATCTGCTCTTTGTGCATCCTTCGCCCCCTTGCCGTACCGAAAAGGGGCTCCGGCCCCATAGGTGTTCGTGGGCGATCAGTTTCCCCGACATCTTTGGCGCGCCAGGTAGGGGGAAGCGTCGAGGTTGTGTGAACCTGATCCGGCGTTCACGCGGGCGAAATCTCCACCAACTTCGTCCACTTCGTCAACTTCATCAACTTCATCGACTCCATCAGCATGCCGCCGAAGAAGAAGGCTTCGGAGGCAGCAGGCCCGTCCGCGTCGATCCCACCACCGCCGGAGCCAACGGCTGGTGGGGTAGACGCCGGCGGAAGGACGGACGTCGGTGAGGAAACTCACAGCGCCGCCAAGTCCAAGGACAAGACAGACGACCGAGCGCACTCCAAGGCCTCGGCGTCCGTACATGCACCGCGCCCGTCCCAGGAAGCGCGGGACCGGCAGCGACGTGGTACTCAAGGTACCATACGCTTGCTGGGACAAGGTCAAGCTGGCGGGTCCCGGGACGCTCAAGGCCAACACGCTAAGGATGGCAATTTTATCCATGGACATGGATATCCATGGATATCAGACCCGAATGGATAGGGTTTGGATACGCTTTTGTGCCCATGGGCAGCGCCCAAACCCGACCCGATTACTCGTGGGTAGGGCATGGATATAATCTTGTACCCGTGGGTATATCCAAACCCGACCCGATAGTATGGCTTAATGGCAAAAAACTACTATCCCTACCCCGGAGTCACATGTCCCACTACAATTTTACGCTTTATTATCCAAAACATGCAAAAGAAATTACACAATCCCCGTCATAACTTTTATTAGTTGACATTCAATCCCCTCTGTAACATACCCCAACGTCCTTCCCTTTGTTTTATATCCTTGTTAAATGACTCATCATTCTCATCTGTTAGAAAAAAATACTAAATGACCTTATGTTGTTAGTGGACGTTGATTTACCATAAGTGAAGCCTAGCCTGCCACGAAGTGAAGAATGGAAGAGCTTATGTTAACATTGTGTTATGTCTTATTTATATGTCCAGAGAGGACCCAATGGATATCGAGTGCGTATGGATATCCATCGGGTTTGGACATGGACACAATTTTTCACCCATGGATTTTTTCATGGGCGGGCAAAGACTGTCTTCATGGATGTGGATATGGATTTGATATTGTTCAACCCGATCCAAACCCGACCCATTGCCATCCTTACAACACGCGCACCAGCATGCCGGCACGAGCAAGGCACGGTCGCCGGGACGGGACAATGCTCCTTCTAACGTAGTTAGAAGTCCGAGCGTGTCCCGCTCCTCGCACCGTTCGCCGCCGTTACCCTCCACTCCAGCAGAAGCTCTAGCTCGAGCTCAGCTACTCCTCGACTTCCCTCCAGCGGCAGACAAGGCCAACGACTGGAGGGCCACCATCCAGAGCCTCATCGCCTTCGCCAACCGCGACACTCCGCAGCAGCCGACGACGTCGCGGCCGCGGCAAGTTAGCCAGGCGCGGGCTGATGGCGACAAGACCGCCGGGGGTGCAACCACCATGCACTCCCCGCCCCGAAGGCCAAAATCGCCGACTCGTCGGATCAACCTCGACGACGACTCCACTGCGTCGTCTGATCCGCGAGCTCGCCGCGATCAGCGCCAAGTCCTTGACGATAGACAACAAGAGGACGCTCGAACCCGCATCGAGCGTCGAAGAGAAGCGCGGCGTCAATCTGACCAGCGCGCTGGGCCCACTGTTGACATGCAAGCGCCAGGGGGACCAGGCGACCTGCCGTACGCGGCAGGTTGCCCTGCGTTCACTCGTGAGCTGCGGCAAGTCCAGTGGCCCAGCATGAAGAACTTGAAGCCCGACGTACCCGAGAAGTACGACGGCAAGACTCATCCGTCGGAGTTCCTCAGCATCTACACCATCGCGGTGCAGGCTGCCGGGGGACGAGACGAGAAGATACTCGCCAATTACTTCCCGCTCTTGCTCAAGCCAAACGTCAGATCTTGGCTCATGCACTTGCCGGAGAACTCAATTTCTTCTTGGGCCAACCTGTGCCATCAGTTTGTCGGCGCCTTCACAGGTGGCCACAAGCCCCACGGCCAGGAAAGTGACCTGCACATACTCGCCCAGAAGGAAGGAGAGTCCCTGCGTAAGTACATCCAGAGGTCCAGCCGTGTCCAGCACAACATCCCGGACGTCCACCCTGTCGCGGTTATCAGCGCGTTCCACCAGAACGTGCGTAACCGCAGGATGAGGGAGGAGATGGCGATGTGCAAGATCCGAGACGTCAGTGAGCTTTATGCCCTGGCCGACAAGTGCGCACGCGCTGAGGAGGGGAGGAAACTCCCCGGAGAGGATACTGGAGCAGGGGGATCAGATAGTGAGGACGCCGCCCCGGCAAAGAAGAACCGGCGGCGAAACAACAGGAAAAAGAAGAACAAAGAAGTGCTGGTCGTTGAGCAGTCCGGCAAGGAGGCTGGCGCCAAGAAAGCCCAGACTGGTGGCTCCGGCAAGGAGGCTGCCGCGTGCGCCAACTGCCAGACTGTGGCCGCCGCCGACAAGCAGGACGGCTCCGACAAGCAATACTGCAAGATCCACCGCACCAAAGGCCACGACCTCCAGAACTGCAAAAGAGTCGAGTACCTCGTCGAGCAGCAGAAAGCTGAGTACGAGCGACGCGACAAGGAGAAGGCCCAGGGAGGTGGTGGAGAGTCCGGCAAGAAGCGGCCATTCAACAGCCGGGGAGGACGCCGCGGCAAGGCCAAGCAGCGGCAAGGAGACAGACCTCCCCGCGGCCGCGATAAGGACGAAGACGAAGACGACGATGAAGACATGGATGATGGAGATAATAGCGAGCAGGAGTTCCAGAAGGCCACAGAAGTTCTGTGCGTTGACGGAGGTGCTTCTCTGCATACTTCCCACTGCCAACTCAAGCAGTGGGTGCGGGAAGTTAATGCGGCGGAACCACCCGTCGAGTCGCGCAAACTTCTGAAGTGGTCCAGCACGCCTATCATCTTCGACATTGAGGACCATCCTGATCGCACAACTGCGGTCGGGTGCTTGCCGATGTTGGTTGCACCAACCATCCGCAACCTCAAGGTCACCAAGATGCTAGTCGACGGCGGGGCCGGCTTGAACCTGATCTCCTCCGCTGTGGTCCGGAAACTCCAAATCCCCGACGGCGAGCTCGAAGAAACCGGCACATTCCAAGGGATCAACCCGGGAAGGAGCAAGCCGAAGGGGAAGATCACACTGCCAGTGACATTTGGTGGAGAGCTGAACTTCAGGACTGAGAGAATCACCTTTGATGTTGCCGATATTCCTTTGCCATACAATGGAATACTTGGCCGTCCGGCGCTCGCCAAGTTCATGGCAGCCTCTCACTATGCCTACAACATGCTCAAGATGCCAGGCCTGATAAGCGTCATCTCTGTCCCCGGCGACAAGAAGGACGCCCTTATCTGTGCCGACAAGATTTACCGGGATGCAGCAGCCGCAATAGATAGCAAAACACTTGCCGCTGAAGCTCCCGGGGGGGGGG
>LR738710.1:76680476-76693918 GCA_902687465.1 Secale cereale
GGGGGGGGAGAACAAGACCAAGTCCGGCAAGAGCTCTAGGGCCCACTCCGGCAAACGCACCTCTTCCGAGTGCTGCGCTGCCATCGAGGACGCACCATCGAGCTCCACCGGCAAGTGCAAGAAGACGATGGCAGCTCCACCAGAGACAAAGAAGGTGTCCGCCAAGGAGGACGGCACTGGTGGTACTTTCACCATCAGTGCCATGCTCGATCCCAAATAGGAAAGCGCGCTCGTTGCTTTCCTGCGGGCGAACGTCGACTTGTTTGCCTGGCAACCGTCTGACATCCCCGGTGTTCCCAGGAAAGTGATTGAGCACAAGCTTGCCGTTTGTCCTCACGCGCGGCCCGTCAAGCAGAAGGTTAGAAAACAAGCGGTGGAGCGCCAAGAGTTTATCGCAGAAGAAATCAAGAAGCTAGAAGCGGCAGGCCTTGTCAGAGGTGTACTCCATCCCACGTGGTTGGCCAACCCTGTTGTCGTGCGCAAGGTGAACGGGAAGTGGAGGCTCTGTATTGACTTCACCGATGTGAATAAAGCTTGTCCCAAAGATCCGTTTCCCTTGACGCGCATTGACCAGATCGTTGACTCCACGGCTGGATGTGAGTTGCTTTTGTTTCTTGATGCATACTCCGGATATCACCAAATCTTCATGGCTGAAGAAGATGAGGAGAAGACAACATTCATTACTCCATGTGGCACTTATTGCTTCATACGCATGCCTTTCGGATTGAAGAATGCTGGTTCAACATTTGCAAGGGTAGTCCATACAGCTTTTGAGCCACAGATTCACAGAAATGTGGAAGCATACATGAATGACATAGTGGTTAAGAGCAAGGATAGGGCTACCCTAGTGCAAGATCTAGAAGAAACCTTTGCAAATCTGCGCAAGATCCAACTCAAGCTTAACCCCGAGAAGTGCGTGTTCGGAGTCCCCTCCGGCAAGCTTCTCGGGTTCTTTGTGTCCCAAAGGGGGATTGAAGCCAATCCCGACAAGATTAAAGCCATTGAGCAGATCGAAGCACCGAAGCGCGTCAAGGATGTACGGAGGCTTGCCGGCTGTGTGGCTGCTCTCAGCAGGTTTATCTCTAAGTCTGCGGAACGCGCCTTGCCGTTTTTCAAAATCTTGAAAAAGGCAGGTCCAATGAAATGGACTCCGGAAGCGGAGGCGGCACTGCAAGACTTGAAGAGGTACCTGTCCTCCACTCCAATACTTGTCGCACCTAAGCCACAAGAAAAGTTGCTGTTGTACTTAGCAGCAACTAATCAAGTGGTTAGTGCTGCGTTAGTAGCGGAGAGGGAGGCGGACGGTAAGCCAGTAGCCGCGGCAAGCACATCCAGCGACAAGCAGGGGGCTTCCCCGACAAGCTCCAGTCCCGACAAGGATGGGTCGGCGCAGATGCAAGAAGAGGTGCGGAAGAAGATGGTGCAGCGCCCAGTTTATTTTGTCAGTTCCCTCTTGCAGGGGGCTAGGTCAAGGTACTCTGGGGTGCAGAAGTTGCTTTTCGGCCTTCTCATGGCTTCAAGAAAGCTGCGCCATTACTTTCAGGCACATGAGATAACAGTGGTCACTCGCTTTCCGCTGAAGAGGATACTGCAAAATCCAGAAGCGACAGGCAGGATTGTCGAGTGGGCACTGGAACTGTCAAGCTTTGGCCTCAAGTTTGAAAGTACTTCAACTATCCAGAGCAGAGCATTGGTAGAATTCATAGCAGAGTGGACGCCGACGCCAGACGAGGAAATCCCAGAGACGAGCATCCCCGTCAAGGAAGCAAGCAAAGAATGGATAATGTACTTTGATGGTGCCTTCTCGCTGCAAGGCGTCGGTGCCAGCGTGCTGCTTGTCGCACCCACCGGAGAGCACCTCAAGTACGTCGTCCAAATGCACTTTCCCAAGGAGCAAGCAACGAACAATACTGCAGAGTATGAAGGTTTGCTTGCCGGCCTCAGAATCGCGGCGGAACTTGGGATCAAGAAGCTGATTGTGCGGGGTGACTCATAGTTGGTTGTCCGCCAAGTAAACAAGAACTACCAGAGTCCATTGATGGAAGCATACGTTGACGAAGTGAGAAAGCTTGAAGAGCACTTTGACGGCCTACAGATGGAGCATGTTCCAAGAACTCAGAACGATGTCGCAGACGGCCTGTCAAAGTGCGCCGCACTTAAGTTACCTGTGGAACCAGGGATCTTCGTGCTCAAGCTGACTCAGCCATCCGTAACACCATCAACTAGGCAGAACAAGAAGAGAAAGTTGGTTTCTGGTGACTACTTGCCGGCAGAGCTTCCTGAAGCCGCCGCCAACAAAGTCCCCAAGATCAACGACAAGATTGCTGAGGAGCAGTTTGCTCCTGCAAGCCCTAGGGTTTGTATAGTTGAAGCAGACGCTCCCGACAAGTTTTGCTCCGGCAAGCTTGCCGGGGGACGTCAAGCTCCGGCTGAGCCGCAGGTTCTTACCGTAGAAGCCGACGTTCTCGCAGCAGCACAGATGCCTTTAGTCCTTGTTGTTGAGCCACAGGCCCCAGCATGGGCACAGCAGATTGTCCGTTTCCTTCAAACAGGAGAACTTCCCGAAGAGCCAGAAGAAGCAGAAAGAATAACCCGGCAGTCAAGTATGTATCAGTTCGTCGACAACGAACTGTACAGAAGAAGACTCAATGGTGTGAAATTAAAGTGTATTCCCCGGGAAGATGGACAAAAGCTGTTGGCAGAGATACACGGAGGCATATGTGGCCACCACATTGGCGCCAGGGCACTTGCCGGCAAGGCATTCCGGCAAGGTTTCTTTTGGCCAGAAGCCCTCCAGGATGCAACTGCACAAGTAACCAAGTGTGAAGCGTGCCAGTTCCATTCCAAGCAGATACATCAACCAGCTCAAGCTCTCCAGACGATCCCTTTATCCTGGCCATTTTCGGTCTGGGGGTCGACATCCTCGGCCCCTTTCCCCGCGCAGCCGGGGGCTTTGAGTACTTGTACGTCGCCATCGACAAGTTCACAAAGTGGCCGGAAGTGGAACCAGTGAGAAAGGTGACCGCACAGTCAACAGTCAAGTTCTTTAGGTCGATTGTTTGCCGTTTCGGAATCCCTAACAGGATCATCACCGACAACGGCACACAATTCACAAGTCGCACCTTCATGCAGTACGTCCAAGACCTTGGCGCCAAGGTCTGCTTCGCTTCTGTTGCTCACCCAAGGAGCAACGGTCAAGCGGAGAGGGCAAACGCTGAAGTGCTGCGCGGACTCAAGACGAGAACTTTCGACAGGCTGTACAAATGCGGAAGAAACTGGATCGAGGAGTTGCCAGCGGCTCTTTGGTCGATCAGGACGATGCCAAATCGAGCCACTGGACAGACACCTTTTGCTCTAGTCTATGGAGCAGAGGCAGTTCTCCCCACGGAACTCGTATACGGGTCACCTCGAGTGCTTGCTTATGATGAGCTCGAGCAAGAGCAACTGCGACAAGACGATGTATTGCTCCTTGAGGAAGACCGTCTTCAGGCTACTGTACGAGCTGCTCGATACCAGCAAGCTTTGCGCCGCTACCATAGCCGTAAAGTTAAAGCCAGAAGTCTCGAGGAAGGCGACCTTGTTCTTCGGCGTGTTCAGTCCTCCAAGAATTCCAACAAGTTGACGCCGAAGTGGGAAGGCCCTTATCGGGTGAAACAAGTCACAAGGCCCGGCGCTGTCCGCCTTGAGACCGAAGAAGGCTTACCGGTGAGCAACTCTTGGAACATTGAGCATCTTCGCAAGTTTTACCCATAAGGCGCGGTTGCCGTGATCCGTTCCGGCAACCACCTTTTGTACAAGTCTTGCCGCTGTTGCATGTAATCCTTTGTACAAAGTCGGGCGCAGACCCCGTGCATCAGTAAAGCTTATGTGCATCGCACAACTTGTCATTTCATGCCTTTTCATTTCCCTGCATGTACTATCTGACACTTTGTGCAGCACCTACCCCCGGTAAGCAATAACGAGCCCGAGAGCTCCATATCTATATTCTCTCTTCTCCCTTCTTTCTCCAGCAGAGGAAGGTTTCCTCGCGCACAAGTTTGCCGGGGGGGGGGGGAGGAAGATAGTGGTATGGACCAGAAAACCCTGCCTTGCCGGGAAGCAAACAACACAAAAGCTAAGTTGCCAAAGTTTGAGCAATCAAAATTTTAAATTTTTGAGTTATCTTCCTTGAACGACCGCACTTTGTATGGAAAACCTGTGCGCGGAGGAACCAACTCGTGGCTAGCCGCGCCCTTACTTTGTTTCGAGCACGCTCAACGGCTTAAGTGTGTTGCGACAAGTGTCGCGTCCTTACTTTGTTTTCGAGTTCGCTCAACAGTTTAAGTGTGCTGCAACTAGTTGCGACAAGGTTTCTTGTCGGCAACGGCACTGCTAGCAGGCTACTGAAGTTCCGCACTCAGCGCTCGTGGCAAAGATGCCTTCGCCGGCAAGTTCCCTGAAAGCGTAGGGTGAAAACATACAAAGCAAAGAAATCAAGTAGAGGAAATAAAATTGCATTCAGTGCCTAAGATAAGTTATATTACAAAGTGGCTTGTCGCACTTCTAATATACTATTGTTCATAACATGGTTGGCAGCGACAAGGAGAGAAGAAATTAAACAAGGCTAATCCGCGCGGTCGCCCTCGACCCTCTTGATGCTGCCCTCCTTGTTCACGATGGGCGCAACGAGAGCCTTGAGCGCCTCCTGGTCAGCGTCCGGCGGCAAGGACCTCAGGATGTTGGTGAGGTTGAGGCCGGGGTTGCGGTGCGCTATCTTCATCAACACCTTCTCGAGGGCCCCCGCGCAGAGCCTGCGCGACTCGTCCGCCAGCTGCTTTGGGATCCTTTCCCGGAGCTGCTGGAGGGCCGTCGCCACACCCCTGAAGAACAAAGTTAACTTGGCGCTGTGATGGAGATTCTCGTCGGTGGAGTACCCGAGGTGCTCCACCCCCAACTCCGCCAGCTCCTTGTCGATGTCGGCGGCGGCAGCGACAAGGCCCTCTGTCCAGTGCTCCACCGTCAGCCTGAAGTTGTTTTGGGAGATGGCGGCGCTGTCCAACAGCGCCTTCTCGGCCCTCAGCTCCTCCTTCAGGGTCGCCTCCCGTTCTCTGGCCCCGTCAAGCGTCGTGGTGAGGGTGGACAACTTCAACTCCAGATCGGCGATGGAGTCCTTGGCGACGGCGAGCTCCTTGCCCTTGTCGGAGAGGCGGACCTGCAGCTCGAAGTGGCTGTTGGCGTCCTTCTCCCTCTCGAGCTTCAGTGCGGCAACCTCCTCGCCGCTCGTCTTGAGGTTGTCCTCCAGTTGCGCCACCCTCGCCTCCAAGTCCCTCTTGGCGGTCTCGGCAGCCGCAACAGCATCCTTCGCCTCCTGCAGAGCTCCGCCAAGAGACTATTCACGCGTGGAAAGCTCGTCCTCGTGGTTGTCGAGGTCGACCTTCCGCTGCGTCAGTTCGCCTTCTCGCTGGGACAACTCCTCGGCGGCAAGCCGTTGCTGCTCCTCTGCTTCAGCCTTCTCAAG
The DNA here is from genome assembly GCA_902687465.1 of Secale cereale. Lineage (NCBI taxonomy): Eukaryota > Viridiplantae > Streptophyta > Magnoliopsida > Poales > Poaceae > Secale > Secale cereale. The sequence goes on from LR738710.1 coordinate 76,685,974, forward strand.
AATGAAGGCCTGATGCGCCTCGGCAAGCTGCTCCCGCTCCTCCGCCAAAGATCCGAGAGCTACTTGGTTGTTGGTTCAGAGCTTTTCGGTGCGCTTCTCCAAGTCGGCGCCCGCCTTGGCGGCCAGAGCCTCTCGGGACTCCAGCTTGGCCTGCCGTGCGCGATACAGAGCCAGAAGCTTGCGCAGCAGCCGCTCCTCCTCGGGCTCGCTGCTGCTGCTTGGCGCGTCGACGAGCTTCAATCCGGCGGAGGCAAGGACCTCCCCGTCGAAGACCTCTCCCTCGGCAGGCGCCCTAGACATGGACGCCCACGGGAGCTGGATGAAGACTCCGTTGCCGGCCTCCAGATAGGCGCCTGGCTCGGCCGCGGCAGCAGAGGGATCGGCAGCCGGCGCAGCGTCTGACGCTCCTGCGGCCTCAGGGCCGTCAGTGCGACTGCCGGATCCCTCCTCAGCTGCCGCGCCAGCAGCCTTGGCGGCCTCGTCGGCGGCGGGCTCATCAGCACCGGCCGCCTCTTCGGTAGCGGCGGCGTCGCCAGTGTTGCCGCGCGCGTCCTCCTCGACGGCGACCTCCGTCTCCATCGGCTCTGCGGCGGACGGGTCTGGCAGAAGAAAAGAAGAAGAAAGAAAATTAGTCAAGCAAATATCCTAAAAAGAAGATCAAAAGAAGAAAAATCCAAGGGTATACCTGCGCGGGCCTCCTCTTCGGTGGGATTCCTTGCCGGGGAGTTCTCCCTCGGCGGCGTGGTGGTAGCTCCTGCCGGCGGAGGGCCGAACGCGCCATCCCTTGGCGGCGTACTCGCCCTTGGCGGGGTGCTCGCCCTTGGCGGGGTACTCGCCCTTGGCGGAGTGTCCTCCCTTGCCGGGGAGCTCCCCCTTGGCGGTACGGTCGAGATGTGCGGCGTGTCGGGGGCGGTCTCCTGGCGCTCTTGATGCTGCTACTCTGCTTCTGCACAAGTCAACAAACAAAACATCAACAAGGATAGAAGGCCCAGGCGCGCCCGACAAGCGGAAAAGAAAACTACAATTACGCTGGGGGCTGCTCTGGAGAACAGCTGCCGGGTCCGGCAAGCTTGTCGCAGGTGCACCCCCTGCTGTCGCTGCGGGCTCGTCCTCGATGACGATCACCGGGACTTTGGCCCTCTTCGCCGCCCTCTGGGCCAAAGTTTTGGAAAAAAGACAAGATCAGAGTCAGGCAAAAGAGATACAAGACAAGAATCAACAGAAAATCAGAGAGAAACAAGAATCGCGAAGACTTACTCTTCTTCCTCCTCGTCGGAGCTGAGCGCGAAGAAGTCAAAATCCGGCTCGCGCACCCCAGCGCGAGGAGGCGGAGGGGTGGGCTCCCTCGGCCGCTTGGTGGGAGCGGGGACCGTGGTCTGAGAAGACCCCGCTCCAGTTGCCGCCGAAGCACGAGGGGCGGCAGGAGCAGAGGCGCCAGTCCGGGAAGATCCCCCTCCCGTTGCCGTTGACGCTCGAGGCGCTCCCTTGGCGGCCTTGCTCGTCGTGGCTGTGCGTGTCGGGCGGCGCTGCGGCTGCTGGCCCGCCTGCCGCCCCGCCACGTCGGCGGTCTTGCGGAGGCGCCTCCTTGTCTGAGCTGGAGGACTTGCTGGAGGTGGCGAGCTGCCCGACGAGGAAGATGGGGAGCCGAGGTTCAGCGAGCCGCCTGAGTCTTCGGCAGGATCGCTTGACCGGACGCCCTGCTCGGCGGGCCCGCTCGACTCGGCGCCTTGTTCGGTAGGCTCGCTTGTCTCGGCGAGTCGCCCGGCAAGCTTTCTCGCTTTGCGAAGCTCTTCCTCCTCGGCGAGGCTTGTCGCCTCCGCCGCCAACGCCTCCTCCACAGTATACCCAAACTCGCCCGCGGCCCTGGCTGCGGCTACCTCTTCCAACCTAGTGGCAATATATGCCATCTCCTGGTCGGTGGTGTCGCGGGTGAGGCCCTTCTTCTCGTCGGCGTCGATTGGCAACTCCACCAGGTTGTCGAAGAGCTCTGCACGGCTTCGTCGGAAGGTTCCCGCCAAGTGGGGTCGATCCCGTGGGAATCGCACAGCGGCATCGCCGCGTGGATGGCACTGAGCGCAGAGCTATTGCACAATGGAACTACACCCGGCGGCAACGCAAACCACTCAGGGTGGGCGGAGTCGTACTTAAATAGCGCTTGGAGCATTGCGTTGAGCTCTAAGACAGTGAAGTTGTAATTGAGGCCCGGGCGCAGCCTCATGATGTCTGCCGCATTCTCAAACTCCCAAGTAGCCCTCTTCCTCTCCTGCAAGGGAGCGATGCAGCGGCGGAGGAAGTCTGCCCCGACTGCACCTACAGTGAGCCTGGCTTGCCGGAGGCGAAGGATCCGAGTGGTGGCTATCTTCAGCTTGTCGTCCTCAGGGGCCAGGTCACTCTAGTCGTTGCCGCGTACTACTGCGGTTTGGCGCCGGGAAGTAAAAGGCTGCGGGTCATCCTCTATGATCCAACACCAGTTGGCCCTCCCCTCATCCCACTTGCCGCGGAGCTCCCCCGTCAAGTACGCCTCCTTCTTATGGGTCCTAGAGATCCAAGAGATTCCGCCAGACAGAGGCGACCCCGCTTCGACTCGAGGAATGAAGTAATGGCGGAAAAGAGCTACATTGGGGTAAACTCCGACGAAATTTTCGCACAGATGTGCGAAAATGGCCATGGTCAAGACGGCGTTTGGGGTGAAGTCAAGGAGATGAAACCCATAGGTATTCATGATGTCGCAGAAGAACTCCGAGAAGGGCGGGCAGAGCCCGCAGTAGAAGAACAGAGCGAAAAAGTCATAGCCACCCGGGAACATCTCGCAAGCTACGGCGGGGAGTACCTTGGTGCGCGGATGCGCCTTTGTCTCCCTCGACCAAAAGAGGTAGAAGGTTTCCTTCAGCTCCTCTGCGTCTAGCTTTGGCGGGAAGACCGCCATCTTCTTCCGCATTGCTGTTAGCCGCAGCGCCTCGGCGGACTTCGCGGCCTTCGCCTTCTCGCCCCTCGGAGCCATGGCGGGGACGGCGGGGGAGGTCGTCGGCGCTGGTGATGCTGGTGGCGGTGGAGGGAGCGGAGCGCTGCTCTCTTTCGACCTTCGGGGAGGAGGGGAGCGGCGGGGGTTTCTGAAGATTGAGGAAGCAACAGGCGAATGGAAGGAACTACCCCTGTTTCCCCTGCTTTTAAGGGGGGAGAGGGGGACGTTCCGCATTTCCCCATTAAAGAAACATGCCACGATCTCTCCCACGATGCCGCGATTGACGTGTGCCGTTAGGGAGGGGCGCGGTGGATACGGAGTGGGATACGGCGTGCCGCGGGCCGCGCGTGCCCGTGCACTGTTTTGGGCCTGGCCCAACAGCGCTCGGCACCGTGTATGGCCCAGGCCCGGGGGCTCCTGTCGGTGTACTAAAGTAGGGGTACCTTAGTATCCCGAACTTGTGCACGAGCAGTCGCAGCGTCCCGTGGCAGGGCTTGCCGTGCGACTGCCAAGGTCCACTGTGGTTCCTTTGGAGCCATTCAAGAACAAAGTATTCAAGTTAAAGAAACACGGCCCCGGCAAGAGGAGCTTGCCGAGAAGGCCACTCAAGACTCAAGATCACTTCTTTGGCGCAAGACCCTGGCAAGAGGAGCTTGCCGGGGAGGCCGAACAAGGCATTCCAAGAGAACTTGCCGCGACGCGCCACGCGTCCCGGCCAGGGCTGGCGAGCGACAAGCTCCCGGGCGCGACAAGATAGTGGCCGCAGCAAGGCGCTTGCCACGGAAAACTTCCACTAGGTACGTGCGCTCCATCACATCCACCCACGTGTCGCTCTGGGACCCTTCCAGGCGCACATGTCGGAAGGCTGTGCAACCTGGGGTACACGGTGGCAAGATGCGATGACAAGGCGACCGTCGTGGCGGACGGTGGCGCCCTGACGGACGCTTTTTGCACTATTTGGGGCGACGGCGACGGGCATTCAATGCCATTGTCCCCTGCCGTCAGAGTTAGGTATAGAGCACTATGCAAACACTGTTCCAACTACCACCCATTTTATGTTTTTACCCTCATCTGCATTGCCACCTGTCGATGACCCCTTTGACCTATAAAAGGAGGCCCATGCGCAACGTAGAAAGGGTTCGGATGGTCGATCACTCTCACGCTCGGTCTTGTTAGTGATCAGCACTGTAGCTCTTCTCGCTCCCGAGCCAAGAACGCAATACAAACCAAGGCAGGAATAGGGTTTTACGCATCCGTGCGGCCCGAACCTGGGTAAACTGCTCGCGTGTTCGTCTCGATCTGCTCTTTGTGCATCCTCCGCCCCCTTGCCGTACCGAAAAGGGGCTCCGGCCCCATAGGTGTTCGTGGGCGATCAGTTTCCCCGACAGATATCACCTGATTCGCCTGGAGAGCAGATGAGCCGGTCGCGTATTGATGTAAACGCAGCAATGGGGGTAGCGACTCGCACGTGTATCCGCCGGGCCGGTTTATCAGAACGGGTGCGGCACCAGTGTGTTAGTGTAGACCGGACCGCGGAAGCGGTGGCGTGCGCACGTCCACTAGCGAAGGAGTTGGCCGCGGCACGGGAGACCAGTGCCCGTGGGCGCGAACTGACAAGTCGGCCGGTGCGCTGATGTAAACCGGACCATGACACGCATGTTCGTGAAACCGCGCGGCACAATCGAACATGCATCCATGGTATAACATCACCCTTTTTCTTTTAATAGTCATCCTGCGTAAAAAATATTACAGGCCAGAGTAATTGTTGTCGGATGAATTAACATGTACTAATAAAATATATAGAAAAAATATCACCTGGTATCTGGATTTTGTCCTTTGTGACCACGTCAAAACTTTCTTGAGAGTCTCGCTGTGAGCATACTCTCAACTGGTATCTGGATTTTTTTTGTGCCAACAGAACGCTTCAACTTAATACCCCTCGGTGATTGATCTTCTCAGGATTTTTTAAATAGATGACTTGCGGTTTTGATGGATGTGAGCACGTCTCTGCCCTCTGTGCAACACGGAGGTGACTTGCGATTGAACCTTGGCCGACAACTACAGCCAGAACAAATTGCACGTGCGCGTACAAACAATACTTCTGTCAGTCTCAGAGTAGTAACGCCGTAGATGAATTGCCCTTGCAGTAGGCTTTTGTCTTGGACTTGGTGTCAACCAGATAACGGAAATCTGATACGACCACAACAGCAGAAAATTCGATCGGTTTCGAAGACTGGCGGCGGCGTACGCCACCTTGTCTCGGACTCAGCGTATTCGAACGACAGCGGCGGAAAAAATCAATAAATTAATCGGCTTTTGGATTGGACAAAGCGCCGAGCCTCACGCGGGGTGGCGCACCCGAACCATCAGACTTTATCAATCTTGTATGCTCTGGAGGCTGTACTCATTGGATCCCAGGTGTTTTGTCAATAGCAAAAAAGTGGCTCCCAGGCAGGGGCAGCTTCACCTGCGGCGACTCATTGAATCTGGAGGCCGTACTCAGCATGCATACGTATTGATTGATTTGACGCCTTAAACAATGAGATAACAGCAGCACGTATTTTGCCTTGAGCCCTCAACTAGTAAAATCTCCTTTGGTTTGTATGACTCGCTGCAGCCTGACAGATGATGGAGTGGATGAACCGGCCTGTTACGATCTCGCCGAAGTTGAAATTTGATGAAGCCACGACTTCAAGGCGTAAACGTCTGTCGTCTCACAGACGGCGCAAAAAAATTCTTTCTCGACTGATAAACTCAAAAAGATGTAGATCTTTTTTTCAACCGGCTCTTCTTCATCCGAAAATTATGAGGCCCTCGAACCCTAAAAAATATCCCTTCAAGGACTCAACACCATCGTGCGCAGGCCCCACGGTGGGCGCCAACTATCGTGGAATTAACACGTCAGATGTCCGGTTTAGCGGACTTAGTGGTGAGGCCGCGCATCTATGTAGTAGCTTGAGAGGGGTTGAGTGGAATCGAGAGACGCGATGTAAGACACAGATTTAGACAGCTTCAGGCCCCGGGAAACATCATCCGGTAATAACCCTACGTGCTGTTTGAGGCTAGATCTCATTATGATCCTCATGATGTCGCCGGTAAACCGGCTCTTGGTGTATAACCCTAGAAACTTGTGAGAACCTCTCCTCCCTCTTTGGGGAGCCCTGCCCCTCCTTATATATGTTGAAGGGGCGGGTTACATGTAGAGTCCTAGTAGGATTAGGATTGCTTTATTACAAGGAGTCCTAGTCTTGCTTCCTTTGTAGGAGAATATCCCTTGTGCTTTCTTCATAAACCGGCCCACCATACATGAACCGGCCTTCTGGGCCTTGGGCCTTGTCATCCATGATCCGCCTGTCAGGTTACCAGTAAATTGCCAAGTGTAAACCGTCTTAAGTAAACTGCCAAGTCCGACCGGGTTATATTTCCGGCCGGTTCATACCGCGGGGTATATCCCCGACAGGGGAGGTTGGTAGGAGTTAACCATCGCGCGCCCCCGACCTCCACACAAAGGATGACACTCTACAAATACCTCATGCTCTAACTTCGTCACATAGCGGTTCACCATACGTGCATGCTGCGGGAATCACTCACTTTAACACAAGTATTTCTCAATTTCATAATAACTCCACTAGCATGAATCTAATATCACTATCCTCATATCTCAAAACAATTATCAAGCATCCAACTTCTCATCATATTCAATGCACTTAGTATGAAAGTTTTTACTACATTCATCTTGGATGCCTATCATGTGAAGGCTAGTTTTATAGCCAAAGCACATTACCATGCTGTTTTAATAGACTCTCGGAAGGATATAAGTGAATCATAATATATTAACAATTTCTTCAAAATAAAATCACCACCGTGCTCTAAAAGATATAAGTGAAGCACTAGAGCAAAAACTATTCAACTCAAAAGATATAAGTAAAGCATATAGAGTGTTCTAACGTTTCCTAGGCCATATTTATCTCTCTCAAAAGGGTGTGTCCAGCAAGGATAATTGTGGCAAACTAACAAGCAAAGACTCAAATTATACATGACGCTCCAAGTAAAACACATATCATGTGGTGAACAAAAATATAGCTCCGAGTATAGTTACCGATAGATGAAGACGAAAGAGGGGATGCCTTCCCAGGGCATCCCCAAGCTTAGGCTTTTGGTTGTCCTTGAATTTTACCTTGGGGTGCCTTGGGCATCCCCAAGCTTAGGCTCTTGCCACTCTTTGTTGCATAGTCCATCAAGGCAATACTCAAAGCTTGAAAACTTCACAAAACAAAACCTAGACAAAAATCTCATGACACTACTGGAATTAGCTAGTTTGCCATCTGCTAGCTCTTTGCCGTCTGCTAGCAGACGGCAAAGAAGCTCTTTGCCATCAGCTACCCAAAAGCAGACGGCAAAGAACTGAATGATGGCAGAGACCTTCTTTGCCATCAGCCAGTTCTTTGTCGTCCGCTAGGAGACGACAAAGATTCTTTGCCGTCAGCTGGCAGACGGCAAAGAGGGAGGTGGCCCACACTGATGGGCTGATGAGGGAAAACCTAACAGGGCCCCTCTTTGCCGTCCGCTAGCAGACAACAAAGAGTACAAAAGCGGACGACACAGGGGGGCGGACGGCAAACAATTAGGATACTAAACGGCCGAGCCCTACCCCGCCCACCTCTTTTCTTTCCCCTCCTCCCCGACGACCACCGCCACCCGCCGCCGCCCCCGCGACCAACCGCCGCCCCATTGCCCCACCTCCTCGTCGCCCCATCGTCCCCACCACCCGCCGCCGCCGCCACCCACCACCGCCCCTGGCCCCACCGTCCCTCGCCCCGTCGCCCCCACCACCCGCCACCGTCAGGCTCGCCGCCGCCCCTGCGCCCGCGCCGCCCCCAGAGCCAGGCTCGCCGGGGGCCCCCTGCGTCCGCCTCGCGCCACCCCAGAGCCAGGCCCTCCGCCGCGACCGTCCACCACCACCCCTGCCCCCGGAGCCAAGAG
>LR738710.1:76694325-76705140 GCA_902687465.1 Secale cereale
AAGAAGAAGAAGAAGAAGAAGAAGAAGAAGAAGAAGAAGAAGAAGAAGAAGAAGAAGAAGAAGAAGAAGAAGAAGAAAGAAGAGGAGGAGGAGGAGGAGGAAGAGGAGGAGGGAGAAGAAGAAAGAAAAGAAGAAGAAGAAAGACAAAGAAGAAGAAGAAGAAAGAAAAGAAGAAGAAGAAAGACAAAGAAGAAGAAGAAGAAGACACCCCGGCCCCGACCCCCGACACCCTGACACGACACCCCGACCCCGACACGACACCCCGACACCCGGACACCCGACCCCGACCCCCGACACCTCCCGAAAAGGTGTTCTTTGGCCTTCTAGAGGCCGACGGGGTCATATATTTGTGAATTATTAGTTAGGTCATATATTTTTATGTTGTACTTGATGATGATACACTTAAGTGATATGCATATTATTATTCATGTCAGTATTTTTTTATGTTGTACTAATTTCTTTTATTCTTTGTCATGGCAGGTGTTGAAAGATGGTGGGCGCTGGTCGGGAGCGCGCCGAGGCCCCTTCTTCGTCGGCGCATGGTATGAGGTCTTCCATTCCACACGTACCTCTCCGCCGAGCGTTGCTGGACAGTATGGCGACACCGCCGGGCCCTTCTTCGTCGACCGCGGTGCCCAGCAGGGGACGAGGTAAGAAGAAGAGAGGAGGTGGAGCACGTGGTCGCGGGAGAGGAGGTAGGGTGACTGCTGCGGCGCCTTCCTCGCTGCCACCCCAGCTGTTTCACCCGAGCACGTGACTGCTAGGGTGGACTCATCCAAGGAGGAGGCTACACGGACTCCGGTCCACGAGCCTCCGGTCCACGGGTCTTCGGCCCACGAGCCTCGGGTCGACGGGCCTTCGGCCCACGAGAGTTCGGCCCACGAGACCCCGGAGGAGCACACGTCCGGATGGGGTACCTGGCCGGATCATCCTGAGGAGCCGAGTGGCCATGTTGATGATGACGGGGAGCCGACTGATGAGGAGGAGGGGGCAACGTCTACCAGCGTGGTTGTACGCGGCTCCCGTCCGTGTCGGCGACCCACGAGCAGAGGTGGTTGATTTACCCTGATGGGGAGAGGTAAGTGCATTTAATATTTTTGTACATTCTGCATTCATGTCTCTTGAAATAACTAATGCGTTGGCCTTGTCATGCTGCAGGGGTTGGGACCACCATGAAAGTGTCCGCCGGCCCAACTCCGTCCTTGGAGTTCTTTGTCGGCAAAACTTCCCGGGGTTTGTCATGTTGCCTGGTGAGGGTCGGCTTCCAGAGCTTGGATTGAGTTGGGAGCACTACTTGGCTGCCCCGGCCCCGCCGGGTGAGATTATCGATAGTATCTTGTGCAAGACGAGGGCAGACGTGGTGATCACAAAGTTCTGGGTAATTTCTCCTTTACACAATTAAAAATCTTCAACTAGCTAGCTATTAATTGTACTAATCAATATTGTCTCATTTGATTGCAGACATTCTACAGGTGTGAGGAGGGATACGAGGAGGAAGCGGCCCATGTTATCGATAACGTCTGCAAGCGCCTACTACAGAACTTACGGCACGAGGCTCGGGTGCAGGCTGTTCGAGACTACTACGCCGGGCGTGGTATCAAGAAGCCCAAGCAGGCGTGCCGCGATAAGTTCTTGAGTAAGGAGCAGTACATGAAGGTAATTCTTAAGGCCTTGTACTTACTTCCTTCATTTAGTAATTCATAGCCGTAGCACTCAAGTTTCTATTTGCTAACTTAGGCCCCTCCGAGATGGTGTGCGGATCAGATGGATTGTTGGGAGGTGTTGGTCAATGTGTGGTGCTCAAAAGAATGGCGGGCCACCCACAACGAGGCCAAGGACAAACGTGTCCAAATGGAAGGTGTGCCACACCATCAAGGCAGCTCCAACTTATTTCAGTACGTGCGGAACTGGGTATGTGGTTTGCTTCATGATTCTTGCAATTCATTCATCATGCTAGCTTTAGCCCTTTAATTACTAATTTACTTTGTTTCTCTCTTTCAGGCATGCTACAATAAGGTGAATAAGGTGCCAGAGGTGTACGACCTGTATGCCATGGCCCACACTGGCCCTTACAAGAAAGTCAAGGCATTCTCTGCGTCTGACCTCGATGATCCACTGAACTTCACCAACATCTCCGCCCACGACAAGCTCGTGCAATATAGAGATCAGGGGAAGGCGAGGAAAGGGGAGGACTTTAACCCGAGCAAGGGTCCCATTGATACAGAGCTGCTGATGATATCTGGTGGCGGGAGGTCCCATGGCTCCATAGCCATGGGAGATGGACTTATCCATTGTCCTAGCACTCTCCCAAAGATCAAGGCGCGCCAGTCGAGCTCCGCTCCTGAGATAAGGCCTCGTGAACGGCCATTCCAACTCGCCATCAAGGTTAGTTATACGTACTCAGCTATCTTTCTCCATTACATTGTGTGCGCTTCCATCAATGATTACAAATGGTCATGTGAGTGGTGTTGCAGGTTGCTATATAGAGTGAGAGAGATAGAACGGAGAAACTTCTGGCGGAGGCGGCGGAGAGGCAGCGGGAGTTGGAGGAGAAGACGACAAAGATGTTGGAGGAGGGGAGGGCACGGAATGACATGCAGGCAAGGGCCATGTACGAGCTCCTTGTGGTAATTTTCTTCTACAGATTACTTGCTAGTCTTAACATTTGAGTCTCATTACTAACTAGTATGACTCTGTTGTCAAAACCAAATGTGCAGTCTGTGTGCGAGAAGTCCGGTCAGACCGCTCCGCCATGCGAGTGATTGCTCCTGGGAGCATGGTGAGTTTAATTTGAATGGACATTACTTGCTAGTCTTAACATTTGAGTGTCATAATGCTAACGAGACATTGGAAATGATCTTTGGTGCAGCTTAACTATAGAAACGCATTGCACGATCCTTCTCCAGCTACCGGCACGAGCCAGCTCGCTCCTACACCTCCCTGATCACGGTAAGTTTCTCTAGTGTTTTGCTTAACAAATGCATAAATACCTAGACTTAGCTTTATTTCCTCCAATATGCTTACCATAATGACCTAGAGTTAGCTTCTTTTCCTCCAAAATGACTTAATAAGCTTACTGACCTCATAAACCATCCATTTTACCTAAGTTAGCTCTAAAATGATCTGTACTTAGCTTACTTATGTCAAAAATTGCATAATTAGCTTAGTTAGCTCATAAACGATCCATTTTACCTAAGTTAGCTCTAAAATGACCCATTTTACCTTAGTTAGCTTATAAATGATCCAGTTTATCCAAGTTAGCTCTAAAATGACCCATTTTACCTAGATTAGCTCCTAAATGATCCATTTTACCTACGTTAGCTTTAAAATGACCCATTTCACCTAGGTTAGCTCCTAAATGATCCATTTTACCTACGTTAGCTTTAAAATGACCCATTTCACCTAGGTTAGCTCCAAAATGACCCATTTCACCTCGGTGAGCTCCAAAATGACCCATTTCACCTAGGTTAGCTCCAGAATGACCCATCTTACCTAGGTTAGCTTATAAATTACTCATTTCACCTAGGTTAGCTCCAAAATGACCCATCTTACCTAGGTTAGCTTATAAATGATCCAGTTTATCCAAGTTAGCTCTAAAATGACCCAATTTACCTAGAGTAGCTCCTAAACGATCCATTTCACCTTACTTAGCTAAAAACAATCCATTTCACCTAAATTAGCTCTTAAATGATCCATTTGACCTAAGTTAGCTAAAAACAATCCATTTGACCTTAGTTAGCTCAAAAACGATCCATTTGACCTTAGTTAGCTCATAAACGACCCATTTCAACTAAGTTAGCTCATAAATGATCCATTTCACCTAAGTTAGCTAAAAAACGATCCATTTCACCTTAGTTAGCTCAAAAACTATCCATTTCACCTTAGTTAGCTCATAAACGACCCATTTCCACTTAGTTAGCTCATATATGATCCATTTCACCTAAGTTAGCTCATAATTGACATATACTTCTTGTTCTAGTCTTCTTCTTGTTCTAGTCTTCTTCTTGTTCTAGTCACCTATTTCTAACTTTCTTATTTGCCATTTTGCAGATTTCATTCACTTCATGGAAGCTAGCTTGCTATGATGGAGTGCTTGCTTTTTCTTTGATGAAACTTTGCATTGTATCTAGCTTGCTATGATGGAACTTGCTATCTTGATGAAACTTTGCATTGTAATTATGTATATGGATGGAACAATGTGTATGGATGGAACTTGCTTATGTATGAATGGATGAAACTTATGTGCTGGATATGTGATATGATTGCTGTTAAATAGCCCTGTGAAATATATCTATATATTTCATATATATTTGCTATGAAAATTGTTGGATTAAAAAAACAGAAAAAGAGCCAATATGCAGGCTCTTTGCTGTCGGCCACCGACGGCAAAGGGTCCTTTGCCATCAGCAGCGGACGGCAAAGAGGCCACGTGCCAGGCAATTGTGCCTCCTGGGAGGCTGACCAATTTGGTCAGTTTGCCTACAGTGGCTGACGACAAAGGCTTTGCCGTCAGCGGCAGACGGCAAAGGCCTCCCGTTAACCACCTAACGGAGTAACAACGCATTTATTGCCGTCAGCTTTCTTTGCCGTCCGCTGCTGATGGCAAAGGACCCTTTGCCATCAGCCGTCTGAAGCAGACGACACATTAGCTATTTGTCGGACCTTACTTTGCCAGGGCCTTTTGCCGTCCGCGGCGGACGGTAAAGACCTTTGCTGTCCGCTGTTCATTCCTTTGTTGTCCGCCGTGGCAGACGACAAATTACCTGTTTCCTGTAGTGTGAGCTCCGTTAGTATAAGAAAACAAACCACCACTCAAAGGTACTATAATGAACTCATTCTTTGTTTATATTTGTGTTAAACCTAATGTATTCCAATTTCTCTATGATTAATACTCCCCAACACTACTCATAGATTCATCAAAATAAGCAGACAACACACGAAAAACAGAATCTGTCAAAAACAGAACAGTCTGTAGTAATCTGTAACTTTCGCATACTTCTGTACCTCCAAGAAATTTGAAATAAATTGGTAAACGTGAGGAATTTGTCTATTAATCATCTGCAAAAATAATCAACTAAATAGCATGCTCCAGTAAAATCTGGTGACTATTCTAGCGAGCGATAACGATTCTATTTTTCACAGCAAGATCATATAAACTTCACACAAGTCTTCCCAAAGGTTCTACTTGGCTCAAACACTAATTAAAACACAAAACCATATCTAAACAAAAGCTAGATGCAATATTTATTCCTAAACAGAAGCAAAAACAAAAAATATAAAATTGGGTTGCCTCCCAACAAGCGCTATCGTTTTACGCCCCTAGCTAGGCACGATACATGGATAGATCTAGGTATTGCCATCTTTGGAAGGCAATCCATAAGTGGCTCTCATAATAGATTCATATGGTAATTTGATTTTCTTTGTAGGAAAGTGTTCCATGCCTTTCCTTAATGGAAATTGGAATATAATATTTCCTTCCTTCATATCAATAATTGCACCAATCATTCTAAGGAAAGGTCTACCAAGAATAATAGGACATGAAGGATTGCAATCTATGTCAAGAACAATGAAATCTATGGGCACATAAATCCTATTGGAAACAATAATAACATCATTAATCCTTCCCATAGGTTTCTTAATAGTGGAATCCGGAAGATGCAAATTTAAAGAACAATCATCAAGCTCATGGAAACCTAGCAAATCACGCAAAGTTTTTGGGATAGTGGAAACACTTGCACCCAAATCACACAAAGTAAATCATTCATGATCTTTAATTTTAATTTTAATAGTAGGTTCCCATTCATCATAAGCTTTCTAGGGATAGAAAATTCTAATTCAAGTTTTTCTTCATAAGATTGCATCAAAGCATCAACTATATGTTTGGTAAAAGCTTTATTTTGACTATAAGCATGCGGAGAGTTTAGTACGGATTGCAACAAGGAAATACAATCAATCAAAGAGAAATTATCATAATTGAATCCCTTGAAATCCAAAGTAGTGGGTTCATCACTGTGCAAAGTTTTAATCTCTTCACTCCCACTTTTAGAAATTTTAGCATCAAGATCTGAAAACTCCGAATCATTGGGATACCTTTCAATTAAAGTAGATTCATATCCAATCCCATCTCTATCAAGATTCATACTAGAAAACAAGGATATAATAGGAGACACATCAATAACTTTCAGATCTTCATCTTTATTTTCATGATTACTAGAAGAACACGCTTTTACATAATTATCTCTTTTAGCACGCATCCTAGCGGTTCTTTCTTTGCATTCATCAATGGAAATTCTCATAGCTTTGAGAGATTCATGGATATCATGCTTAGGTGGGATAGATCTAAGTTTTAAAGAATCAACATCAAGAGTAATTCTATCCACACTTCTAGCCAATTCATCAATCTTAAGCAATTTTTCTTCAAGCAAAGCATTAAAATTCTTTTGCAAATTCATAAACTCCTTAACACTAGTTTCAAATTCAGAAGGCATCTTTCCATAAGAGTTGTCGTAGGAATTTCCGTAATTGTTAGAGGAATTACTAGGAAAAGGCCTAGGATTAAAGTTCCCCCTATAAGCATTATTACCAAAATTATTCCTACCAACAAAATTCACATCCAAAGATTCATTATTATTTTCAATCAACGTGGATAAAGGCATATCATTAGGATCAGAAGAAGCACTCTTAGCAGCAAATAGTTTCATGAGTTCATCCATCTTTCCACTCAAAACACTAATCTCTTCAATAGCATGTACTTTTTTACTAGTAGATCTTTCGGTGTACCATTGAGAATAATTAACCATAATATTATCTAGGAGTTTGGTAGCTTCTCCTAAGGTAGTTTCCATGAAAATGCCTCTTGCGGCCGAATCTAAAAGATTTCTAGACGCAAAATTCAAGCCAGCGTAAAAGTTTTGAATAATCATCCATAAGTTCAAACCATGTGTAGGGAAATTACGCATCATTAATTTCATTCTCTCCCAAGCTTGTGCAACATGCTCATGATCTAGTTGCTTAAAATACATAATATCGTTTCTAAGAGAGATGATCTTAGCAGGAGGGAAATACTTAGAGATAAAAGCATCTTTGCATTTATTCCACGAATCAATAGTATTTCTAGGAAAAGAGGAAAACCAAGTTTTCGCACGATCTCTAAGCGAAAATGGAAATAACTTCAATTTAACAATATCGTTATCCATATCCCTTTTCTTTTGCATATTGCACAAATCAACAAAGTTGTTTAGATGGGTAGCGGCATCTTCACTAGGAAGGCCGGAAAATTGATCTTTCATGACAAGATTCAACAGAGCAGCATTGATCCCACAAGATTCGGAATCGGTAATAGGAGCAATCGGAGTGCTAATAAAATCATTATTGTTGGTATTGGAGAAGTCAACAATTTGGTATTGTTCTGAGCCATTGTGACAAGCAAGCAATCCAACACACAAGCAAACAAGAAGCAAGCGAACAGTAAACACAAAAAAGAGAAGGGCAAATAAAACGGCAAGGGTGAAGTGGGGGAGAGGAAAACGAGAGGCAAATAAATGTAATGCGAAGGATAAGGGTTTGTGATAGGTACTTGGTATATGACTTTTGCGTAAGCCTCCCCGGCAATGGCGCCAGAAATTCTTCTTGCTACTTCTCGAGCTTGCGTTGTATTCCCTCGAAGAGGAAAGGGTGATGCAGCACAGTAGCGTAAGTATTTCCCTCAGTTTTTGAGAACCAAGGTATCAATCCAGTAGGAGACCACGCGCGAGTCCCTCGCACCTGCACAAACAAATAAGAACTTCGCAGCCAATACGATAAGGGGTTGTCAATCGCTTTACGGTCACTTGCGAAAGTGAGATCTGATAGTTTGATATTTTTGGTATTTTTGGATATAAGAACAGAAAGTAAAAGCGGAAAAGTAAAGTAGATTGTAGATTGATATGTTGAGAATAGTCCCGGGGGCCATTGGTTTCTCTAGTGGCTTCTCTCATGATAGCGGAATTCTACGACGGGTAAACAAATTACTGTCGAGCAATTGATAGAAAAGCAAATAATTATGAGACTATCTAGGCATGATCATTATATATAGGCATCACGTCCGAGACAAGTAGACCGAAATGATTATGCATCTACTATTATTACTCCACACATCGACCGCTATCCAGCATGCATCTAGAGTATTAAGTTCATAAGAATAGAGTAACACCTTAAGCAAGATGACATGATGTAGAGGGATAAACTCAAATAACATGATATAAACCCCATCGTTTTATCCTCGATGGCAACAATACAATACATGCCTTCCTGCCCCTATTGTCACTGGGAAAGGACACCGCAAGATTGAACCCAAAGCCAAGCACTTCTCCCATTGCAAGAACTATAGATCTAGTAGGCCAAACCAAACCAATAATTAGAAGAGACTTGCAAGGATATTATAATCATACATAAAGAGTTCAGAAAAGAACCAAATATTTCTCATATATAATCTTGATCATAAAGCCATAATTCATCGAATCTTGACAAACACACCGCAAAAAGAGATTACATCGAATAGATCTCCTCGAAGACAGAGGAGAACTTGGTATTGAGATCCAAAGAGAGAGAAGAATCCATCTAGATACTAGCTATGGACCTGTAGGTCTGTGGTAAACTACTCACAACTCATGGTGAGGCGATGATGATGATGTAGAAGCACTCTATGGTAGATCCCCCCTCTAGCAAAGCTCCGGCACAGGCCCCAAGATGGGATCTCACGGGTACAGAAGGTTGCAGCGGTGGAACTATGGTTTTCTCTCCTTTTCCGATGGTTTCGGGGTACGTAGGTATATATAAGAGGAAGGAGGGCACCAGGGGCCAAACGTGGGGCCCACGAGGCAAGGGGCATGCCCTGTAGGGGGCGCCCCCACCCTCGTGGACGCCATGTGTGCCCTATTCCGTGGTTCTCAAATCTCCCGTGCGTATTTTGCTCCAAAAATATCTCTCCCGAAGTTTCATTCTGTTTGGACTCCGTTTGATATTCCTTTAGTGTAAAACCCTGAAATAGGCAAAAAATAGCAATCTGGACTGGGCCTTTGGGTTAATAGGTTAGTCCCAAAAATAATATAAAAGTGTATAACAAAGCCCATTAAACATCCAAAACATCATAAATAATAACATGGAACAATCAAAAATTATAGATACGTTGGAGACGTATCATGCAGCACAACGACGGTAAGTATTTCCGTTAATTATGAAACCAAGGTTATCGAACCATTAGAAGAACCACGCAACACTATGTAAACAGTACCTGCACACAAATAACAAATACTTGTAACCCGACGCGTAGAGGGGTTGGCAATCCCTCTCGGGTAATTGATTGGTAAATAGATAGGTGGGTAAAAGCAAATGGAACAATTGCAAATAAAATTCAGCAAAGTATTTTTGGGTTTTTGATAATATAGATCTGAAAATAAAAGTTGCAAAAAAAGGAAAAGGAAAATACCAATGTAGATCTGAAAGTATATGATAGGAAGATAGACCCGGGGGCCGTAGATTTCACTAGTGGCTTCTCTCAAGAAGTAGCACATGGTGTGTAAACAAATTATTGTTGGGAAATTGATAGAAAAGCGAATAGTTATGATGATATCCAAGACAATGATCATATATATAGGCATCACGTCCAAGATTAGTAGACCCAAATGATTCTGCATCTACTACTATTACTCCACACATCGACCGATATCCAACATGCATCTAGTGTATTAAGTTCATGGAGAAACGGAGTAATGCAATAAGAACGATGACATGGTGTAGACAAGCTCTATTCTTGTAGGAATAGACCTATCCTTAATAGCAACGATACATGTGTGCCTTGCTACCCCTTCTGTCACTGAGAAAGGACACCGGAAGATCGAACCCATCACAAAGCACCTCTTCCCATTGCAAGATAAATAGATCAAGTTGGCCAAACAAAACCCAAACATCGAAGAAGAAATACGAGGCTATAATAATCAAGTATGGATATTAAAGCAAGACAAATCTGATCATAAACTCACAATTCATTGGATCCCAACGAACACACCGCACAAAGTCATTACATCAAATAGATCTCCAAGAGAACTTTGTATTGAGAAACAAAGAGAGAATAAGCCATCTAGCTACTGCCTACGGACCCGTAGGTCAGAGGTGAAGTACTCACGCATCATCGACGAGGCACCAATGAGGATGATGAAACCCTCCGTGATCGTGTTCCCCTCCGGCGAAGTGCCAGAAAAGGGCTCTAGATTGGATCTCGTGGCTGTGGAAGTTGCACTACTGGAATCAGGATCTTTGCCGTCAGCCAGCTCTTTGTCATCTGCTAGCTGACGGCATAGAAGGTATTTGCCGCTAGCTTAGAAAAAACTAACGGCAAAGAAAGAGCTGACGGTAAAGATAATGTTTGCCATCAGCTAGCTCTTTGCCATCCGATAGCCGATGGCAAAGCATCTATGCCGCCTGCTAGCAGACGACAAAGAGGGAGGGTGGCCCTCTAACGAGAACCACCTAACGACCGCTTTCTTTGCCGTCCGCGGGAAGACAACAAAGAGAATAGCCAGGCTAATGGTTGTTTCCCCCCGGCCCCACGTCCCTAGCTATGCTCTTTGCCGTCTACTAGCAGACGGCAAAGAAATTAAACCTAACTAAAAAACGGCCGGCCCCGCGCCCCACCCCTCTCTCTGTCCCTCACCTCACCCGCGCCATCCCGTGCCCGCCGTCCCCGTGCCCGCCACCGACCCCACCGCCCCCACCCCCACCAACCCCGTGGCCCCCGACCACCACCACCCCGACCCCCCCTGCACCGCCCCGCGACCC
>LR738710.1:76705453-76749133 GCA_902687465.1 Secale cereale
ATTTAGGTTAATTAGTTAGTTAGTTAGTTTTTTAGGTTAATGTGTTAGTTGTTTTACCCTATTATACATAGGTTAATTAGTTAGTTATTAGTTAGTTATTTTTTGAGGTTAACTACTTAGTTAGTTTTTTAGGTCAATTACTTAGTTAGATAAGCCCAAGAACAAGAAAAGAAAAGAAAAGAAAGAAAGAAAGAAGACCTAAAAGGACTAGCAGGAGAAAACATGGAAAAAAGAAGAAGAAGAAGAAAGAAAAAAGAAGAAGAAGAAAAGAAGAACTAAAGTCTAGGGCTAAAAGAAGAAAAAGAAGAAAAAAAAGAAAAAAATAACTAAAAGGACTAGGAGGAGAAAACATAGAAAAAAAGAAGAAATAAGTAGAAGTAGAAGATGAAAGAAAGAAGTAGGAAAAGTAGAAAAAGAGGGTCGCCGAGGGAAAAGAGGGTCGCCGAGTGGTCGAGGGGTCGAGGATCGAGGTGTTGTATGGTCGATGAGTCGATGATCGAGGGGGAAAGGAGTCGAGAGTCTAGGTGTTGAGGATCGAGGGGGAAAGGAGTCGAGGGTCGAGGATCGAGGATCGAGGTGTCAAGGGGTCGAGGATCGAGGTGGAAAGAGGTCAAGGGTCTAGGGGTCGAGGATCGGGGTGTCGAGGGATCGAGGGGTCGAGGATAGAGGAGGAAAGGAGTTGAGGGTCTAGGGGTCGAGGGTCGAGGTCTCAAGGGTCTAGGGGAAAATGGGTCAAGGGGTCGAGGATCAAGGGGAAAAGGGGTCGAGGGTCGTCGCCCCGACCCCCTGACCCCGACACCCTGACCTCGACACTACACCCCGACCCCACCTAGACACTTAAATATTTTATTATGTTACACACTTAAATATTTTATTATGTTTATGTTGTATTAATTTCGTTTACTCTTTGTCATTGCAGGTGTTGACAGATGGTGGGCGCGGGTCGAGAGCGCTCTGAGGCTCCTTCCTCGGCGCGTGCTGGGAGGGGTGTTATTATTCCATCCAAGCACCTCCGGAGAGTGCTGGATGACAGTATGCAGACACCGGTGGGCGCTTCTTCTTCGGCCGGGAGAGGTTGGGAGAAGCCGAAGAGGGCTGCTAGAGGTGGATGTGGCGGCGGGAGAGGTAGGAAGGCTGCCGCGCCTTCCTCGCCGCCACCCCCAGCTGATTCTCCGGACCACCGTAGTGCTCCGTCTCAGGTGGACCCGTCTCGGACTCCGGTCGATGAGCCTTCGTCCCAGGAGACTCGGATCCTAGATTCTTCGTCCCAGGAGACTCAGGCCCCAGAGTCTTCGTCCCACGTGACTCCGGAGACTAGTGGCCATGGTGATGCCGAGGAGACCTGGTTTGACGATAGCTATAGCGAGGGCGAGCTGGTTGAGAATGGCAAGAAGGTCTACCGGCGTGGTGGTACAAAGCTCCCGCATGTGTTGTCGACCCGCGATCAGAGGTGGTTGATTGTGCCTAACAGACAGAATTAAGTGCATTGACTCATTTTAACCTTTTGCCTTCATGTTTCTTCGAATTAATATGTAATGTGTTGGCCTTGTCAAGCAGCAGGGGTTGGATACACGCCCGTGGTGTCCGCAGGCTCAACCAGGTCCTTGGTGTGCATTGCCGGCACCACTTCCAGGGGTGGGTCACGTTTCCCGGTGAGGGTGAGGTTCCACAGCTAGCACTAAGCTGGGAGCTGTACGTGGCTTCCCCGGCCCCGCCGGAGGAGAGGGTCGATGGTGTGTTGTGCGAGACGGTGTCCGACATTGTGATCCGACGATTTTGGGTAATTTCTCCTTTACATAATTGAAAATCAATAGTACCTAGTAATTGTATTAATAAGTGTTGTCTTGTTTGATTGCAGACCTTCTACAGGTGTGCTGAGGAAGACGAGGCAGAGGCGGCTAAGGTTATTGAAGCTGAGTGCAAGCGCCTACTTCAGAACTTACGGCACGAGGCTCGGGTCCAGGCCGTTCGTGACTACGACGCCTCTACTCACATTAGGAGGGAGAAGAAGAAGTGATGCACCAAGTATCTGAGTAAGGACAAGTACATGAAGGTATTTACCTATTCTTAAGGCCTTGTACTTAGTATCCTTGATTTGATTCGTAGGCGTAGCGCTCAAATTTCTCTTATCTAACTTAGGTGCCCCTGAGATGGTGTGCGGATAGGATGGACTGTTGGGAGGCGTTGGTGGATGAGTGGTTGATACGTCCAAAACGTATCTATAATTTCTGCTTGCTCCATGCCTCTTTTGAGTGATATTGCTATGATATTTATGCACTTCCATACACTTTTGATCATATTTGGACTAACCTATTAACTCAGTGCACCCCAGTGCCAGTTTATGTTTTCTGCTGTTTTTGTATTTCAGGTTTTCCCATTACTTAAATTGCCAGAAAAATTCTGGGAAAATATATAAAAAATCAGCGCTCCAGAAGCTTCCACGCGCCAGAAGTGGGGCCAGAGGGGAGCCGGGGGCAGCCCAGGCAGCCTGCCCAGGCGGCCCCCCTCCTGGCCGCGCCGGGGGGGGCGCCTGGCCCCCCCTTACCTCCTCTGGTGACCCCCTTTGGCACATATTTACACCGCGTCCCGAAACCCTCGAGGACGGAACCCTTTTTCGCGATCTCATCTCTGTTCCGCCGCCGCCGCGCTTCCATGATCGGGAGCACCAGGAGAACTCTTCCCGGCACCCTGCCGGAGGGGAGAACCACCACCGGGAGCCTCTCCACCACCATGGACACCTCCCGGATGAGTTGTGAGTAGTCTCCCTTGGACCATGGGTCCATGACCAGTAGCTATGTGATGTTCTCCTCCCCTCTTTGTTCTTCATCGATTAGACCTCGTGAGCTGCCCTACATGATCGAGGCACATATGTAATCCTTATGCTGTTGCTATGCTGAGTTTGCTGGGATCCGATGGATTATGAGATTATGTTCAGATTGTGTGTGAGTAATATATTTGATTCACCTCTTTTATATTTATGTTCTTGAGTAATTCTTGCATGTTCTCCGTTGCTGTTTATTGCTTTGGTCAAGTAGTAGGTAGTAACTCCAAGAGGGAACGTTATGCTTGATTGTGGGTTCATGCCCCTCGATGACTAGCTTGAGTGACAGAAACATGAGTCTAGGGGATGTGCTGTTGCCACAAGGGGGAAAACAACGGTGCTTGTACTTGCGGGTGCAAGGATTGTTTACTTTACACAAAGTTCTTTTAATGCAGTTGTTTGTTGCTTTGAGTTTACACTATGGGTGGGACTCGCAACTTAATACCAGCGAGATGTTCTGGATAGATATCTCAAGGTGGATGATTAGTAGTAGATGCAGATGGATTTCGGTCTACTTGCCTTGGCGTACCGCCCATGCTTTTGAGCCTCTACCTTTCTTGCAGCATAGTTAGCATTGGTTTGCGCACATAATCCTGTCAATTGCCCAGCTGTAATTTGTTTACCTCGCTTAGCTGTTTTATCGTCTTTTGGGAGAGAGACATCACTAGTGAACATCATGGGACCCCGGTCCATATTACCATCACTGATCACACCCGTTATTTACTTCCTGTTCTTATTTACTAGTTGCAGTCATACCTATCACTATTATCTCTTGCGTTTGATCCTTTATAAACGACAAGGCCGGAGGGATTGACAACCTCTCTGTACTCGTTGGGAGCAAAGTTATTTGTATCTATGTGCAGGTCCTGTCAAGCAAAAGTCTCTGGCGCTATTGACACCTTCTTCTCGACCCTCGGAGTCTCATGGGATTCGATCATTGGTATCTTTGCCAAGGGAAAACTACCGCTACGCTACATCTCAAACCTTCCACTTGGGGTAACCAACGAGGGGCGAGAAGCCATCAAGCAAAGTTTTCTGGCGCCGTTGCCGGGGACTCCACTCTTCAAGATAGGGGAGTTGCACGCTATCTTTTATCTTTGCTTTTTAGTCTTGTTAGTTTACCTTTCAGTTTTCTTTATGTCTTTTCACTAGTTTTGCTTAATGGAAAACAACAAAAATATGAGAGAGCTTTATAAGCTCTACCTTGAACTTGGACATGATGTGTTTGAAGAGAAAATTAAAAAACCTATGGAACTTTATTATTTGCATAACAATCATGATGGTGGAGATGTTATTAGTATGCTTTCTTTGAATATCAATATTGCTAATGACATGGAAAGCTCTAAGCTTGGGGATGACACGTTTGATGAACATGATATTTTTAGTCCCCCAACTTTTGAGGAGAAAATTTACTTTGATGATGATATGCCTCCTAAATACGATGATTACCATGATGGTTATGATAGTCTTACTCTCACTATTCCTAATAAGAAAGATTTTGCTTATATGAAGAGTAATGACACTTTTATGCTTTTGGATCATGGAAATAATGCCTTATGTGATAGTTATATTATTGAGTTCATCCATGATCCCACTGAAAATTATTATGAGAAGGGAACATATGCTTATAGATATTTCAATAATATCAAGTTCCCTCTCTTTATGTTGAAGGTTTTGAAGCTGCACTTGTTTTGTCTTCCTATGCTTATTGCTTTGTGATTCAATGAATTATTGTATTGCAATATTCCTATGCATAGGAAGCATATTAGGCTTAAATGTGTTTGGTATTTGCTTCTTGATGCTCTCTTTTGTTCTTCAACTCTTATTCCTACGAGAGCATCATTAAAGTCTTAAGCCTATCTTTATGGCTATAAAGAAAGAGCTCTAGGGAGACAACCCTTGTTATCTTTGCTTTCAGTTTGTTCTTTCAGTTTTTAGTGGTTTTGATGTTTGTTACTACTGTAGCAACATCATTGTATCTTTACTTTTCAGCTTTGTGCCAAGTTTAGCCTCTGATTGCAAGAAAGTTCAAAAGTTGTGACGTGCTGTCCAGGAAACAGATTCTGTCCTTGGACATAAAAATTCGTATAAAATCACCAGATCATCTTTTTGGTCTGAATTTTTTCGACAGCGTGCTCTATACAATTGGCTTTCGGGTGTCTGTTCTGATTTTTTGATTTGAGTTGCAGAAGTGCCCCGAAAAAATTATTTACTACCTGCTGGTCTGTTTTTCACAGATTCTGTCCTGTTTTGCCTTTTCTTCGTTTTGCAAACCTTGAGCTTGCTTTTTCTTTGCAAAAACCTTTTGGCAATCTTGAGAAACAGTAGATCTTCAAGATTATCCTTATTTACAGCAAGGAAAAATTATTTTATTATGGGTACTAACCTCGCTAATCAGATTATGATGAGTTATGTATGAAGGGAGTTTTCAAGTGTGCGAGGGAAGGTGATAAAAAGATTCAGGAGGGTCAAACGCTCAAGCTTGGGGATGCCCCCGTGCACCCCCAAGAAATGTTCAATAAGACTCAAGCGTCTAAGCTTGGGTATGACCCCGTGCATCCCCTTCTCCATCAACAATTATCAGTTCGTCTTTCGTTCCACTATATTTTAATCACTTCATGCGTTATGTGCTATGCTTGGAGCGTCTTGCTTTTAGTTTCCTTTTTAGTTTTCTTTAGCTTTGCTTGCTGTTCATAACGAGTTAGAACCCAGCTTTCTTTGTGTGGGAGAGAAACACGCTCCACTTCAACCTAGAACACAACATAGGATTTTCATGTTTATCTTTGCTGTGTATGTTCTTTGTCTTTCAATAGCTACTGTCATGTTTAGCTCTTAGTTTTCATGCTTTTCTTTTTAAAGAGCTTTTGTTTAGTTGGTTGCTTCTGGAACTCTCTTGAGTTATCATGCTTATCTTGTTAAGAGAGTTGGCTTCTGTGGCACTGGTTGATATGTCTATGATAAAAATGCTATGTGCATAATGGTGCTTAGTAGTTCATGTTTTCTTATGGTTAGTCTCAAATAGCTGGGGGTTCTTAATGTGTTATTGAAGTACCAACATGATTTGTTTGCCTATGATGTGGTATGGTTTAGTGATATCTTCCTCCAAGAATTTATTTTGATTGACTTGGCATATGCTCACGCATATTTAAGACTGTAAAGAAAGTCTATCAAGCCTTGATGATCTTTAATTTCTGAGTAGCGATATAATTTCCATGCCCGATTCAATGTTGCTTTGTCACTCTGCATGATTATGGCCGTCATTGCTCTCTTAGTTGGTCGCTCCCAGTCTTTTGCTAGCCTTCGCCTGTACTAAGCGGACTGACTGCTTGTGCATCCAAAATCCTTGAAACCAGTTATGCCATATGAGTCCACCATACCTTCCTATACATGGTATTTACTTGCCATTACTAACGAAGACTTTCGTGTACCATCTCAAAATTATTCAAAAGCATTTCTCTTTTGTGGCTCTGTTTTAGCTCATGAGGAAGTAGTAGTTAATTCATGATCTTTTTAAGTTGGGCAAGTTTCACCCCCGGATTGCATGTCTAATCTGCAAACCCCTAATACGAGAAGGAACTGGCATGAGTGCGCCCGGCTCATAAAAAAATATACAACAAACAAACCCTCCTTCACGCTTTGTTCATGAGAAATCAGAAAACTTTTGGCAGTGATAAACAAAGGAGATTAAGGGGATGTGATCGTCCCCGTGCGGGAGCCGTTCCTCGAAACTTGTCCAGCTCGAGAAGTAATTGAGTTATCTACTAGCATTCGTTGACGAAATATGCATATCCCAAAAATAATTTTTACCTCTGTTTTTAAAAACCAAGAGCTCTGGTACATGTTTAGTCTTTGCTTCCAACCACGGGTTTTCAACCTTGCCATCAAAAGCCATGGTTCGAGAGTCTCCACCTTCTTTCTTCAAAGCACCAACTATTGAGAGCATTATTGTCACTCTGAGTGTAATGTGCATTGTCCCAAAGTACCATTGTCTTCTGCATGATTATGATATCGTTTATTCTGAAATCATTGTATCTAGTCGTCACTTAAACTTCGGAGGTGCTCCTGCATTTATGTTTTGCTTCACTAAAGGGGGCAACCGAGGTATCACTTTGTCATGTTTACACACCATGCTCACTACAAATCTATTGGGTGTTTTCAGTATCATATTGTAAAACTTTCAGTTCTTTGTGATATTCTCATGAGGCAACTTAATTACTAAAGATTCATTATCTCAGTAAGCATTTGTCATGTGACTGTGAAAAGTTCTTATATGGTTGATAGCATGTCACCACAGAAATTATGCTTGTTATCATTTACCTACTCGAGGACGAGCAGGAATTAAGCTTGGGGATGTTGATACGTCCAAAACGTATCCATAATTTCTGCTTGCTCCATGCCTCTTTTGTGTGATATTGCTATGATATTTATGCACTTCCATACACTTTTGATCATATTTGGACTAACCTATTAACTCAGTGGACCCCAGTGCCAGTTTCTGTTTTCTGCTATTTTTGTATTTCAGGTTTTCCCATTACTTAAATTGCCAGAAAAATTCCGGGAAAAATATATAAAAAATCAGCGCTCCGGAAGCTTCCACGCGCCAGAAGTGGGGCCAGAGGGGAGCCAGGGGCAGCCCAGGCGGCCCCCCTTCTGGCCGCGCCGGGGGGGGCGCCTGGGCCCCCCTTACCTCCTCTGGTGACCCCCTTTGGCATATATTTACACCGCGTCCCGAAACCCTCGAGGACGGAACCCTTTTTCGCGATCTCATCTCTGTTACGCCGCCGCCGCGCTTCCAAGATCGGGAGCACCAGGAGAACTCTTCCCGGCACCCTGCCGGAGGGGAGAACGACCACCGGGAGCCTCTCCACCACCATGGACACCTCCCGGATGAGTTGTGAGTAGTCTCCCTTGGACCATGGGTCCATGACCAGTAGCTATGTGATGTTCTCCTCCCCTCTTTGTTCTTCATCGATTAGACCTCGTGAGCTGCCCTACATGATCGAGGCACATATGTAATCCTTATGCTGTTGCTATGCTGAGTTTGCTGGGATCCGATGGATTATGAGATTATGTTCAGATTGTGTGTGAGTAATATATTTGATTCACCTCTTTTATATTTATGTTCTTGAGTAATTCTTGCATGTTCTCCGTTGCTGTTTATTGCTTTGGCCTAGTAGCAGGTAGTAACTCCAAGAGGGAACGTTATGCTTGATTGTGGGTTCATGCCCCTCGATGACTAGCTTGAGTGACAGAACATGAGTCTAGGGGATGTGCTGTTGCCACAAGGGGGAAAACAACGGTGCTTGTACTTGCGGGTGCAAGGATTGTTTACTTTACGCAAAGTTCTTTTAATGCAGTTGTCTATTGCTTTGAGTTTACACTATGGGTGGGACTCGCAACTTAATACCAGCGAGATGTTCTGGATAGATATCTCAAGGTGGATGATTAGTAGTAGATGCAGATGGATTTCGGTCTACTTGCCTTGGCGTACCGCCTATGCTTTTGAGCCTCTACCTTTCTTGCAGCATAGTTAGCATTGGTTTGCGCACATAATCCTGTCAATTGCCCAGCTGTAATTTGTTTACCTTGCTTAGCTGTTTTATCGTCTTTTGGGAGAGAGACATCACTAGTGAACATCATGGGACCCCGGTCCATATTACCATCACTGATCACACCCGTTATTTACTTCCTGTTCTTATTTACTAGTTGCAGTCATACCTATCACTATTATCTCTTGCGTTTGATCCTTTGTAAACGACAAGGCCGGAGGGATTGACAACCTCTCTGTACTCGTTGGGAGCAAAGTTATTTGTATCTGTGTGCAGGTCCTGTCAAGCAAAAGTCTCTCGCGCTATTGACACCTTCTTGTCGACCCTCAGAGTCTCACGGGATTCGATCCTTGGTATCTTTGCCAAGGGAAAACTACCGCTACGCTACATCTCAAACCTTCCACTTGGGGTAACCAACGAGGGGCGAGAAGCCATCAGTGGTGCTCTCCTCAATGGCTAGCCGTCCACAACAAGGCCAAGGATAAGCATGCCCAAAAGCAAGGTGTGTCACACCATCAAGGGAGCTCCAACCTGTTTGAGTACGGGGATCACTGGGTATGTGGTTTGCTTCACGATTCATGCATTTTCATTCTTCATGTTAGCTTGAGCCATTAACTAATATGTTGTTCCTCTCTTTTAGGCGCATCACCACAAGAAGGAGGTGCCACCGCTGTATTAACTATATGCCATGGCCCATACTACGCTGTATAAGAAGTCCAAGGCATTTTCTGAGTCTGACCTCGATCATCCAGAGAGCTTCACCAACATCTCCTCCCACAACAATTTTGTGAGGTACCGAGACCGAGGGAAGGCGATGAAAGTGTTAGGGCATAATTTTCCCTGGTTGGTTTTGGTGATTGATGACAATACATTTGCATACTAATCGTGTGCATTAAGCTTTTCATGTTATCTAATATAAGCGCACTATATGATTGTTTCCCCTCGAGGACTTCACTATAGACGGATTATTTTCCTTCGTTTCTTTTCAGTGGAATTGAGTCGTAGGGATAAGCGTACTATCAAGAGGTGATCCATATCCGAAGAGTATGGGTGGAATCATCATATACACACTTTCCTTGCACCCTCGCCTTCTTCCTGCTTCTTTGGAATATCCGTGTTGTGCAAAACGAGGGGTGTTGTGTTCTAAGCGGTAGTACCGCGGTCGGAGCGGTAGTACCACCTATAGGCAGTAGTACCGCTGCCTAGTACCACTGGTACTACCACCCTTGCTGTGGTCTCGATTTTTCGTGTCTGGTTTCCGTAAAGGACCACGCATGGGAGCGGTAGTAGGAATGACAGCAGGGAGCGGTAGTACCGCTTGCAGGCGGTAGTACCGCTTCTATTGCCGCTCCAACTGCTGCTCGGCCTCTACACTCCTCTGCTTCCCAGCGGCTGTAGAGAGCAGTAGTACCTCCCCCAGGACGGTAGTACCGCAGTAGCGCATGTACTCATCCTTCTTCTGTCCTGGTTGCCCTATGCCTGCTTGCCAGAGTGGTAGTACCGCTGTGACATCGGTAGTACCACTGTGGCAGCGGTAGTACCGCCCTGATGCGGGCTACAGGCTGCATAACGGTTGCTTTTGCCCCCCCCACTATATAAGGGGGTCTTCTTCTTCAAGAAGACTCACCTCTTATCCCCCAAACTCCATTGTTGCTCCACAAGCTCATTTTCGCCCGATCTCTCCCCCTAGCCAATCAAACTTGTTGATTTTCTAGGGATTGGTTGAGAAGGCCCAGATCTA
The DNA here is from genome assembly GCA_902687465.1 of Secale cereale. Taxonomy (NCBI): domain Eukaryota; kingdom Viridiplantae; phylum Streptophyta; class Magnoliopsida; order Poales; family Poaceae; genus Secale; species Secale cereale. Next base: position 76,715,565 of record LR738710.1, read on the forward strand.
CACTTCCACCAAGAGAAATTTGATTCCCCCCACTTATCCCTTGTGGATCTTGTTACTCTTGGGTGTTTGAGCACCCTAAACGGTTGAGGTCACCTCGGAGCCATATTCCATTGTGGTGAAGCTCCATGGTTTCGTTGTGAGCCTCCAATTCAGTTGTGGAGAGAGCCCCAACCTTGTTTGTAAAGGTTCGGTCGCCGCCTTCAAGGGCACCAATACTGGAATCACGACATCTCGCATTGTGTGAGGGCGTGAGGAGAATACGGTGGCCCTAGTGGCTTCTTGGGGAGCATTGTCCCTCCACACCGCTCCAACGGAGACGTACTTCCCCTCAAAGGGAAGGATCTTCGGTAACACATCCTCGTCTTCACCGGCTCCACTCTTGATTATCTCTCACCTTTACTTGTGCAAACTTTATTGTGTTAGTCCCTTGTGCTTGTTTGTGTACTTGTACTTGTTGCATCATATAGGTTGCGAACATAGTTGCTCATCTAGAGAACCTATCTTGTTCCAAAGTTTAATTTGGTCAAGAAAAGCTAAAAATTGTTAGTTTCCTATTCACCCCCCTCTAGTCAATCATATCGATCCTTTCAATTGGTATTAGAGCCTCGTCTCTTTATTAAGGACTTTTCCGTCTAAAGAGTATGGGTGACAACGTAGTCGAGACGGAGGGACACTCCGGTGGAAATCCGTCCTTGCCTACGTCCGAAGGGGGGCCCTCGGTCTCTCGTGAGGAGTTCAATGTGGCTTTGGACACACTGAAAGACACATTGATGACCGAGGTAAAAGGCATGTTCAAAGAATTTCTTGAGGGTCTTAAATTACCCACTGCACCGTTGGAAGTGGTTTGTCCCACTAACAACGTGTCGGATGCTATTCCCGATAAGGGAGAAGCTAGTAGTGAGCAAGTCCCGATGACTAAGAATGGGAGTGGCATCTTTGCTCATTCCGCACCTCCCATCAATTATGGAGGACCCATTCCCACCCAACACCTAAATTTGGTTAGTCCTCCTCCTAAGTTAGTGAAAAATGCTGATTTTGCTACTTGGACATTTCGTTTTAAACGTCATTTAAACCATTGTTCTACAAATCTCTGGAGAACCATTGAGCAAGGTTTCTACCCGCATGATCCTTACAACTTAACTCCAAGAGAAGCTGCAGATCATCAATTCAACGAGTCCGTACTTTGCATTCTTTAAGAAGCCACCCCCCGAAGATATTGCACATCTTCGACCATTATCCATGGCCAAGGAAGCATGGGAGGATGTTAGTTCCTTGTATAGGGGAAGCCCAAGCATTCAAGGCTCAAACTATGAGGTTGTGCAAGATGAAGCCGATGAGTTTGCCATGATCGAAGATGAAGATCCTCGTGAACTTTATCAGAGATTAACCACTCTTGCGGTTTCACTTCATGATCATGGGAGCAAGGATATGGATGACAATTGGATCAAGCGCAAGTTTCTCAAGGCCATGATTCCTTACCACAAGGCCATGTCCTCGGTCATCCGCCAAAGACCGGACTTCCACATTTTGTCCTCAAGTGATGTGTTGGATGAGTTCGTTGCCATGAGGATCTTGGACAAGACCGCCGACAATGCGGTGTTGCATGTGTTGGAATTATGCCCTAGAGGCAATAACAAAATGGTTATTATTATATTTCCTTGTTCATGATAATTGTTTGTTATTCATGCTTGAATTGTATTATCCGAAAACAGTGATCCATGTGTGAATACATAGACCACAACGTGTCCCTGGTAAACCTCTAGTTACTAGCTCGTTGATCAACGGATGGTTACGGTTTCCTGACCATGGACATTGGATGTCATTGATAACGAGATCACATCATTAGGAGAATGATGTGATGGACAAGACCCAATACTAAGCCTAGCACAAGATTGTGTAGTTCATAATGCTAAAGCTTTTCCAATGTCAAGTATCTTTTCCTTAGACCACGAGGTTGTGCAACTCCCGGATACTGTAGGAATACTTTGGGTGTGCCAAACGTCACAACGTAACAGGGTGGCTATAAAGGTACACAACGGGTATCTCCGAAAGTATCTGTTGGGTTGGCACGAACCGAGACTGGGATTTGTCACTCCGTATGACGGAGAGGAATTTCTGGGCCCACTCGGTAAGACATCATCATAATGAGCTCAATGTGACTAAGGAGTTGGTCACGGGATGATGTATTACGGAACGAGTAAAGAGACTTGTTGTGACAAGATTGAACAAGGTATCGTATACCGACGATCGAATCTCGGGCAAGTACTATACCGATAGACAAAGGGAATTGTATACGGGATTGATGGAATCCTTGACATCGTGGTTCATCTGATGAGATCATCGAGGAACATGTGGGAACCAACATGGGTATCCAGGTCCCGCTTTTGGTTATTGACCGGAGAGTCGTCTCGGTCTTGTCTACGTGTCTCCCTAACCCGTAGGGTCTACACACTTAAGGTTCGGTGACGCTAGAGTTGTAGAGATATATGCATGCGGTAACCCGAATGTTGTTCGGAGTCCCGGATGAGATCCCAGACATCACGAATAGTTTCGGAATGGTCCGGAGGTAAAGAATTGTATATAGGAAGTCCAGTATCGGCCACCGGGAGAATTTCGGGGGTCACCGGTATTGTACCGGGACCACCGGAAGGGTCCCGGGGGTCCACCCATCTTGGGGCCCCTATGGGTTGAAGTGGGAGGGGACCAGCCCATAGTGGGCTGGTGCACCCCCCCCATGGGCCTCCCCTGCGCCTAGGGTTGGGAACCCTAGGGGTGGGGGCGCCTCACCTGGCTTGGGGGGTAAGTTTCCCCCCTGGCCGCCGCCCCCTAGGAGATTGGATCTCCTAGGGCCGGCGCCCCCGAGGGCCCCTATATATAGTGGGGGGATGGAGGGCAGCCGGACCCCATGCCCTGGCGCATCCCTCTCCCCCCGTGACACCCCTTACTCTCTCCAGTACTGCTTGGAGAAGCCCTGCTGGAATACCGCTGCATCCACCACCACGCCGTTGTGCTGCTGGATCTCCATCAACCTCTCCTTCCCCCTTGCTAAATCAAGAAGGAGGAGACATCGCTGCACCGTACGTGTGTTGAACACGGAGGTGCCGTCCGTTCGGCGATAGGATCATCGGTGATTTGGATCACGACGAGTACGACTCCATCATCCACGTTCTCTTGAACGCTTCCGCTCGTGGTCTACAAGGGTATGTAGATGCACTCCCCTCTCCCTCGTTGCTAGATGACTTCGTAGATTGATCTTGGTGAAGCGTAGAATTTTTTTGATTTCTGCTACATTCCCCGACAGTGGCATCTGAGCTAGGTCTATGCGTAGTATCTTGCACGAGTAGAACACAAAGCAGTTGTGGGTGTAGATTTGTTCAATTCTCTTTCCGCTACTAGTCTTATCTTGATTCGGCGGCATCGTGGGATGAAGCGGCCCGGACCGACCTTACACGCACGCTTACGTGAGACAGGTTCCACCGACAGACATGCACTAGTTGCATAAGGTGGCTAGCGGGTGACAGTCTCTCCCACTTTAGTCGGATCGGATTCGATGAAAAGGGTCCTTTTGAAGGGTAAATAGAAATTGACATATCACGTTGTGGTTTTGAAGGAAATATGCCCTAGAGGCAATAATAAAGATGTTATTTGTATTTCCTTATATCATGATAAATGTCTTTTATTCATGCTAGAACTGTATTAACCGGAAACTTAGTACATGTGTGGATACATAGACAAAACAGTATGTCCCTAGTATGCCTCTACTAGACTAGCTCATTGATCAAAGATGGTTATGTTTCCTAACCATAGACATGAGTTGTCATTTGATCAACGGGATCACATCATTAGGAGAATGATGTGATGGACAAGACCCATCCGTTAGCATAGCATTATGATCGTTTAGTTTAACTGCTATTGCTTTCTTCATGACTTATACATGTTCCTATGACTATGAGATTATGCAACTCCCGAATACCGTAGGAACACCTTGTGTGCTATCAAACGTCACAACGTAACTGGGTGATCATAAAGATGCTCTACAGGTGTTTCCGGAAGTATTCGTGGTGTTGGCATAGATCAAGATTAGGATTTGTCACTCCGAGTGTCGGAGAGGTATCTCTGGGCCCTCTCGGTAACACACATCACAATAAGCCTTGCAAGCAAAAGACTAATGAGTTAGTCACGAGATGATGTGTTACGGAACGAGTAAAGAGACTTGCCGGTAAACGAGATTGAACTAGGTATAAAGATACCGACGATCGAATCTCGGGCAAGTAACATACCGTTTGACAAAAGGAACAACGTATGTTGTTATGCGGTTCTGACCGATAAAAGATCTTCGTAGAATATGTAGGAGCCAATATGAACATCCAGGTTCCGCTATTGGTTATTGACCAGAGATGAGTCTCGGTCATGTCTACATAGTTCTCGAACCCGTAGGGTCCGCACGCTTAACGTTTGATGACGATCGGTATTATGAGTTTTTGAGTATTGATGTACCGAAGGTAGTTCGGAGTCCCGGATGAGATCACGGACATGACGAGGAGTCTCGGAATGTTCGAGACATAAAGATTGATATATTGGACGGCTATATTCGGACACCGGAAGTATACCGGAAAAGTTTCGGATTTATCGGGAATGCCGGAGGGGGTTACCGGAACCCCCTACGAGAGGGGATGGTCCATAGTGGGCCTAAAGGGTGAGAGAGGGGCAGCCCATAGGGCTGGCCGGCGCCCCCACCTAGGAATCCTAGTTGGACTAGGATTGGGGGGGCGCCACCTCTCCTAATCCTTTCCCCCTTCTTCCTTCCGGTGAATCCTACTAGGAATAGGATTGCAATCCTATTCCTAGTAGGAGTCCCCTCCCTAGCCGCACCATAGGAGGTGGCCGGCCCCTCCTCCCTTGCTCCTTTATATACGGGGGCAGGGGGGCACCCAAAGACACACAAGTTGAATTGTTTTAGCCGTGTGCGGTGCCCCCCTCCACAGAATCACACCTCGGTCGTACCGTCGCGGAGCTTAGGCGAAGCCCTGCGCCGGTGAACACATCATATCCGTCACCACGCCGTCGTGCTGACGAAACTCTCCCGTGAAGCTCAACTGGATCAAGAGCTCGTGGGACGTCATCAAGCTGAACGTGTGCTGAACGCGGAGGTGCCGTACGTTCGGTGCTTGATCGGTTGGATCGTGAAGAAGTTCGACAACATCAACCGCGTCACTTGACGCTTCCGCTCCCGGTCTACGAGGGTACGTAGACACACTCTCCCCTCTCGTTGCTATGCATCTGGTAGATAGATCTTGCGTGATCATAGGAAAATTTTAAAATACTACGTTCCCCAACAGTGGCATCAGAGCCAGGTCTATGCGTAGATGATATGCACGAGTAGAACACAATGAGATTGTGGACGATACTAGTCATACTGCTTACCAGCATGTCATACTTTGCTTCGGCGGTATTGTGAGATGAAGCGGCCCGGACCGACATTACGCGTACGCTTACGCGAGACTGGTTTCACCGTTACGAGCACTCGTTGCTTAAAGGTGACTGGCGGGTGTCTGTCTCTCTCACTTTAGCTGAATCAAGTGTGGCTACGCCCGGTCCTTGTGAAGGTTAAAACAGCACATACTTGACGAAACATCGTTGTGGTTTTGTATGCGTAGGTAAGAACGGTTCTTGCTAAGCCCGTAGCAGCCACGTAAAACTTGCAACAAACAAAGTAGAGGACGTCTAACTTGTTTTTGCAGGGCATGTTGTGATGTGATATGGTCAAGACATGATGAGTTATACGGTTTTGTATGAGATGATCATGTTTTGTAAAGTTATCGGCAACTGGCAGGAGCCATATGGTTGTCGCTTTATTGTTTGAAATGCAATCGCCATGTAATTGCTTTACTTTATCACTAAGCGGTAGCGATAGTCGTGGAAGCAATAGTTGGCGAGACGACAACGATACTACGATGAAGATCAAGGTGTCAAGCCGGTGACGAAGGTGATCATGACGGTGCTTTGAAGATGGAGATCAAAAGCACAAGATGATGATGGCCATATCATGTCACATATTTTGATTGCATGTGATGTTCATCTTATTATGCTTCTTATTTTGCTTAGAACGACGGTAGCATTATAAGATGATCCCTTACTAAATTTCAAGGTATAAGTGTTCTCCCTGAGTATGCACCGTTGCGAAAGTTCGTCGTGCCGAGACACCACGTGATGATCGGGTGTGATAAGCTCTACGTTCAAATACAACGGGTGTAAGCCAGTTTTGCACACGCAGAATACTCGGGTTAAACTTGACGAGCCTAGCATATACAGATATGGCCTCGGAACACTGGAGACCGAAAGGTCGAGCGTGAATCATATAGTAGATATGATCAACATAAGATGTTCACCATTGAAAACTACTCCATCTCACGTGATGATCGGACATGGTTTAGTTGATTTGGATCACGTGATCATTTAGATGACCAGAGGGATGTCTATCTAAGTGGGAGTTCTTCAAATTAATATGATTAAATTGAACTTTAATTTATCATGAACTTAGTCCTGATAGTTTTGCATATCTATGTCGTTGTAGATCAATGGCCCGTGCTACCGTTCCTTTGAATTTTAATGCATTCCTAGAGAAAGCTAAGTTGAAAGATGATGGTAGCAATTACACGGACTGGGTCCGTAACCCGAGGATTATCCTCATTGCTGCACAGAAGAATTATGTCCTTGAAGCACCGCTAGGTGACAAGCCCCCTTCCGCTGATGCAGACGCTTTGAACGTCTGGCAGTCGCGGTCTGATGACTACACGATAGTTCAGTGTGCCATGCTTTACGGCTTAGAACCGGGACTTCAACGACGTTTTGAACGTCATGGAGCATATGAGATGTTCCAGGAGTTGAAGTTGATATTTCAAGCAAATGCCCGGATTGAGAAATATAAGATTTCCAATAAGTTCTACAGCTGCAAGATGGAGGAGAATAGTTCTATCAGTGAACACTTGCTCACAATGTATGGGCACTACAATCATATGACTCAACTTGGTTGCCAAGTTGATGAGAATAGTGTTATTGATAGAATTCTTCAATCACTACCACCAAGCTATAATGGCTTCGTGATGAACTATAATATGCAAGGGATACAAAAGACAATTCCCGAGCTCTTCGCTATGCTCATAGCTGCGGAGGTAGAAATCAAAAAGGAGCATCAAATGTTGATGGTTAACAATACCACTAGTTTCAAGAAAAAGGGCAAGGAAGGGATTTTCAAGGAGAATAGCAAGATTGTTGCTGTTCTCGCAGAAAGCCTCAATTATGGAACCAAGCCTGAAACTGAGTGCTTCTACTGCAAGGGGACTGGACACTAGAAGTGGAACTGCCCCAAGTATTTGGCGGATAAGAAGGATGGCAAGGTGAACAAAGGTATATGTGATATACATGTTATTGATGTGTACCTTACTAATGCTCGTAGTAGTACCTGGGTATTTGATACCGGTTCGGTTGCTAATATTTGTAACTTGAAACAGGGACTACGGATTAAACGAAGATTAGATAAGGACGAGGTGACGATGCGCGTGGGAAACAGTTCCAAAGTCGATGTGATCGCCGTCGGCACGCTACCTCTACATCTACCTTCGGGCTTAGTTTTAGACCTAAATAATTGTTATTTGGTGCCAGCGTTGAGCATGAACATTATATCTGGATCTTGTTTATTGCGAGACGGTTATTCATTTAAATCAGAGAATAATGGTTGTTCCATTTTGATGAATAATATCTTTTATGGTCATGCACCCTTAAAGAGTGGTCTATTCTTACTGGATCTCGATTGTAGTGATACACATATTCATAATATTGAAACCAAAAGATGCAAGGTTAATAATGATAGTGCAACTTATTTGTGGCACTGCCGTTTAGGTCATATTGGTGTAAAACGCATGAAGAAACTCCATAAAGATGGACTTTTGGAATCACTTGATTATGAATCACTTGGTGCTTGCGAACCATGCCTCATGGGCAAGATGACTAAAACTCCGTTCTCCGGAACTATGGAGCGAGCAACAGATTTGTTGGAAATCATACATACTGATGTATGTGGACCAATGAGTGTTGATGCTCGCGGTGGGTATCGTTATTTCCTGACCTTCACTGATGATTTGAGCAGATATGGGTATATCTACTTAATGAAACACAAGTCTGAAACATTTGAAAAGTTCAAAGAATTTCAGAGTGAAGTAGAGAATCATCGTAACAAGAAAATAAAGTTCCTATGATCTGATCGTGGAGGAGAATATTTGAGTTACGAGTTTGGTCTTCATTTGAAACAATGTGGAATAGTTTCACAACTCACGCCACCTGGAACACCACAGCGTAATGGTGTGTCCGAACGTCGTAACCGTACTTTATTGGATATGGTGCGATCTATGATGTCTCTTACCGATTTACCACTATCGTTTTGGGGTTATGCTTTAGAGACAGCTGCATTCACGTTAAATAGGGCACCATCTAAATCCGTTGATACGACGCCTTATGAACTATGGTTTGGCAAGAAACCAAAGTTGTCGTTTCTTAAAATTTGGGGCTGCGATGCTTATGTGAAAACACTTCAACCTGATAAGCTCGATCCCAAGTCGGAAAAATGTGTCTTCATAGGATACCCAAAAGAGACTGTTGGGTACACCTTCTATCACAGATCCGAAGGCAAAATATTCGTTGCTAAGAACGGATCCTTTCTAGAAAAAGGGTTTCTCTCGAAAGAAGTGAGTGGGAGGAAAGTAGAACTTGATGAGGTAATTGTACCTTCTCCCATATTGGAAAGTAGTACATCACAGGAAATTGTTCCAGTGATTCCTACACCAATTAGTGAGGAAGTTGATGATAATGATCACGAAACTTCGGATCAAGTTTCTGCTGAACGTCGTAGATCAACCAGAGTACGTTCCGCACCAGAGTGGTACGGCAACCCAGTTCTGGAAATCATGTTACTGGACCATGATGAACCTACGAACTATGAGGAAGCGATGATGAGCCCAGATTCCGCAAAATGGCTTGAAGCCATGAAATCTGAGATGGGATCCATGTATGAGAACAAAGTGTGGACTTTGGTTGACTTGCCCGATGATCGGCAGGCCATAGAAAATAAATGGATCTTCAAGAGGAAGACCGACGCAGACGGTAATATTACTGTTTACAAAGCTCGACTTGTTGCGAAAGGTTTTCGACAAGTTCAAGGAGTTGACTACGATGAGACTTTCTCACCTGTAGCGATGCTTAAGTCTATCCGAATCATGTTAGCAATTGCCGCATTTTATGATTATGAAATCTGGCAAATGGATGTCAAAACTGCATTCCTAAATGGATATCTCAAAGAAGAGTTGTATATGATGCAACCAGAAGGTTTTGTCGATCCAAAAGGTGCTAACAAAGTATGCAAACTCCAGCGATCCATCTATGGACTGGTGCAAGCATCTCGGAGTTGGAATATACGCTTTGATGAGGTGATCAAAGCATATGGTTTTATACAGACTTTTGGAGAAGCCTGTATTTACAAGAAAGTGAGTGGGAGCTCTGTAGCATTTCTAATATTATATGTAGATGACATATTGTTAATTGGAAATGATATAGAATTTCTGGATAGCATAAAAGGATACTTGAATAAAAGTTTTTCAATGAAAGACCTCGGAGAAGCTGCTTAGATATTAGGCATCAAGATCTATAGAAATAGATCAAGACGCTTAATTGGACTTTCACAAAGCACATACCTTCATAAGATTTTGAAAAGGTTCAAAATGGATCAATCAAAGAAAGGATTCTTGCCTGTTTTACAAGGTATTAAGTTGAGTAAGACTCAATGCCCGACCACTGCAGAAGATAGAGAGAAAATGAAAGTCATTCCCTATGCCTCAGCCATAGGATCTATCATGTATGCAATGCTGTGTACCAGACCTGATGTGTGCCTTGCTATAAGTCTAGCAGGGAGGTAGCAAAGTAATCCAGGAGTGGATCACTGGACAGCGGTCAAAAACATCCTAAAGTATCTGAAAAGAACAAAGGATATGTCTCTCGTATATGGAGGTGACAAAGAGCTCGTCGTAAACGGTTACGTCGATTCTAGCTTTGACACTGATCCGGATGACTCAAAGTCACAAACCGGATATGTATTTTTATTTAACGGTGGAGCTGTCAGCTGGTGCAGTTCCAAGCAGAGCGTCGTGGCGGGATCTACGTGTGAAGCGGAATACATAGCTGCTTCAGAAGCAGCAAATGAAGGAGTCTGGATGAAGGAGTTCATATCCGATCTAGGTGTAGTACCTAGTGCATCGGGTCCAATGAAAATCTTTTGTGACAACACTGGAGCCATAGCCTTGGCGAAGGAATCCAGGTTTCACAAGAGAACAAAGCACATCAAAAGACGCTTCAATTCCATCCGCGATCTAGTCAAGGAGGGAGACATAGAGATTTGCAAAATACATACGGATCTGAATGTTGCAGACCCGTTGACTAAGCCTCTTCCACGGGCAAAACATGATCAGCACCAAGACTCCATGGGTGTGAGGATCATCACTTTGTAATCTAGATTATTGACTCTAGTTCAAGTGGGAGACTGAAGGAAATATGCCCTAGAGGCAATAATAAAGATGTTATTTGTATTTCCTTATATCATGATAAATGTCTGTTATTCATGCTAGAATTGTATTAACCGGAAACTTAGTACATGTGTGGATACATAGACAAAACAGTATGTCCCTAGTATGCCTCTACTAGACTAGCTCATTGATCAAAGATGGTTATGTTTCCTAGCCATAGACATGAGTTGTCATTTGATCAACGGGATCACATCATTAGGAGAATGATGTGATGGACAAGACCCATCCGTTAGCATAGCACTATGATCGTTTAGTTTAACTGCTATTGCTTTCTTCATGACTTATACATGTTCCTATGACTATGAGATTATGCAACTCCCGAATACCGTAGGAACACCTTGTGTGCTATCAAACGTCACAACGTAACTGGGTGATCATAAAGATGCTCTACAGGTGTCTCCGAAAGTATTCGTGGTGTTGGCATAGATCAAGATTAGGATTTGTCACTCCGAGTGTCGGAGAGGTATCTCTGGGCCCTCTCGGTAACACACATCACAATAAGCCTTGCAAGCAAAAGACTAATGAGTTAGTCACGAGATAATGTGTTACGGAACGAGTAAAGAGACTTGCCGGTAAACGAGATTGAACTAGGTATAAAGATACCGACGATCGAATCTCGGGCAAGTAACATACCGTTTGACAAAAGGAACAACGTATGTTGTTATGCGGTTCTGACCGATAAAAGATCTTCGTAGAATATGTAGGAGCCAATATGAACATCCAGGTTCCGCTATTGGTTATTGACCAGAGATGAGTCTCGGTCATGTCTACATAGTTCTCGAACCCGTAGGGTCCGCACGCTTAACGTTTGATGACGATCGGTATTATGAGTTTTTGAGTATTGATGTACCGAAGGTAGTTCGGAGTCCCGGATGAGATCACGGACATGACGAGGAGTCTCGGAATGTCCGAGACATAAAGATTGATATATTGGACGGCTATATTCGGACACCGGAAGTATACCGGAAAAGTTTCGGATTTATCGGGAATGCCAGAGGGGATTACCGGAACCCCCTATGAGAGGGGATGGTCCATAGTGGGCCTAAAGGGTGAGAGAGAGGCAGCCCATAGGGCTGGCCGGCGCCCCCACCTAGGAATCCTAGTTGGACTAGGATTGGGGGGGCGCCACCTCTCCTATTCCTTTCCCCCTTCTTCCTTTCGGTGAATCCTACTAGGAATAGGATTGCAATCCTATTCCTAGTAGGAATCCCTTCCCTAGCCGCACCAGGAGAGTTGGCCGGCCCCTCCTCCCTTGCTCCTTTATATACGGGGGCAGGGGGGCACCCAAAGACACACAAGTTGAATTGTTTTAGCCGTGTGCGGTGCCCCCCTCCACAGAATCACACCTCGGTCGTACCGTCGCGGAGCTTAGGCGAAGCCCTGCGCCGGTGAACACATCATATCCGTCACCACGCCGTCGTGCTGATGAAACTCTCCCGTGAAGCTCAACTAGATCAAGAGCTCGTGGGACGTCATCAAGCTGAACGTGTGCTGAACGCGGAGGTGCCATACGTTCGGTGCTTGATCGGTTGGATCGCGAAGAAGTTCGACAACATCAACCGCGTCACTTGACGCTTCCGCTCCCGGTCTACGAGGGTACGTAGACACACTCTCCCCTCTCGTTGCTATGCATCTGGTAGATAGATCTTGCGTGATCGTTGGAAAATTTTAAAATACTACGTTCCCCAACAGGTTTTGGCGTAGGTAAGAAACGTTCTTGCTAGAAACCTATAGCAGCCACGTAAAAACTTGCAACAACAATTAGATGACGTCTAACTTGTTCTTGCAGCATGTGCCGTGTGATGTGATATGGCCAAAAGATGTGATGAATGATATATGTGATGTATGAGATTGATCATGTTCTTGTAATAGGAATCACGACTTGCATGTCGTTGAGTATGACAACCGGCAGGAGCCATAGGGGTTGTCTTATTTTATTGTATGACCTGCGTGTCAACTAAAAGCATCATGTAATTACTTTACTTTATTGCTAAACGTTAGCTATAGTAGTAGAAGTAATGCTTGGCGAGACGACTTCATGAAGACACGATGATGGAGATCATGGTGTCATGCCGGTGACAAAGATGATCATGGAGCCCCGAAGATGAAGATCAAAGGAGCAAAATGATATTGGCCATATCATGTCACTTTGCATGTGATGTTTATCATGTTTATACATCTTATTTTCTTAGAACGACGGTAGTAAATAAGATGATCTCTCACTAAAATTCCAAGAATTGTGTTCCCCCTAACTGTGCACCGTTGCTAAGGTTCGTTGTTCCGAAACACCACATGATGATCGGGTGTGATAGGCTCTAACGTTCGCATACAACGGGTGTAAGCCAGATTTACACACGCAATACACTTAGGGTTCACTTGACGAGCCTAGCATGTACAGACATGGCCTCGGAACACGGAAGACCGAAAGGTCGAACATGAGTCGTATAGAAGATACGATCAACATGAAGATGTTCACCGTTGATGACTAGTCCGTCTCACGTGATGATCGGACACGGCCTAGTCGATTTGGATCATGTATTACTCAGATGACTAGAGAGATGTCTATCTGAGTGGGAGTTCATTAAATTTGTTTAGATGAACTTAATTGTCATGAACTTAGTCTAAAATCTTTACAATATGTCTTGTAGATCCAATGGCCCACGCTCATGTTGCCCTCAACTTCAACGCGTTCCTAAAGAAAACCAAGCTGAAAGACGATGGTAGCAACTATATGGCTTGGGTCCGTAACTTGAGGATTATCCTCATAGCTGCCAAGAAATCATATGTCCTTGAAGCACCGCTAGGTGATGCACCCGTTTTCCCAGCAGCCCAAGACGTTATGAACGCCTGGCAGTCACGTTGTGATGATTACTCCCTGGTTCAGTGTGGCATGCTTTACAGCTTAGAATTGGGGCTCCAAAAGCGTTTTGAGCACCACGGAGCATATGAGATGTTCCAAGAGCTGAAAATGGTTTTTCAAGCTCATGCCCGAGTCGAGAGATATGACGTCTCCGACGCATTCTATAGTTGTACGATGGAGGAGAATAGTTCTGTCAGCGAGCACATACTCAGATTGTGTGGGTTGCACAATTGCTTGTCTCAGTTGGGAATTAATCTCCCAGACGAAGCGGTCGTTGACAGAATCCTTCAGTCGCTCCCACCTAGCTACAAGAGCTTCGTGATGAACTTAAATATGCAAGGGATGGAGAAGTCCATTCCCGAGGTGTATTCAATGCTGAAATCAGCGGAGGTGGATATCAAGAAAGAACATCAAGTGTTGATGGTGAATACAACCACTAACTTCAAGAAAGGCAAGGGTAAGAAGAACTTCAAGAAGGACGGCAAAGGAGTTGCCGCGCCCGGTAAGCCAGTTGCCGGGAAGAAGCCAAAGAATGGACCCAAGCCTGAAACTGAGTGCTTTCATTGCAAGGGAACGGGTCACTCGAAGCGCAACTGCCCCAAATACTTAGTAGATAAGAAGGCCGACAACATCAAAGGTATATATGATATACATGTTATTGATGTGTACCTTACCAGCGCTCGTAGTAGCTCCAGGGTATTTGATACCGGTGCGGTTGCTCATATTTGTAACTCAAAGCAGGAGCTGCGGAATAAGCCGAGACTGGCGAAGGACGAGGTGACAACGTGCGTCGAGAATGGTTCCAAGGTCGATGTGATCGCCGTCGGCACGCTACCTCTGCATCTACCTTCGGGGTTAGTTTTAAACCTCTATAATTGTTATTTAGTACCAGCTTTGAGCATGAACATTGTATCTGGATCTCGTTTAATGCGAGATGGCTACTCATTTAAATCCGAGAATAATGGTTGTTACTTTTATATGAGAGATATGTTTTATGGTCATGCCCCGCTGGTCAATGGTTTATTCTTGATGAATCTCGAACGTAATGTTACACATATTCATAGTGTGAATGCCAAAAGATGTAAGGTTGATAATGATAGTCCCACATACTTGTGGCATTGCCGCCTTGGTCATATTGGTGTCAAACGTATGAAGAAGCTCCATGCAGATGGACTTTTGGAGTCTCTTGATTATGAATCAGTTGACACGTGCGAACCATGCCTCTTGGGCAAGATGACCAAGACTCCGTTCTCCGGAACAATGGAGCGAGCGACCAACTTATTGGAAATCATACATACCGATGTGTGCGGTCCAATGAGTGTTGAAGCTCGCAGAGGCTATCATTATGTTCTCACCCTCACAGATGACTTAAGTAGATATGGGTATGTCTACTTGATGAAACACAAGTCGGAGTCTTTTGAAAAGTTCAAGGAATTTCAGAATGAGGTTGAAAATCAACGTGACAGAAAAATAAAGTTCTTACGATCGGATCATGGAGGAGAATATTTAAGTCACGAATTTGGCACGCACCTAAGGAACTATGGAATTGTTTCACAATTGACACCGCCTGGAACACCTCAGCGTAATGGTGTGTCCGAACGTCGTAACCGTACTCTGTTGGACATGGTGCGATCTATGATGTCTCTTACCGACTTACCGCTATCTTTTTGGGGTTATGCTTTAGAGACTGCCGCATTCACTTTAAATAGGGCTCCGTCTAAATCCGTTGAGAGGACACCGTATGAACTTTGGTTTGGCAAGAAACGTAAGATGTCATTTCTGAATGTTTGGGGTTGCGATGCTTATTTCAAGAAACTTCAACCTGAAAAGCTCGAATCCAAATCGGAAAAATGTGTCTTCATAGGATACCCTAAGGAAACGATTGGGTATACCTTCTACCTCAGATCCGAAGGCAAGGTCGTCGTTGCCAAGAATGGATCCTTTCTGGAGAAAAAGTTTCTCTCGAAAGAAGTGAGTGGGAGGAAAGTGGAACTTGATGAGGTGACGGTCACACCTTCCGAACCGAAAATTAGCGCAGCGCAGGAAGATGTTCCTGTGGTGCCTGCACCGACTAGGGAGGAAGTTAATGATGATGATCATGAAGCTTCAGATCAAGTTACTACTGAACTCCGAAGGTCCACAAGGACACGTTCCGCACCAGAGTGGTATGGCAACCCTGTCATGGAAATCATGTTGTTAGACAACGGTGAACCTTCGAACTATGAAGAAGCGATGGCGGGCCCGAATTCCAACAAATGGCTTGAAGCCATGAAATCCGAGATAGGATCCATGTATGAAAACAAAGTATGGACTTTGGTGGACTTGCCCGATGATCGGCACGCCATAGAAAACAAATGGATCTTTAAGAAGAAGACTGAAGCGGATGGTAATGTGACCATCTATAAGGCTCGACTTGTCGCTAAAGGTTATCGACAAGTTCAAGGGATTGACTACGACGAGACTTTCTCTCCCGTAGCGATGCTAAAGTCCGTACAAATCATGTTAGCAATTGCCGCATACTATGATTATGAGATATGGCAAATGGACGTCAAAACGGCATTCCTTAATGGCTTCCTCAAGGAAGAACTGTATATGATGCAGCCGGAAGGTTTTGTCGATCCTGAGAATGCTAACAAGGTATGCAAGCTCTAGCGCTAAATCTATGGGCTGGTGCAAGCATCTCGGAGTTGGAATATTCGCTTTAATGATGTGATCAAAGCGTTTGGGTTTATACAGACTTGGGGAGATGCCTGTATTTACAAGAAAGTGAGTGGAAGCTCTGTAGCATTTCTCATATTATATGTGGATGATATATTGCTGATGGGAAATGATGTAGAATTCTTGGAGAGCATAAAGGCCTACTTGAATAAGAGTTTTTCAATGAAGGACCTTGGAGAAGCTGCTTACATATTAGGCATCAAGATCTATAGAGATAGATCGAGGCGCCTCATTGGTCTTTCACAAAGCACATACCTTGATAAGATATTGAAGAAGTTTAATATGGATCAGTCCAAGAAAGGGTTCTTGCCAGTATTGCAAGGTATGATATTGAGCACAGCTCAATCCCCGACCACGGCAGAAGATAGAGAAAAGATGAGTGTCATCCCCTATGCCTCAACCATAGGTTCTATTATGTATGCCATGCTGTGTACCAGACTTGATGTGAACCTTGCCATAAGTTTGGTAGGGAGGTACGAAAGTGATCCCGGTATGGAACACTAGACATCGGTCAAGAACATCCTGAAGTACCTGAAAAGGACTAAGGATATGTTTCTCGTTTATGGAGGTGACGAAGAGCTCGTCGTAAAGGGTTACGCCGATGCTAGCTTCGACACAGATCTGGATGACTCCAAGTCACAAACCGGATACGTGTATATTTTGAATGGTGGGGCAGTCAGCTGGTGCAGTTGCAAGCAAAGCGTCGTGGCGCATTCTACATGTGAAGCGGAGTACATAGCTGCTTGCGAAGCACCGCAGGAAGGAGTCTGGATGAAGGAGTTCATCACCGACCTAGGAGTCATTCCAAGCGCGTCGGGCCCGATGACTCTCTTCTGTGACAACACTGGAGCTATTGCCATTGCCAAGGAGCCCAGGTTTCACAAGAAGACCAAGCACATCAAGCGCCGTTTCAACTCCATCCGGAATTATATTCAAGATGGAGACATAGATATTTTTAAAGTGCATACGGATCTGAATGTCGCAGACCCGTTGACTAAACCTCTTCCACGAGCAAAACATGATCAACACCAGAACTCTATGGGTGTTCGATTCATCACAATGTAACTAGATTATTGACTCTAGTGCAAGTGGGAGACTGTTGGAAATATGCCCTAGAGGCAATAATAAAATTGTTATTATTATATTTCCTTGTTCATGATAATTGTCTATTATTCATGCTTGAATTGTATTATCCGGAAACAGTGATCCATGTGTGAATACATAGACCACAACGTGTCCCTGGTAAACCTCTAGTTACTAGCTCGTTGATCAACAGATGGTTACGGTTTCCTGACCATGGACATTGGATGTCATTGATAACGAGATCACATCATTAGGAGAATGATGTGATGGACAAGACCCAATACTAAGCCTAGCACAAGATCGTGTAGTTCGTAGTGCTAAAGTTTTTCCAATGTCAAGTATCTTTTCCTTAGACCATGAGGTTGTGCAACTCCCGGATACCGTAGGAATACTTTGGGTGTGCCAAACGTCACAACGTAACTGGGTGGCTATAAAGGTACACAACGGGTATCTCCGAAAGTATCTGTTGGGTTGGCACGAACCGAGACTGGGATTTGTCACTCCATATGACGGAGAGGTATCTCTGGGCCCACTCGGTAAGAGATCATCATAATGAGCTCAGTGTGACTAAGGAGTTGGTCACAGGATGATGTATTACGGAACGAGTAAAGAGACTTGCCGTGACGAGATTGAACAAGGTATCGGTATACCGACGATCGAATCTCGGGCAAGTACTATACCGATAGACAAAGGGAATTGTATACGGGATTGATTGAATCCTTGACATCATGGTTCATCCGATGAGATCATCGAGGAACATGTGGTAACCAACATGGGTATCCAGGTCCTGCTGTTGGTTATTGACCGGAGAGTCGTCTCGGTCATGTCTATGTGTCTCCCGAACCCGTAGGGTCTACACACTTAAGGTTCGGTGACGCTAGGGTTGTAGAGATATATGCATGCGGTAACCCGAATGTTGTTCGGAGTCCCGGATGAGATCCCGGACGTCACGAGGAGTTCCGGAATGGTTCGTAGGTAAAGAATTGTATAGAGGAAGTCCAGTTTCGGCCACTGGGAGAATTTCGGGGGTCACCGGTATTGTACCGGGACCACCGGAAGGGTCCCGGGGGTCCACCGGGTGGGGCCACCCATCCCGGGGGGCCCCATGGGCTGAAGTGGGAGGGGACCAGCCCATAGTGGGCTGGTGCGCCCCCCCATGGGCCTCCCCTGCGCCTAGGGTTGGGAACCCTAGGGGTGGGGGCGCCTCACCTGGCTTGGGGGGTAAGTTTCCCCCTGGCCGCCGCCCCCTAGGAGATTGGATCTCCTAGGGCCGGCGCCCCCCAGGGCCCCTATATATAGTGGGGGGGGAGGGCAGCTGGACCCCATGCCCTGGCGCCTCCCTCTCCCCCCGTGACACCCCTTCCTCTCTCCAGTACTGCTTGGCGAAGCCCTGCTGGAATACCGCTGCATCCACCACAACGCCGTTGTGCTGCTGGATATCCATCAACCTCTCCTTCCCCCTTGCTGGATCAAGAAGGAGGAGACGTCGCTGCACCGTACGTGTGTTGAACACGGAGGTGCCGTCCGTTCGGCGCTAGGATCATCGGTGATTTGGATCACGACAAGTACGACTCCATCATCCACGTTCTCTTGAACGCTTTCGCTCATGATCTACAAGGGTATGTAGATGCACTCCCCTCTCCCTCGTTGCTAGATGACTCCGTAGATTGATCTTGGTGAAGCGTAGATTTTTTTTATTTCTGCTACGTTCCCCAACAACGTGCTCAACGGTCAAAGAAGCCCAACCTTGCATTGAAGGCCAAGGCTTGTGTGGAAGAAGAGGATGAAGATGAGTGTTGCCCAGAAGACACTAAATATGCCTATCATGAGCACATGGCTCTAGCATCACAACAATTTTGGGGCAACAAGAAGAATTCAAGGCCCAACTTCAACAAGAACAGTTCAACTGGCTTCAAGGGCAAGCAATGAGTGAGGACGTGATACAATTGTGGCAATGTGAGTCACCTTGTTGTAGATTGCCCATATGAGAAAAGAGAAGACAATGGAGGCAAGCTCATCCTAAAGGACAAGGCCAAGTCTTATCCCAACAAGAACAACTTCACCAAGAAGTCTCCTCCCAAAGGATTAGTGGCCCATGAAGAATATGATGAGGATGATGATGACGAAGAAGATGACGAGATGGATACCATGGCCACCGTTGCTATAGCAACAACTCCACGATCATCCCTCTTCGACTCACCAAATGAGAACATCACCGCCAAGTGCCTCATGGCTAAGGCCACCAACAAGGTAACCCCCAACATCAATACTACCATCACCTCTAATCCTTCATTGACGGATTGCATTGATGAGAGTGAGGGGGCGGAGGAGGAGGAAAATGAATTCGAGTTGTTTATGAGTAAACTCAAAGGTAAACCCAAGAAGCACTACGTTGCTCTCTTGGAACAACTTGTTGAAGCCAATGACATGATCGAGGCTCACGAGGAGACCATCTCTAAAATGGAGGGTCATAGTCGAGACTATGCCGATGAGATATCTAATCTCTCTAATGCTATTGAGGAAGAGCGTGGTCTTCATTTGGCTCTTGAGGAGTCACACAACGATGATCATGCTAAATCAAAGAAAGATCTTGATCATGCTTTTGTTATCTCTCGTGAGCTCAATTCCGAGAAGGCAAAACTTGTAGTTGACCATGCTAGACTCAAGGAGGAGTTTGATACACTTGACAAGGCTCACAAGGTATTGAAGAGTGTACATGCTAGCCTCAAAGAGTCTCATTATCAACTTCAAATTTCGCTAACTAAGGAGAAAGCTACTTTTGCTCGCATGGTTTTAATTGATAATGCAAATGCTACTAACCCATGTTGCGAGCATGTGCATCTTGTTGAGGAGAATGCTAAGTTAAAGAAGCAACTTGAGAAAGGCCTTGTGTCTTGCATACTGATACGTCTCCATCATATATATATTTTTTATTGTTCCATGCCAATATTATACAACTTTCATATACTTTTGGCAACTTTTTATACTATTTTTGGGACTAACATATTGATCCAGTGCCCAGTGCCAGTTCCTGTTTGTTGCATGTTTTTTGTTTCGCAGAATATCCATATCAAACGGAATCCAAAAGGGATAAAAACATACGGATTTTTTTGGAATATTTATGAATTTTGGGAAGAAGAATCAACGCGAGATGATGCCCGAGGGGGCCACGAGACAGGGGGGAGCGCCCCTGACCCTCATGGCCACCCTGTAAGGCGATTGATGCCCTTCTTTCGCCGCAATAAAGCTAATATCCGGATAAAAATCGTGTCAAAAATTTAGCCCAATCGGAGTTACGGATCTCCGGGAATATAAGAAATGGTGAAAGGCGAGAATTGCTACCTCTTGAGCTTGCGTTGTATTCCCTCGAAGAGGAAAGGGAGATGCAGCACAGTAGCGTAAGTATTTCCCTCAGTTTTTGAGAACCAAGGTATCAATCCAGTAGGAGACCACGCGCCAGTCCCTCGCACATGCACAAACTAATAAGAACTTCGCAGCCAACGCGATAAGGGGTTGTCAATCCCTTTACGGTCACTTACGAGAGTGAGATCTGATAATTACATTTTTGGTATTTTTAGTTTAATAAAACAACAAATAAAAACAAGAAAAGTAAAGTAGATGTAGATTGATATGTTGAGAATAGACCCGGGGGCCATAGTTTTCTCTAGTGGCTTCTCTCATGATAGCGATATTTTATGGCGGGTAAACAAATTACTGTTGAGCAATTGATAGAAAAGCGAATAATTATGAGACTATCTAGGCATGATCATTGTATATAGGCATCATGTCCGAGACAAGTAGACCGAAACGATTCTGCATCTACTACTATTACTCCACACATCAACCGCTATCCAGCATGCATCTAGTGTATTGAGTTCATCCGAACAGAGTAACGCCTTAAGCAAGATGACATGATGTAGAGGGATAAACTCAAGCAATATGATGAAAACCCCATCTTTTTATCCTCGATGGCAACAATACAATATGTGCCTTGCTGCCCCTACTGTCACTGGGAAAGGACACCGCAAGATTGAACCCAAAGCCAAGCACTTCTCCCATTGCAAGAACTATAGATTTACTAGGCCAAACCAAACCAATAATTCAAAGAGACTTGAAAGGATATTATGAGCACACATAAAAAGTTCAGAGAAGAACCAAATATCTTTCATAGATAACCTTGATCATAAACTCATAATTCATCGGATCTCGACAAACACACCGCAAAAAGAGATTAATCGAATAGAACTCCTCGAAGACCGAGGAGAACTTTGTATTGAGATCCAGAGAGAGAGAGAGAGAAGAAGCCATCTAGATACTAGCTATGGACCCGAAGGTCTGTGGTAAACTACTCACAACTCATGGTGAGGGCGATGATGATGATGAAGGCCTTCGTGATGGATCCCCCTCCCGGAACAGGCTCCAAGATGGGATCTCCACGGGAACATAAGCTACGGTGGTGGAATTAGGGTTTTCTCTCTGCGTATGGAGTTTCTGGGGTACATAGGTATATATAGGAAGAAGGAGGGCACCGGGGGCTACACGGGCCAGCCTCGAGGCAGGGGGGCGCGGCCCCCACCCACGAGGGCAGCCCAGCTGTCGCCAGACTTGGTCCTGACATTTCCCGTGCGTGATTTTCTCCAAAAATATCTCTTGCGAAGGTTTCATTCCGTTTGGACTCCATTTGATATTCCTTTTCTGCAAAACCCTGAAATAGGCAAAAAACAACAATCTGAACTGGGCCTTTGGGTTAGTAGGTTAGTCCCAAAAATGATATAAAGTTGAATGATAAAGCCCATTAAACATCCAAGACTTCATAAATAATAGCATGGAACAATCAAAAATTATAGATACGTTGGAGACGTATCAAGCATCCCCAAGCTTAATTCCTGCTCGTCCTCGAGTAGGTAAATGATAAATAAAGAATTTTTGATGTGGAATGCTAATCAATATAGTTTTCCAATGTAATTCTCATAATTGTGGCATGAATGTTCAGATCTGAAAGATTCAAGATAAAACTCTATGTTGACATAAGAAATAACAATACTTCAAGCAATACTAACGAAGCAATCATGTCTTCTCAAAATACCATGGGTAAAGAAAGTTATCCCTACAAAATCATATAGTGTTGGCTATGCTCCCTTATTATCACACAAAAATATTCATATCATGCACAACCCCGATTTCAGCCAAGCATTTGTTTTCATACTCTATCTTTTCAAACCTTTCAACTTTCATGCAATATATGAGCGTGAGCCATGGATATAGCACTATGGGTGGAATAGAGGTGGTTGTGGAGAAGACAAAAAGAGGGAGATAGTCTCACATCGACTAAGCGTATCAACGGGCTATGGATATGCCCATCAATAGATATCAATGTGAGTGAGTAGGGACTGCCATGCAACGGATGCACTAGATCTAAATATGAATGAAAGCTCAACAAAAGAAACTAGTGGGTGTGCATCCAACTTGCTTGCTCACGAAGACCTAGGGCATTTGAAGAAGCCCATCGTTGGAATGTACAAGCCAAGTTCCATAATGAAAATTCCCACTAGTATATGAAAGTGACTAAACATGAGACTCTCTACAATGAAGAACATGGTGCTACTTTGAAGCACAAGTGTGGAAAAAGATAGTAGCAATTGTCCCTTTTTCTTTTTTCTTTTTCTTTTTCCTTTTTTTTCTTTGGGCCTTTCTTTTTTCTTTGGCCTTTCTTTTTTCTTTTTTTTTTGCGAAGGGGCTTTATAGATTCAACCTTTCCTCCCATGGGACAATGCTCTAATAATTATGATAATCACACTTTCATTACAACACGAAATTACAACTCGATACTACAACAACAAAGTATGACTCTATATGAATGCCTCCGGCGGTGTATCGGTATGTGCAATGAAACAAGAGTGACATGTATGAAAAGTTATGCATGGTGGCCTTGCCACAAATACGATGTCAACTACATGATCATGCAATGGCAATATGACAATATGATGCGTGTCATATGAACGGAACGGTGGAAAGTTGCATGGCAATATATCTCGGAATGGCTATGGAAATGCCATGATAGGTAGGTATGGTGGTTGTTTTGAGGAATAATATGGTGGCTGTTTTGAGGAAGGATATATAGTGGGTTTATGGCATCGGCGAAAGTTGCGCGGTACAAGAGAGGCTAGCAATGGTGGAAGGGTGAGAGTGCGTATAATCCATGGACTCAACATTAGTCATAAGAACTCATATACTTATTGCAAAAATCTATGAGTCATCAAAACAAAGCAATCAACGCATGCTCCCAGGGGGGAGGTTGGTAGGAGTTAACCATCGCGCGCCCCCGACCTCCACACAAAGGTTGACACTCTACAAATACCTCATGCTCTAACTTAGTCACACAACGGTTCACCATATGTGCATGCTACGGCAATCACTAACCTTAACACAAGTATTTCTCAATTTCATAATAACTACACTAGAATGACTTTAATATCACTATCCTCATGTCTCAAAACAATTAACAAGCATCCAACATCTCATTCTATTCAATGCACTTGGTGTGAATTATTTTTGCTTCATTGACATTGGATGTTTATCATGTGATGACTAGTTTCTTTAGCCTAAACACTTTACCATGCTGTTTTAATATACTCTCAAATAGATATAAGTGAAGCATGAGAGTTCAACAATTTCTACAAAATATTACCACCACCATGCTCTAAAAGATATAAGTGAAGCACTAGAGCAAAAACTATTCAACTCAAAAGATATAAGTGATGCACTTAGAGTGTTCTAACAATTTCTATGCCATGTTTAACTCTCTCAAATAGGTGTGTCCAGCAAGGATGATTGTGGCAAACTAACAAGCAAAGACTCAAATTATACAAGACGCTCCAAGCAAAATGCATATCATGTTGCGAATAAAAATATAGCTCCAAGTATTGTTACCGATGGATGAAGATGAAAGAGGGGATGCCTTCCCGGGGCATCCCCAAGCTTAGGCTTTTGATTATCTTGAATTTACTTGGGGTGCCATGGGCATCCCCAAGCTTAGGACTTTGCTACTCCTTGTTCCATAGTCCATCAAAGCAATACTCAAAACTTGAAAACTTCACAACACAAAACTTAGACAAAAATTCTCGTGAGCTCCGTTAGTAAGAGAAAGCAAACCACTACTCAAAGGTACAACAATGAATTCATACTATGTTCATATTGGTGTTAAACCTACTGTACTCCAAGTTCTCTATGGTTCATATCCTCATAGATGCATCGGAATAAGCAAACAACACACGAAAAACATAATCTGTCAAAGACCGAACAGTCTGTAGTAATCTGCAGGATTCGCCTACTTCTGGAACTCCAAAAAAATCAAACTAAATTGGTAAATTTGCGTAATTTGTCTACCAATCAGCAGAAAATAGAATCAACTAAAAAGCACGTTCCAGTAAAATCCCACGACTACTTTAGCGAGCGCTAACGATTTTGTTTTTCACAACAAGATCATATAAACTTCACACATGACTTACCAAAGGTTCTACTTGGCACAAACACTAAACAAAACATGAAAACACATGTAATCAGAGGCTAGATGCAATATTTATTCCCTAACAGCAACAAAAACAGAAAACACAAAATTGGGTTGCCTCTCAACAAGCGCTATCGTTTTACGCCCCTAGCTAGGCACGATACAAGATAGATCTAGGTATTGCCATCTTTGGAAGGCAATCCATAAGTGGCTCTCATGATAGATTCATATGGTAATTTGAAATTTATTTCTAGGTAAGTGTTCCATGCCTTTCTTTAATGGAAATTGGAATCTAATATTTCCTTCCTTCATATCATTAATTGCACCAATCGTTCTAAGGAAAGGTCTACCAAGAATAATAGGACATGAAGGATTGCAATCTATATCAAGAACAATAAAATCTACGGGCACATAATTCCTATTGGAAATAATAAGAACATCATTAATTCTTCCCATAGGTTTCTGAATAGTGGAATCCGCAAGATGCAAATTTAAAGACCAATCATCAAGCTCATGGAACCCTAGCAAATCACACAAAGCTTTTGGGATGGTGGAGACATTTGCACCCAAATCACACAAAGCATAACATTCATGATCTTTTATTTTTATTTTTATAGTAGGTTCCCATTCATCATAAATCTTTCTAGGTATAGAAACTTCCAACTCAAGTTTTTCTTCATAAGATTGCATCAAAGCATCAACTATGTGTTTAGTGAAAGCTTTATTTTGACTATAAGCATGCGGAGAATTTAGCACGGATTGCAACAAGGAAATGCAATCAATCAAAGAGCAATTATCATAATTGAATCCCTAGAAATCCAAAGTAGTGGGTTCATCACTATGCAATGTTTTAATCTCTTCACTCCCACTTTTAGCAATTTTAGCATCAAGACCTAAAAACTCCAAATCATTGGGACACCTTAAAGCAGAATCATCTCCAATCCTATTCTCATCAAGATTAATTCTAGAAAACAAGGATCTAATAGGAGACACATCAATAACTTTCAGATCTTCATCTTTATTTTCATGAAAACTAGAAGAACACGATTTAATATAATCTTCTCTTTTAGCACACATTCTAGCGGTTCTTTCTTTGCATTCATCAATGGAAATTCTCATGGCTTTGAGAGACTCATTGATATCATGCTTAGGTGGGATAGATATAAGTTTCAAAGAATCAACATCAAGAGTAATTCTATCCACACTTCTAGCCAATTCATCAACTTTAAGCAATTTCTCTTCAAGCATAGCATTGAAATTCTTTTGCGAGATCATAAACTCCTTAACACTAGTTTCAGATTCAGAAGGCATCTTTCCATAAGAGTTGTTGTAGGAATTACCAAAATTATTAGAGGAATTACTAGGAAAAGGCCTAGGATTAAATTACCTCTATAAGCATTGTTACCAAAATTATTCCTACCAACAAAATTCACATCCAAAGATTCATTGTTATTCTCAATCAAAGTGGACAAAGGCATATCATTAGGATCAGAAGAAGCACTCTTAGCAGCAAACAGTTTCATAAGTTCATCCATCTTTCCACTCAAAACACTCATTTCTTCGATAGCATGCACTTTTTACTAGTAGATCTTTCAGTGTGCCATTGAGAATAATTAACCATAATATTATCTAGGAGTTTGGTATCTTCGCCTAAGGTGGTTTCCATGAAACTGCCTCCGGCGGCCGAATCTAAAAGATTTCCAGAAGCAAAATTCAAGCCAGCATAAAAGTTTTGAATAATCATCCATAGATTCAAACCATGTGTAGGGAAATTACATATCATCAATTTCATTCTCTCCCAAGCTTGTGCAAAATGCTCATGATCTAGTCGCTTAAAATTCATAATATCGTTTCTAAGAGAGATGATCTTTGCAGGAGGGAAATACTTAGAGATAAAATCATCTTTGCACTTATTCCACGAATCAATACTATTTCTAGGCAAAGAGGAAAACCAAGTTTTAGCACGATCTCTAAGTGAAAACGGAAATAACTTCAATTTAACTATATCGTTATCCGTATCCCTTTTCTTTTGCATATCACACAAATCAACAAAGTTGTTTAGATGGGTAGCGGCATCTTCACTAGGAAGGCCGGAGACTTGATCTTTCATGACAATATTCAACAAAGCAGCATTGATCTCACAAGATTCAGCATTGGTAGAGCAATCGGAGTGCTAATAAAATCATTGTTGTTGGTATTGGAGAAGTCACACAATTTAGTATTGTTCTGAGCCATAGTGACAAACAAGCAATCCAACACACACAAGCAAACAAGAAGCAAGGGAACGAAAAACACACAGTGGAAGAAGGGCAAATAAAACAGCAAGGGTGAAGTGGGGGAGAGGAAAACGAGAGGCAAATAAATGTAATGCGAAGGATAAGGGTTTGTGATAGGTACTTCGTATATGACTTTTGCGTAAGCCTCCCCGGCAATGGCGCCAGAAATTCTTCTTGCTACCTCTTGAGCTTGCGTTGTATTCCCTCGAAGAGGAAAGGGAGATGCAGCACAGTAGCGTAAGTATTTCTCTCAGTTTTTGAGAACCAAGGTATCAATACAGTAGGAGACCACGCGCCAGTCCCTCGCACCTGCACAAACAAATAAGAACTTCACAGCCAACGCGATAAGGGGTTGTCAATCCCTTTACGGTCACTTACGAGAGTGAGATCTGATAGAGATGATAATTACATTTTTGGTATTTTTAGTTTAATAAAACAACAAATAAAAACAAGAAAAGTAAAGTAGATGTAGATTGATATGTTGAGAATAGACCCGGGGGCCATAGTTTTTTCTAGTGGCTTCTCTCATGATAGCAATATTCTACGGCGAGTAAACAAATTATTGTCGAGCAATTGATAGAAAAGCGAATAATTATGAGACTATCTAGGCATGGTCATTGTATATAGGCATCACGTCTGGGACAAGTAGACCGAAACGATGCTGCATCTACTACTATTACTCCACACATCGACCGCTATCCAGCATGCATCTAGTGTATTGAGTTCATACGAACAGAGTAACGCCCTAAGCAAGATGACATGATGTAGAGGGATAAACTCAAGCAATATGATGAAAACCCCATCTTTTTATCCTCGATGGCAACAATACAATATGTGCCTTGCTGCCCCTACTGTCACTGGGAAAGGACACCGCAAGATTGAACCCAAAGCCAAGCACTTCTCCCATTGCAAGAACTATAGATCTAGTAGGTGCAAGGATATTATGAGCACACATAAAAAGTTCAGAGAAGAACCAAATATCTTTCATAGATAACCTTGATCATAAGCTCACAATTCATTGGATCTCGACAAACACACCGCAAAAAGAGATTACATCGAATAGATCTCCTCGAAGACCGAGGAGAACTTTGTAATGAGATCCAGAGTGAGAGAAGAAGCCATCTAGATACTAGCTATGGACCAGAAGGTCTGTGGTAAACTACTCACAACTCATGCTGAGGGCGATGATGATGATGATGATGAAGGCCTCCGTGATGGACCCCCCTCCCGGAACAGGCTCCAAGATGGGATCTCCACGGGAACAGAAGCTACGGCGGTGGAATTAGGGTTTTCTCTCTGCGTATGGAGTTTCTGGGGTACATACGTATATATAGGAAGAAGGAGGGCAACGGGGGCCACACGGGCCAGCCTCAAGGTAGGGGGCGCGCCCTGGGAAGGGCGTGCCCCCCACCCTTGAGGGCAGCCCAGCTGTCCCCTGACTTGGTCCTGACGTTTCCCGTGCGTGATTTTCTCCAAAAATATCTCTTGCGAAGGTTTCATTCCGTTTGGACTCCGTTTGATATTCCTTTTCTGCAAAACCCTAAAAAAGGCAAAAATACAACAATCTGGACTGGGCCTTTGGGTTAGTAGGTTAGTCCCAAAAATGATATAAAAGTGAATGATAAAGCCCATTAAACATCCAAGACTTCATAAATAATAGCATGGAACAATAAAAAATTATAGATACGTTGGAGACGTATCAATAATCTGGGAACGCAAAAATAGAGAGAGACAGAGAGACAGATCCAATATCGGAGGGGCTCTCACCCCTCCCTGGCCATGGAGGCCATGGACCAGAGGGGAAACCCTTCTCCCATCTAGGGAGAAGGTCAGTGAAGAAGAAGAAGGAGGGGGTCTCTCTTCCCCTTACTTCCGGTGGCGACGGAACGCCGCCGGGGCCATCATCGTGTGACGGCGATCTACACCAACACCTCCGTCATCTTCACCAACAACTTCATCACCTTCCCCCATCTATCTACAGCGGTCCACTCTCCCGCAACCCGCTGTACCCTCTACTTGAACATGGTGCTTTATGCCTCATATTATTATCCAATAATGTGTTGCCATCCTATGATGTGTGAGTAGATTTTCGTTGTCCTATCGGTAATTGGTGAATTGCTATGATTGGTTTAATTTGCTTGTGGTTATGTTGTTGTCCTTTGGCACCCATCGTATGAGCGCGCGCGTGGATCACACCATAGGGTTAGTTGTATGTTGATAGGACTACGTATTGGGGGGAAGAGTGACAGAAGCTTCAACCTAGCGTAGAAATTGATGCATACAGGATTGAAGGGGGACCAATATATCTTAATGCTATGGTTGGGTTTTACCTTAATGAACGTTAGTAGTTGCGAATGATTGCTAATAGTTCCAATCATAAGTGCATAGAATTCCAAGTCAGGGATGACATGCTAGCAGTGGCCTCTCCCACATAATACTTGCTATCGGTCTAGTAACGTAGTCAATTGCTTAGGGACAATTTCACAACTCCTACCAGCACTTTTCCACACTCGCTATACTAACTTTATTGCTTCTTTACCTAAACAGCCCCTATTTTTTATTTATGTGCTCTTTATATTCTTGCAAATCTACCCCGTTACACCTACAAAGTGCTCTTTATACTTGTTCTAGGTAAAGCGAACGTCAAGCATGCGTAGAGTTGTATCGGTGGTCAATAGAACTTGAGGGAATATTTGTTCTACCTTTAGCTCCTCGTTGGGTTCGACACTCTTACTTATCGAAAGAGGCTACAATTGATCCCCTATACTTGTGGGTTATCACATACAAGGTGAGAAGAACCTCAACGATCTTTTGAGCAATCAAAAGGAAGTTGTTGCCAAGGAAGGAATTGGGTTTGCTCCCAAGCCAAAGAAGAAGAAGAACGACAAGACCAAGAAACCCCCTCCTCTCAAGCAAACCTTTGTGAAGGAGGGAGAGGTTACTCCTAAGAAGAAGAAGAACAATGTGGAGCGTAGTGGAGTCAATAAAACCACTGCCTCTCCGTCCAACAAAGCTGGCGACTTTAACTCGTCTTATGTGTTATGCCGTGCTAGTGATGGACATGTTTTTGCTAAATTTGTTGGTTCTTCTTATGAGTACATTGAATGTTCTATTTTGGTTCCTAAGACCCTTGTTACTAATATAAAAGTACCCATTACAAAATGGGTACCTAAATCCAAGCATTGATCTCTTGTAGGAGTTTGCTTCTGGTGGGGGATCATGGTTGCTCGATAGTGGAGCCACAAATCATATGACTGGAAGAAAAGACTTGGTGGTGGATATGCACAAAGGCTCATCTATGGCCACAAATGTCGAATGGGGTGATGCTTCATCTTCAAAGGTATTGGGGCTTGGCAAGGTTGTCGTGTCTCATGGTCTCATGATCGAGAAAGTCATGCTTGTTGAGTCCCTTGCATACAATTTACTTTCCATTTGTCAACTTGCACTCATGGGCTTTGCTACATTCTTTGATATTGATACCGTGACCCTCTTGTGGAGCAAGACTATTAAAATAGCCTTTGTTGGGCATGTCGAGAACAGTCTCTATGTGGTTAACTTCTCGGAGCGACCCACTAAAACCGCGACATGCCTAATGGCTAAAGTTGATGTGGGATGGATTTGGCATCGCCGTTTAGCCCATGTCAATATGAGATATTTGCAAAGTCTTCTCAAGGGGGGCCATGTTCGTGGACTAACAAATGTTAGTTTTGCCAAAGATCATGCTTGCAGTGCTTGTATTGAAGGAAAGTTACATGAGAAGGCCCACCATCCCACGACTATCATCTACTTGTTGAGACCTTTAGAGCTCCTTCACATGGATCTCTTTGAGCCTCCATCCTTTGATATTCCTAGGGGTAGAAAGTATTGATTGGTGATTGTAGATGATTATTCAAGATACACTTGGGTATACTTCTTCAAGAGGAAGAGTGAGACCCAACAAACCATCATCAACTTTGCAAATGAAGCTCAACAACAACATGATGCAAAGATCTTGATGATTCAAAGTGACAACGGCACCGAGTTCAAGAATTACACCTTGGATGAGTTTCTTAGTGATGAGGGGATCAAGCATCAATATGCCGCACTGTATACCCCTCAACAAAATGGTGTGGCAGAGAGAAAGAACCGGACATTGATGGACGCGGCAAGGACCATGATGGCGGAGTTCAAGTCTCCGTAAAACTTTTGGGCCGAAGCCATCAACACCACTTGTCATGCATCCAATCGACTCTATCTCCGCAAAGGCTTGAACAAGACTCCAAATGAGATACTTACCAGTAACAAGCCCAATCTCAAGTACTTCCGGGTGTTCGCTTGTAAGTGTTTCATACTCAAGAAAGGTGTTCGTTTGTCTAAATTTGAAGCTAGAGCTCATGAGGGCATATTTGTGGGCTATGCTACAAACTCTCATGCTTACCGTGTCCTCAACAAGTCCAATGGACTCATTGAGGAGACGTGTAACATAGAGTTTGATGAGAATAACAGCTCCCAAGTGGAGCAAAGTGGTACTTGTGATGTAGGTGATGAAATTCCTCCTCAAGCCATAAGAAGAATGGGTGTGTTGGAAATATGCCCTAGAGGCAATAATAAATTGGTTATTATTATATTTCCTTGTTCATGATAATTTTTTATTATCTATGCTAGAATTGTATTGATAGGAAACTCAGATACATGTGTGGATACATAACAAACACCATGTCCCTAGTAAGCCTCTAGTTGACTAGCCCGTTGATCAACAGATGGTCATGGTTTCCTGACCATGGACATTGGATGTCATTGATAACGGGATCAAATCATTAGGAGAATGATGTGATGAACAAGACCCAATCCTAAGCCTAGCACAAGATCGTGTAGTTCGTATGCTAAAGCTTTTCTGAATGTCAAGTATCTTTTCCTTAGACCATGAGATTGTGCAACTCCTGGATACCGTAGGAATGCTTTGGGTGTACCAAACATCACAACATAACTGGGTGGCTATAAAGGTGCACTATAGGTATCTCCGAAAGTGTCTGTTGGGTTGGCGCAAATCGAGACTGGGATTTGTCACTCCGTATGACGGAGAGGTATCTCTGGGCCCACTCGGTAGGACATCATCATAGTGTGCACAATGTGATCAAGGAGTTGATCACGGGATGATGTGTTACGGAACGAGTAAAGAGACTTGCCGTAACGAGATTGAACAAGGTATTGGGATACCGACGATCGAATCTCGGGCAAGTACTATACCGGTACACAAAGGGAATCGTATACGGGATTGATTGAATCCTTGACATCGTGGTTCATCCGATAAGATCATCATGGAACATGTGGGAGCCAACATGGGTATCCAGATCCCGCTGTTGGTTATTGGCCGGAGAGTTGTCTCGGTCATGTCTGCATGGTTCCCGAACCCGTAGGGTCTACACACTTAAGGTTCGATGACGCTAGGGTTATAGGGAAAGTATGTACGAGGTTACCAAATGTTGTTCGGAGTCCCGGATTAGAACCCGGACGTCACGAGGAGTTCCGGAATGGTCCGGAGGTAAAGATTCATATATGGAAAGTCCCGTTTTGGTCACCGGAAAAGTTTCGGGCGCTATCGGTAGCATACCGGGACCACCGGGAGGGTCCCGGGGGTCCACCGGGTGGGGCCACAGGCCCCAGAGGGCTGCGTGGGCCAAGTGTGGGAGGGGACAAGCCCCAGGTGGGCTGGTGTGCCCCCCACCAGGGCCCAAGGTGCCTCCAAGAGGGGAGGGGGCAAACCCTAGGGCAGATGGGCCCTAGGGCCCAATCTGGTGCGCCCCCCTCTCCCTCTCCCCCTTGGCCGCCCCCTAGATGGGATCTAGGGCTGGCCGCCACCCCTAGGGGTGGAAACCTAGGTGGGGGCGCAGCCCCTCCCTTCCCCCTATAGATATGTGAGGTTTAGGGCTGCCCAAGATACGGTTTGACCTCTTGTGACGCCCGGGTAATCAAGCTACAGTAAAACGTCGCTAATGATGCCACATCACCTCGATTACTGTGGATAAACTCATGTCAGTTCAAAACCAAGTTCAAATTTCAAATTTCAAATAAAGACAAACAATAAGAGTTTTCAAATATTAAAACTAAAATGTTCGGAGTGAACCAAATATTGCATAGGTAATTATGGTGGAGAAACCACACCTTTTTTAAATTCTTAAATACTATAAGCTATATAATACAATAGTAAAAACAATTATTTAAATACCTTTTGAAATTAATAAAAAGTAAAACTAATTGTTTGAGGGCTAGACCCTTGTTGAGTATGGACTAAGTTGAAATACCAATTTAGATGCTATGAGTGTATTTTACTAAAACTAAAATTAATAGGAAGCAAACTAAATCACTAGAAGTAATAAAAGGAAAAAGGCAAAACACAAAACAAAACTAAAGAAAACAAAACAAAGAAGCCCCCCTCCTCACATTGGGCCTCGACCCAGCTGGCTATCCAGCCGGCCGGCCCAGCCAAACACCCCGCTGCTCACTTGGCTACTAAGACA
>LR738710.1:76757247-76870712 GCA_902687465.1 Secale cereale
CCCCCGTGCGCAACCTCGCCCTCGCCCTGGCCAGCTCGGGCCACCGCCGCTCCTGGCCCCGCCCCGCACCTCACTCCCTTTCCCCTGGCCGCAGTCGCCGGCGGCCACTCGCCCCGTCGTGCGAACCCATGCCACTGTCGCCGCCCGCCTATCATAACCCCCTCCCCTTGCAGCCATCTGCCCCGCCGGCGTGCGCCCCGCCGGGGCCTCGCCTGGCCGCGACCGGGCAGGCGCCCGGTGCCCACGCCCGCGCGGCCCCTGGCCACCGGCGACCGCACGCCCCTGGCCGCCGACGCCCGCACGGGCTCCGGCCTCTGTCGCGGTGTGGGCAGCGCCCGTGCCCACGGGCTCCTCCCCGTTACACCCGTACCCAAGACCCGCTATGGCCCCTGGGCCACTGCCAGGGGGGCCCCGCACCCCAGATTAAAAAAAGATTTAGAAAAAAATAAAAATAAAAAAATAAATAGATAAATAATTATATTAATTGATTAATTAATTAACAAATTAATTAAGTTAATTAATCGCCTTTAGATTATTCTAATCATTAATTAACCTAATCTATATTTTACTAAAACATAATTAACCTAACTAAATTATTAGTTAGATTACAGTCAATGACACGCGGGTCCCACGCTTCAGATTGACTAGTCAAACGTTCTGTTGACTGCTGACGTCATGCTGACGTCAGCAGGCACTATTCTGGATAATGTTGATTATTTAATAATTAATAAATTAGAAAATGACATAAAAACTTTAGAAAATCATATCTATTAAACTGTAACTCGGATGAAAATACTTTATATATGAAAGTTGCTCAGAACGACGAGACAAATCCGAATGCGCGGTCCATTCGTCCACCACACATCCCTAGCATACCGAACCCGCAACTTTTCCCCTCCGTTTCATCCGCCCGAAAACGCGAAACACCGGGAATACTTTCCCGGATGTTTCCCTCCTTCGTCGGTAACACCTCCTACCGCGTTAGGTCACACGTAGCACCGCGTTTTGCCATGTTACACTTTGTGTTGCTTTGATTGCTTTGTTATTTATTATGTTCCCCCCTCCGTTACTTCTTTCGGTAGACCCCGAGACCATTGATGCTTCGGTGTTCGACTACGGCTACGCTTCCGAAGATTCCTTTCATCTGCAGAGCTTCCAGGCAAGCCCCCCGTTTGATCACCAGATATCGCCTATTTTTCTCTCTACGGCTTGCATTAGAGTAGTGTAGCATGTTACTGTTCGGTTGCTCCTATTCTGTTGCATAGCCTGTCTTTGCTGCTACAACTGTTGATACTTTACCTGCAATCCTAAATGCTTAGTATAGGATGCTAGTATTCCATCAGTGGCCCTACACCCTTGTCTGTCTACCCTGCTATTCTATCGGGCCCTGATCACTTGGGGGTGATCACGGGTATATATTACATACACTTATACATGACACATGATGTGACTAAAGTCGGGTCAGCTCATTGAGTACCCGCAAGTGATTTGATGTGGGGGGCTGAAAGGACAGGTGGCTCCATCCAGGTAGTGGTGGGCCTGAGTTCCTGACGGCCCCCGAGTGGATCTTGTGGCAGAGCGACAGGGGCAGGTTGTGACACCCAGTGGAGAGGTGGTCTGGCCCTGGTCGTTGTCCGCGGTTATTTCATAATAACACGCTTAACGAGTTTGGATATTTGATCTGAGTCTGGCCATTTGGTCTATACGCACTAACCAGCTGCGTGGGAACAGTTATGGGCACTCGACGTCGTGGTATCAGCCGAAGCCTTTTTGACGTCGGCGACTTAGCGGCGCGCGCCGGGTTGGACTGCGTAACGCAACTTCCTTAGTAATGGAGGTTGCTAGGTCTGCTCACCGGCCGCGTACGCAACATGCAGGTGTGCGTTGGGCGATGGGCCCGGACCCCTGCGCGCCTAGGACTTAGACCGGCGTGCTGACCTCTCTGCTGTGCTTAGGTAGGGCTGCGACGTGTTGATCTTCCGAGGTCGGGCATGACCCTGTAAAGTGTGTCCGGCCAAATGGGATCAAGCGTGCTGGGTTATGTGGTGCACCCCTGCAGGGAAGTTAATCTATTCGAATAGTCGTGTCCCTCGGTAAAAGGACGACCCGGAGTTGTATTCCGACCTCATGACAACTAGAACCGGA
The DNA here is from genome assembly GCA_902687465.1 of Secale cereale. Classification (NCBI taxonomy): domain Eukaryota; kingdom Viridiplantae; phylum Streptophyta; class Magnoliopsida; order Poales; family Poaceae; genus Secale; species Secale cereale. The sequence continues at coordinate 76,759,393 of LR738710.1, forward strand.
TACTTAATAAAACACACCCTTACCAGTGCCAGATAGAACTCGGTGGTTGCTCTCTCACAGGGTGATGTGCGGGAGGATCGCCGAGTAGGATTATGCTATACGATGTTACTTGGTGAACTTACCATCTATTTCCCTTCTACTGCTTCAAGACGGAGGCGGCGAGACGCGAGGATACTTGTTACTTCCATATATTCTCTTCTACTGCTGCAAGATGGAGGTGGCCAGAAGCGTAGTCTTCGATTGGATTAGCTATCGCCCCTCTTATTCTGGCATTCTGCAGTTTAACCCACATATATTATCCCTTTACACAGATATAATTGCATATGTAGTGTAGATCCTTGCTTGCGAGTACTTGGGATGAGTACTCACGGTTGCTTTGCTCCCCCTTTCCCCCCTTTCTTCCTTTCTTCTCGGATGATGCAACCAGGTGGTGGAGCCCAGGAGTCAGAGGATCCCGAGGATGTTTCTACGTGGAGTTTGGCTTCGAGGAGTAGTTAGGAGGTCCCAGGCAGGAGGCCTTGCCTTTTTGATCGTTGCTACTTTTGTGCTAGCCTTCTTAAGGCAACTTGTTTAACTTATGTCTATACTCAGATATTATTGCTTCCGCTGACTGCTTGTGTTTTCAAGCTTGTGTATTCGAGCCCTCGAGGCCCCTGGCTTGTAATATAAAGCTTGTATTATTTTAATTTGTGTCTAGAGTTGTGTTGTGATATCTTCCAGTGAGTCCTTGATCTTGGCCGTACACATTTGCGTGCATGATTAGTGTACGGAAAAATCGGGGGCGTCACACCTCTCTCGCTTGGTGCAGCCCTACCTCTCTCCCTCCTCGTCTCTCGCAGTGCTTGGCGAAGCCCTACTGGAGTCCCGCGCTCCTCCACCACCACCACGCCGTCGTGCTGCTGCTGGATGGAGTCTTCCCCAACCTCTCCCTCTCTCCTTGCTGGATCAAGGCTTGGGAGACGTCATCGGGCTGCACGTGTGTTGAACACGGAGGCGCCGTTGTTCGGCGCTTATGTCAGGACCCCGATCCTAAGTCACACAGGTCTAGCCTGTAACGCATCATATCACTTTGCGGCCTCACGCACGGTATCCCCACGGGTGCCACCTTACCTGGCCCGGGACCGTTTGCGCATTTTGGCACACGTATATGATAGTGTCGCTAGCATCCATATGACCGAGAACCCGGGCCGACATGACTAGTTATAAACCAAAAGTGGCACTAAATTACAGAGGCAGGCATACATGACCCAGCAACGAACGTGTCGGTCATCAACGTATGAACCCAAGTCGTAGCAAGCTACAAGGACTTATAGGAACAACGCGTGACATTTCCCCTAAGGGACAGACACAGGAACGAAGAAGGACACATGCCGGCCAGCCTAAGTGTTCCGGAGCAGTAGCAAGCTACCAAGGCTCAATGGAAGCACTAGGAGACATTTCCCTGTAAGATAGGCTACCAAAAGTAAACAACTAGGTGTCGGATCCCACACATAGCAATACACATTACACGTACGCATAACATGCAAGTATGTGCTGTACAACATGGCATCACAACATAACTCAACAACTCATATAGATAAAGGCCCAGAAGAGCCATCATAACATTTATTACAAACAGAGGTCACATGACCCAACATACAGAGCATACAGGCAACGGAAGCATAACATGTCTGAGTACAGACAACTACAAATGAAAAAGGCTGAAAAGCCTGACTATCTACAAGACCCTCCCAAGGGTACAAGATCGTAGCTGAGCTAACAAGCTAAACGTCGAAGTCCACGCGGAACCACTAGCGAGACTGAAGTCTCTCGGCAGAAACATAAATTAAGCAAACATGAGTACAAAGGTACTCAGCAAGACGTACATCAGAACTAACTACATATGCATCAGTATCAACAAAGGGGTGGTGGAGTTTGACTGCAGCAAGCCAGCTTTGACTCGGTGGCTATCCTAAACTACGACTGCAAGAAACACTTTTAAGGTGGCGCAAACGAGTCCACATATTCACCAATCAATACACCACTATGGATCCGCTCCCGTCTCCCTACGGGAAGGCCGTCCATAGAACTCACGCTTATCTTGCGCGTTTTAGAGTATCCACTTTCACTTGTCTAAGAACTGTAGAGGTAACCCAGAAGTCCATTTCCGCGTACACGACTATTCGAATAGATCATATATAACCCTGCAGGGGTGTACTTCTTCACACACGCTCTCACCACTTACCGCCGTTTACACGACATGTACTCGACAACCTTCAAGCGGAGGCCCAGCGAGGGTGTCGGCCACGACCTGACTAACCACACAAGTCTCTCGTCCAGGTTTATCGCCTATTTGGGTTCCATCCGTGGGGAGATCCGGCCGGGGTGTCGCTCACGGCCCCAAACGATGTGTACAGGGTTCCCGCATCACCAAACAGGCAATCGGTACACCGTGCCACGTACCTGCCGCGTCACAGCCCACCCCGAGGGTCAGCGCTGCGCACGACCTCCAGTAAACTACAAACACCAGAAACTAGTTGCAACTCCTGGACAGAGAACAAGGGCAGTTAATAAGTCGAGAGGGTCCATTGGTTTCGGGCCCAATGCATGGTAGTAACTGGTCATGGATCAACCAACACAAAACTCAGTTCCTGAGGACGGCTGCAATGAGACAACCCACCATGTACTCCTACATGGCCTCTTTACCAAATCGTGTTCACACACTTAGCTCACACACATTAGGACATGTTCATCACCATTCCAATTCATCCCCGATGAATCAGACCTGACACAACTCTAAGCAATAGCAGGCATAACCAGAAAGCATGAATGAGTAGGCACAACATGGCTCAAACAACTCCTACTCATACTAGTGGGTTTCAACTATTTACTGTGGCAATGACGGGTCATGCAGTGGAAAGGGGTTCAACTACCGCAGCAGGTAACAGTTGAAGCGTTGTTGTCCTAATGCATTAAAAGAGAGCAAGAGCGAGAGAGTGGGATTGTATCGGAATGCTCAATGGGGTTTTGCTTGCCTGGCACTTCTCAAGATAACATTGGGTCTTCATCGGTGTCATCGAACTCATTGTTGGAACACGTCTACTGAAAGGGGACAAGCACCGGCAAACAAGAAAGAACACAATCAATGAAATGCGATAATATGATGCATGATCATGACATGGCAATATGCTGTTGATTGAGCTAATGCAACTAACAACCATGTTAAATGAAGTTGGTTTGAATCCAAGATTCAAATTCAAACTCCATATGTGATTATTTAAATGCCATTTAATTGATTTGACCTGATCAGCAGGTTTAACTTGTTCAAACATGCATAAAAATGCCATAAACAGATTCCTTGAATTTTTCCGATCAATTTTCATATATAAATTATTTTCATCTGAGTTATGGATTATTTTCTATGATTTTTAGAAGTTTTGGCTATTTTCTGAAATAAATAAATCATTTATGATTTATTTCAAATTCCAGAAAACACTTATTGCGTCAGCACTAGGTCATGCTGACATCAGCAAGTCAACAGGGGCTGGTTTAGTGAAACCTGACCAGTGGGGCCCACTGGTCAGTGACACTACTAGCTAATCCTATTAGTTAGTGCTAATCTAATCCTAACTAAAGTGCCAGGGGGGATGTGGCCCACATGTGAGTCTCTCAGGGTCTAATTAAGTTTAGTTTTAAACTAAACTGAATTAACAGGGGCTGGCCCCACGTGTCAGTGACTCACAGAGCTAAGCACAGAGATTAGGACTTAATTAAACCTAAACTAAAACTAAACAACGGCCGGCCCCACATGTCATGGACACCGGGGGGGTCCAACCGGAGTCAAACGGGGTCAAAACCACCGGCGGCTCGACGCCGGCGAGGCCAAACGTGGCAGCGGTGCTCGGGATTCGCCCTCCGGCGACCATTTGGACGGCGGCTTGGTGCTACGCGTAGCTGGGGAGCTCGCGCAACTAATGGGGGCAACGGGAGGACACGGGGACGACGGAGCTCGTCGGAACGGAGCTCGCGGCGGCGCCGGAGTTCGGGCTCCGTCGAGCTAGGTGCTGCGGGGCTCGGGGAGATGAGCGAGGAGGTGCTACGGGCTTCTACGGGTGCGGTGAAGACGATGCCATGCTTGGAATCAAGCCAACGTGGCTGTGGCCACGACGGCGACGTGCGGTGGCGGCGGCGGGTACGGTAAGAAAGGGGGCGATGGCTACGGCGAATTGCAGGCTACGGGGATAGGGGAAAACGGCGGAGAAGCTCACTGCGATGCCGAAGAGGAGGTCATCGAGCCCGGGGAGGTCCTGGTGGTGCCGAATCGACGGCGAGGCCATCGATGGCCGAAGGTTGAGGACGAGCGCGGTGATGGCGGAGCAGAGCCTCCCGGCGTCCCGTAGCTCGGTGGAGAGGACCAAGAGAACGCGGCGGAGCTCTCGGGCATGGCGCTGCAGCGAGGGGGCGATGGTGGCCGCGGTGGTGATGAGCGGCGGCGACGGCAGCGCTCTCGGTGAGCTCGGGGAAGGGGCTAGGGGTCGAGGGAGAGAGCAGAGGGTGAGGGAGAAGGGACCAGGGGGCTCTGGGCGTCTCCAGGTGCGGGTAGGCTCGAACGGGAGGTCGCCAGCATGAAGCAGGACGTGGAAACCTCGGCGCGTGCGCGGGCGACACGGCGTCGTCCTCCTGGAAAGGAGGAAGACGACAGGGAGGCGGCGGTGGTGGGCTGGGCCGCCAGCTGGGCCGCAGGTAAGGCCAGGTAATCCTTCTCCTTTTCTATTTACGTTTCTGTTTTCTATTATCTATTTCTTTTGTAACTGTGTGGCTTTTCTAAAAATGCTTAGGCACTTTCAAAAATCACCAAACTTCTCATGCCCACTATTTAGCATATAACCAACATGGAACATTTCAGTTTGGGATTATTTGAGCATTTAAAATAATATATAAAATTTAAATGCCCAAATGCAAATAAGATATGATTTAATCCAAAAATCCAGAATGGTCCTAGAAATGTGTGCAGCATTTTTGGCAGAGGTTTTTAATCAATCCAAAAATGATGAACTTTTCCAAGGGGCATTTTGGGTTCATTGAAATATTTTAATTGACCCTAGTTGAATTGCTTTACTGCTAGGGTTTAGGCAATCCCCATTTCAAGTTTTTTCAAGATTAAACATGATGCACACATGAGGCTAGCCTAGTGCATTACCAGAAGTTAGGGATGTGACAACTCACCCCTACTAAACAACAATCTCGTCCCGAGATTCAGGACGTGAGATAAGAAATCAGAGGGGACACTATCTAACACAATCTTCTCGATCCAGTTTCCCTCCTCGAATTTGTTGATTCATTGCATCATGTAAATCTTGACATCCTTGATTTCGAGATCTTTGTCCAAACGGTGACGATGAGAGAAACTCTACAAAATTGATCTTCCGAAAGATCGAGCAACTCAAGATCAACTTATGGAGTGAGATGTTGAAACATCTTTTGAGCTGAGACACGGAACACTCATCCAAGAGGATGGAGTGAAACAAACGATGAAGGTTCACCTGGTGGCAATAATTCCACATGTAAGAAGAGGGTGATCAATGCCACCAGACGGGGCACCTTTAGAGAAGATGACTCGTAGAGTTATTCCCTTAAGTGGCAAAAAGAATTACTTTTGATATAGAGATCATTGAAATTCCCTTTACCAGCCTAAGGCAAACACAATCGATCGCTTGTCGGAATCCGAAAAAAGACATTCTCCATCTAGAATGGATGATGTGGACTGCCTTGTAAAAGACAATGCCAAGGTTGATTTTGCTTATCATCGGAAATGAATGGGACCCATGGTAGGACCACTTTTGAAGATAATCATGAACAACAGTGATTGAGAACGGTAACCCATGGAGAATTGGCACATTGGCTGTGCAAGCTGGGAATAAAATGCAAATGCTGGGAATGATTCTGGTAACTGGGAAGAAACCCAACAGTAGAGAGTAAATCTACTCTTGAGAGTGTATAATATAATCAAGAACACTGGAAGCAATCCCGGTTAGTGTCGAGGATAACACCTAGTGCTTGTGCGTGCTCCCAAGAACTTGAGCATTTCCATAATCATCAAGGTTTTACCAATATCCGTGTCAAGGATCCTGGCAACACAACATACGACCATGATGTATAGCGATGGACGATGCAGATGCAAAGGAAGATAACACTTTCTCAGATTTCACCTTAGCGGTGTCAAGGGGCAAAATCTGGATGATCGACCGAGAGACATTTAGCACTCCGCTTCTAATGTTCTCCTTGACGTGTTAGCGTAAACCATTCATAGATATGTTTGGTATCTTGAACATCAAGTAAAGGTCGGACTTCGGAAGCACAAGAATCCATAAGGAACAACTAGGGAGTAAATTCTACAAAATCCTTATGGGGAGGTGGCCAATTTCTTCAATCGAGATACTACAACAATAGGTCTTCCGGCTAGGTGTGTTGGCCACGACATCCACTTTACCGGTAATCAAGAGACCAATTTTATAGCTCTTGGGAAATGCACCAACCATCATATCTGCCTGAGATTCAGTTCTGGTTGGTGTCAGGATATTCCAGACTCATCGAGTCTAGAAGGAAAAAATGAAAGTTTACAACACAAATCGACGAGATGGCGTTGCGAGATTCTCGGGGAGTGAACTACGATAGCAAGCTCCAAAACATGAGCTGGTTCTGCTACAAACCTGTGAACATGTTGTCCAAGACAAGCATGACCACATAGCAGTCTTATGATAAAACACTACCGAGTTCTGGTTGGGAACCATCGTCTAGGATATCGAAGTCCTTAAATAAGTCATATGATTAGCTCTTATGATGGAACTTTTCTCCTTGAACAAATCAATCAGTGGCTTGGGGTGCTAGGGATACATATAGAGTGAAGGTTGCAAGTCTCCAAACCACAGAATACTTCGCACGTATGCATGACTGACTTGGGATGATTCCACAGGAAGCAAAACAAACTTTCTCAACTCACGGTGGCAACTTACATCAATTACACATGATTTAGGGAAAGTTTCTTCTCTCATCCAACATATACCTCATGAACGGAACACGGAGGCAATGCTTACAAAGTTTTCCAACACTAGCTTAATGTCATACAAAATCATGGAGAAGGCAGGGATGTTGTCGATGGGCTCAACCATAATCCATCCAGATTTCCATGGAGATGGAATTCCATAATTATGTGAACAAGTGATAGTATTGGTCAGACCCAGAAGATATAATGGTGTATGCTCGAGGGATCAACCACGAGTAAGACAACATTATGAACATCGTTGGTTCTGATTTGATTTGATGATAGCCCATACTCAAATCAAAGTTTTGATATGACAATAGGGCCAACAACTGATCATAGCGACCAATTGATGAAGATGTCATCTATTTTCAACACACGCAAACATACCCCTTGAGATGAACTAAGCTGGCAAGCTTTTATCTTCCAACTCTCCAAGTTATTGTTTTAGCTTAACCAAACAGTTCAGGGTATCCAACCAGATTCTTGGAGAAGTGGTGGTTTATAAGGAACCTACTTGATCACGAACTCAACATAGCGGTCAGGGAACAACCTGGTAATACTTCCGAGAAGATGTTCGGAAATCACGAACCACCGATATGTTACCAAGCTCGAGATCAATCTTGCTTTTCAGGGCAAAACGATATGATCAAATGAGCAAGGACTTAACAAAATCCTAACTCATCAATCAAGGAGTGCACCAGGAAAGTGGACTAGTTAGCACAATCAATCTTAGAATGGTGATTAAGTAATCATCAAGCTAAGAATGAAATTGTTATCCTTTAACTACCAAGCAACGAAGTTGCTAGGAGTATTGATTTCACACATCACAATCCACTTGTCAGCATTCCGGTTATAATAACACGGAGGCCGAGAAATAAACGATGATGGCGAGAAGTATAACCTTATCAAAGGTTCATAGGAGGTGGAGCAATTCCCATGACATTCTTGACATAAAGATGGTAATACTCCAGGATAGAACAGTTTAGAAGCTGCATTAGCATTCTTCATCTGCGAAGTACAACTTCTTTGACCAAATCCGGGATATGGATAAGGTACTGGAGTTTGTTTCTCCTAGTTATTCCAGAATAGAATGGCTTGACGGACCACAAGAGTAAAGGCATCGATGAACACAAGTGCACGACTACTCCTGACTATCAACTGATAGACGAAGGTCATAAAACAACTGAAAAGGGACAACTCAAAGGAACATATATCTTTTTGAGTTGTGGATGCATAGGTTAGTATGTCGAACGAGTTCCACATATTTCTTCCGGATAAACCATGCAGAAAAGTAGGACTGGCAGAGTCACAATATGAATGGAGTACCACTCAGGAGCACTCTGGTTGTGATCTTTTGGTTCAGAAGAACTTCTGCCATGAGGGTTCATGGTATTTGGAAGAAGGATATACCACGGACCTCGAGGACTATCACAAGGTTACTAATATCCTAAAGGAACGAGCAAATACTATCAGCATGAAGTAAGTAGGGTGAAGCTCGGGTTCAAGAACCCAGAAATAGATTACCTACCAACTAAATAGCATCACGGGATGCTTTCGAGAATAATGGCCAAAATCATCACACTGGAATATAAAACATTGCTGGATTACTGGGTGATCTTCTAAGATACTTAGGGTCATAATAATAACTCCAACATATGTGCCGAGGTAACAAAGTACCACAACTCACCGTCTAGTGTGGTTAATCTGGCCTAAAAGGACATTAAGAACAGGTAGGAATGATTTGCAAATGCATCAGATTGTTTAGAGACCTGGGATGACTCGGACAGCATAACGGCTGCAAATGCTCGAAAATACTTTTGAGATCCAAGCAAAAGGGTAGCATATCCACTTAACATCATATTGTCAAAGTTCTGAGATCAACAGTTAAGCAAACAGAAGTAGTAGAAACTGAACCGAGGGTTGAATCCACAATAACGTGATCCTGATAAATAGAATGATAATCCTAGTTCTTAATCCCCGTAGAAAGAAGAAGGTGACTCGGATCAGAAGGTCATGGGGTAAAGGAGTAAAAAGAGCCTTACGTTCCCTTCCACAATCAATTCCCTTATATAACTAAAGAATTTCTAGACACGACTTCGACCAGTTTGGCTTACTAATCCTACAGGCAGTCAGGCTCTGATACCAAAGCTGTCAGGACCCCGATCCTAAGTCACACAGGTCTAGCCTGTAACACATCATATCACTTTGCGGCCTCACGCACGGTATCCCCACGGGTGCCACCTTACCTGGCCCGGGACCGTTTGCGCATTTTGGCACACGTATATGATAGTGTCGCTAGCATCCATATGACCGAGAACCTGGGCCGACATGACTAGTTATAAACCAAAAGTGGCACTAAATTACAGAGACAGGCATACATGACCCAGCAACGAACGTGTCGGTCATCAACGTATGAACCCAAGTCGTAGCAAGCTACAAGGACTTATAGGAACAACGCGTGACATTTCCCCTAAGGGACAGACACAGGAACGAAGAAGGACACATGCCGGCCAGCCTAAGTGTTCCGGAGCAGTAGCAAGCTACCAAGGCTCAATGGAAGCACTAGGAGACATTTCCCTGTAAGATAGGCTACCAAAAGTAAACAACTAGGTGTCGGATCCCACACATAGCAATACACATTACACGTACGCATAACATGCAAGTATGTGCTGTACAACATGGCATCACAACATAACTCAACAACTCATATAGATAAAGGCCCAGAAGAGCCATCATAACATTTATTACAAACAGAGGTCACATGACCCAACATACAGAGCATACAGGCAACGGAAGCATAACATGTCTGAGTACAGACAACTACAAATGAAAAAGGCTGAAAAGCCTGACTATCTACAAGACCCTCCCAAGGGTACAAGATCGTAGCTGAGGTAACAAGCTAAACGCCGAAGTCCACGCGGAACCACTAGCGAGACTGAAGTCTCTCTGCAGAAACATAAATTAAGCAAACATGAGTACAAAGGTACTCAGCAAGACTTACATCAGAACTAACTACATATGCATCAGTATCAACAAAGGGGTGGTGGAGTTTGACTGCAGCAAGCCAGCTTTGACTCGGTGGCTATCCTAAACTACGACTGCAAGAAACACTTTTAAGGTGGCGCACACGAGTCCACATATTCACCAATCAATACACCACTATGGATCCGCTCCCGTCTCCCTACGGGAAGGCCGTCCATAGCACTCACGCTTATCTTGCGCGTTTTAGAGTATCCACTTTCACTTGTCTAAGAACTGTAGAGGTAACCCAGAAGTCCATTTCCGCGGACACGGCTATTCGAATAGATCATATATAACCCTGCAGGGGTGTACTTCTTCACGCACGCTCTCACCACTTACCACCGTTTACACGACATGTACTCGGCAACCTTCAAGCGGAGGCCCAGCGAGGGTGTCGGCCACGACCTGACTAACCACACAAGTCTCTCGTCCAGGTTTATCGCCTATTTGGGTTCCATCCGTGGGGAGATCCGGCCGGGGTGTCGCTCACGGCCCCAAACGATGTGTACAGGGTTCCCGCATCACCAAACGGGAAATCGGTACACCGTTCCACGTACCTTCCGCATCACAGCCCACCCCGAGGGTCAGCGCTGCGCACGACCTCCAGTAAACTACAAACACCAGAAACTAGTTGCAACTCCTAGACAGAGAACAAGGGCAGTTAATAAGTCGAGAGGGTCCATTGGTTTCGGGCCCAATGCATGGTAGTAACTGGTCATGGATCAACCAACACAAAACTCAGTTCCTGAGGACGGCTGCAATGAGACAACCCACCATGTACTCCTACATGGCCTCTTTACCAAATCGTGTTCACACACTTAGCTCACACACATTAGGACATGTTCATCACCATTCCAATTCATCCCCGATGAATCAGACCTGACACAACTCTAAGCAATAGCAGGCATAACCAGAAAGCATGAATGAGTAGGCACAACATGGCTCAAACAACTCCTACTCATACTAGTGGGTTTCAACTATTTACTGTGGCAATGACGGGTCATGCAGTGGAAAGGGGTTCAACTACCGCAGCAGGTAACAGTTGAAGCGTTGTTGTCCTAATGCATTAAAAGAGAGCAAGAGCGAGAGAGTGGGATTGTATCGGAATGCTTAATGGGGTTTTGCTTGCCTGGCACTTCTGAAGATAACATTGGGTCTTCATCGGTGTCATCGAACTCATCGTTCGAACACGTCTACTGAAAGGGGACAAGCACCGGCAAACAAGAAAGAACACAATCAATGAAATGCGACAATATGATGCATGATCATGACATGGCAATATGCTGTTGATTGAGCTAATGCAACTAACAACCATGTTAAATGAAGTTGGTTTGAATCCAAGATTCAAATTCAAACTCCATATGTGATTATTTAAATGCCATTTAATTGATTTGACCAGATCAGCAGGTTTAACTTGTTCAAACATGCATGAAAATGCCATAAACAGATTCCTTGAATTTTTCTGATCAATTTTCATATATAAATTATTTTCATCTAAGTTATGGATTATTTTCAATGATTTTTAGAAATTTTGGCTATTTTTTTAAATAAATAAATCATTTATGATTTATTTAAAATTCCAGAAAACACTTATTGCGTCAGCACTAGGTCATGCTGACATCAGGAAGTCAACAGGGGCTGGTTTAGTCAAACCTGACCAGTGGGGCCCACTGGTCAGTGACACTACTAGCTAATCCTATTAGTTAGTGCTAATCTAATCCTAACTAAAGTGTCAAGGGGGATGTGGCCCACATGTCAGTCTCTTAGGGTCTAATTAAGTTTAGTTTTAAACTAAACTGAATTAACAGGGGCTGGCCCCACTTGTCAGTGACTCACAGAGCTAAGCACAGAGCTTAGGACTTAATTAAACCTAAACTAAAACTAAACAACGGCCGGCCCCACATGTCATGGACACCGGGGGGGGTCCAGCCGGAGTCAAACGGGGTCAAAACCACCGGCGGCTCGACGCCGGCGAGGCCAAACGTGGCGGCGGTGCTCGGGAATCGCCCTCCGGCGACCATTTGGACGGCGGCTTGGTGCTACGCGTAGCTGGGGAGCTCGCGCAACTAACGGGGGCAACGGGAGGACACGGGGACGGCGGAGCTCGTCGGAACGGAGCTCGCGGCAGCGCCGGAGTTCGGGCTCCGTCGAGCTAGGCGCTGCGGGGCTCGGGGAGATGAGCGAGGAGGTGCTACGGGCTTCTACGGGTGCGGTGAAGAGGACCAAGAGAACGCGGCGGAGCTCTCGGGCATGGCGCTGCAGCGAGGGTCGATGGTGGCCGCGGTGGTGACGAGCGGCGGCGACGGCAGTGCTCTCGGTGAGCTCGGGGAAGGGGCTAGGGGTCGAGGGAGAGAGCAGAGGGTGAGGGAGAAGGGACCAGGGGGCTCTGGGCGTCTCCAGGTGCGGGTAGGCTCGAACGGGAGGTCGCCAGCACGAAGCAGGAGGTGGAAACCTCGGTGCGTGCGCGGGCGACATGGCGTCGTCCTCCTGGCAAGGAGGAAGACGACAGGGAGGTGGCGGTGGTGGGCTGGGCCGCCAGCTGGGCCGCAGGTAAGGCTAGGTAATCCTTCTCCTTTTCTATTTACGTTTCTGTTTTCTATTATCTATTTCTTTTGTAACTGTGTGGCTTTTCTAAAAATGCTTAGGCACTTTCAAAAATCACCAAACTGCTCATGCCCACTGTTTAGCATATAACCAACATGGAACATTTCAGTTTGGGATTATTTGAGCATTTAAAATAATATATAAAATTTAAATGCCCAAATGCAAATAAGATATGATTTAATCCAGAAATCCAGAATGGTCCTAGAAATGTGTGCAACATTTTTGGCAGAGGTTTTTAATCAATCCAAAAATGATGAACTTTTCCAAGGGGCATTTTGGGTTCATTGAAAGATTTTAATTGACCCTAGTTGAATTGCTTTACTGCTAGGGTTTAGGCAATCCCCATTTCAAGTTTCTTTCAAGATTAAACATGATGCACACATGAGGCTAGCCTAGTGCATTACCAGAAGCTAGGGATGTGACAACTTAGATCGGAATCAACCGCGATCTGAATCGCTACGAGTACGACTCCTTCATCCGCGTTCTTGCAACGCTTCCGCATCGCGATCTACAAGGGTATGTAGATGCACTCCCCTCTCCCTCGTTGCTAGATTACTCCATAGATTGATCTTGGTGATGCGTAGATTTTTTTTGATTTCTGCTACGATCCCCAACAATGGCATCATGAGCTAGGTCTATGCGTAGTTTCTTGCACGAGTAGAACACAAAGTAGTTGTGGGCATCGATTTGTCAATTTACTTGCCATTACTAGTCTTATCTTGATTCGGCGGCATCGTGGGATGAAGCGGCCTGGACCGACCTTACACGTACTCTTACGTGAGATTGGTTCCACCGACTGACATGCACTAGTTGCATAAGGTGGCTAGCGGGTGTCTGTCTCTCCCACTTTAGTCGGATCGGATTAGATGAAAAGGGTCCTTATGAAGGGTAAATAGAAATTGGCATATCACGTTGTGGTTTTGGCGTAGGTAAGAAACGTTCTTGCTAGAAACCTATAGCAGCCACGTAAAAACTTGCAACAACAATTAGAGGACGTCTAACTTGTTCTTGCAGCATCTGCCGTGTTCGTGGAGATCATGGTGTCATGCCGGTGACAAAGATTATCATGGTGCCCCGGAGATGAAGATCAAAGGAGCAAATGATATTGGCCATATCATGTCACTTTATTTGATTGCATGTGTTGTTTATCATGTTTATGCATCTTATTTGCTTAGAACGACGGTAGTAAATAAGTAGATCTCTCACTAAAATTTCAAGAATTGTGTTTCCCCTAACTGTGCACCGTTGCTAAGGATCGTTGTTCCAAAGCACCACGTGATGATCGGGTGTGATAGGCTCTAACGTTCGCATACAACGGGTGTAAGCCAGATTTACACACGCAATACACTTAGGGTTCACTTGACGAGCCTAGCATGTACAGACATGGCCTCGGAACACGGAAGACCGAAAGGTGGAACATGAGTCGTATAGAAGATACGATCAACATAAAGATGTTCACCATTGATGACTAGTCCGTCTACGTGATGATCGGACACGGCCTAGTCGATTCGGATCATGTATCACTTAGATGACTAGAGAGATGTGTATTCGAGTGGGAGTTCATTAGATGAACTTAGTTGTCATGAATAATAGTCTAAGTTGTCTTCGCAAATTATGTCGTAGACCAATAGCTGCGTTGTAGCTCCCTGTTTAATATGATCCTAGAGAAAGACTAAGTTGAAAGATATTGTAAGCACTGATGCGGACTGGGTCCGTAGTCCGAGGAGTGTCCTCACTGCTACACAGAAGGCTTACGTCTTTGATGCACCGCTCGATGTGCTAACCACTACAACGTCGTCTGTGGATGTTGTGAACACCTGACAGACACGTCCTGATGACTACTTGATAGTTTAGTGCACCATACTTTACGGCTTAGAATCGAGATTCCAATGACGTTTTGAACGCCATATGAGATGTTCCAAGAGCTGAAATTGGGATTTCAGGCTCATGCCCGTGTTGAGAGGTATGAGACCTCTGACAAGTTCTTTTTCCGACAAGATGGATGAGAATAGCTCAACTAGTGAGCATGTCCTCAGAATGTGTAGGTGCTAAAATCACTTGAACCAAATGGGAGTTAATCTTCCAGATGAGATAGTGGTTGACGGAATTCTCTAGACACTATCACCAAGCTACTAGAACTTCGTGATGAACTATGACATGCAAAGGATGGAGATGATCCCGGAGCTATTAGCGGTGCTTAAGACCACAAAAGTAGAAATCAAGAAGGAGCATCAAGTGTTGATGGCTTAACAAGACCACTGGTTTCAAAAAGGGGCAAGGGATAGATGGGAAACTTCATGAATGGCAAACCAGTAGTCGCTCTAATGAAGGAACCCAAGGTTGAACCCAAATCTCGAGACTAAGTGCTTCTATTGTAAGGGGAACGGTCACATGGTAGTGGAACTACCCCAAATACATGGTAGATATGATAGCTGGCAACTTCAACAAAGTATATGTGATATACGTATTATTGATGTGTACCTTACTAGTACTCCTTGTAGCACCTGGGTATTGGATACCGGTTCAATTGCTATTATTAGTGACTTGAAGCAAAAGCTATGGACTGAACGGAGACTAGCTAAGGGAGAGGTGACGATGTGTGTTGGAAGTGTTTCCAAGGTTGATAAGATCACCATCGCACGCTCCCTCTACTTTCGGGATTAGTGTTGAACCTAGATAAATGTTATCAGGTGTCTACGTTGAGCAGGAATATGATTAGATCATGTTCATTGCAATACGGTTATTCATTTAAGTTAGAGAATAATGGTTATTCTGTTTACATGAATAATACCTTTATGGTCATGCATCCAATGGTTTGTTAAATCTCGATCATAGTAATACACATGATGATAATATTAATGCCAAAAGATGTAGAGTTAATAATGATAGTACCACTTTCTTGTGGCACTGCCGCTTAGGTCATTTTGGCATAAAATGCATGAAGAAAATCCATGCTGATGGATGTTTGGAGTCACTTGATTTTGAATCGCTTGACACATGCGAGCCATGCCTCATGGGCAGGATGACTAAGATCCCGTTTTCAGGTACAATGAAATGGGCAAGTGCCTTGTTGGAAATCATACATGCTGATGTGTGTGATCCAATGAGAATTAAGGTGTGTGGTGGATATCGTTATTTTCTCAACTTCACTGAAGATTTGAGTAGATATGGGTATATTTACTTAATGAAGCAAAAGTCTGAAACGTTTGAAAAGTTCAAGCAATTTCAGAGTGAAGTTAAGAATCATCATAACAAGAAGATCATGTTCCTACGATCTGATCAAGGGGACATTTTCTGAGTTATGAGTTTGGCAATCACTTAAGACATTGTGGAATTGTTTCGCGGTTGAAGCCACCTGGAACACCACAGCTTAATGGTGTGTCTGGACGTCGTAATCGAACCTTATGAGATATGGTGCGATCTATGATGTCTCTTACCGATCTACTGCTATTATTTTGAGGATATGCGTTAGAGACAGCTGCATTCACTTTAGATAGGGCACCATCTAAGTCCGTTGAGACGACGCCGTATGAACTATGGTTTGGCAAGAAACCAAAGTTGTCGTTTCTTAATGTTTGGGGCTGCGATGCTTATAGCTTCAGCCGGAAAAAGCTCGAACCCAAAAGCGGACAAATACATCTTCATAGGATACCCAAAGGTAACAGTTGGGTATACCTTCTATATCAGATCCAGGGACAAAAATGTTTGTCGCTAAGAACGGGTCCTTTCTCGAGAAGGAGTTTCTCTCGAAAGAATTGAGTGGGAGGAAGATAGAACTTGATGAGGTTGTCGAACCCTCACTTCAACAGGAGAGTAGTGCAACATAGAAAGATGTTTCTGTGGAACCTACGACTATTGAAGAGGAAACTAATGATAGTGATCATGAAGCTTCGTATCAAGTTGCTAGCGAACCTCGTAGGTCGACAAGGATATGTACTACTCCTGAGTGGTACGGTGATCCTGTCTTAGATGTCATGTTGTTGGACAACGATGAACCTACGAACTATGGAGAAGCGATGGTGGGCCCGTATTCCGACAAATGGTTAGAAGCCGAGAAATGCGAGATAGGATCCATGTATCAAAACAAAGTATGGACTTTGGTGGACTTGCCCGATGATCGGCAAGCCATTGAGATAAATGGATCTTTAAGAAGAAGACGAACGTGGACGGTAATGTCACCGTCTATGAAGCTCGACTTGTGGCGAAGAGTTTTTTCACAAGTTCAAGGAGTTGACTACGATGAGGTTTTCTCACCCGTAGCGATGCTTAAGTCCGTAGGAATCAAGTTAGCATTAGCTGCATTTATGAAATCTGGTAGATGGATGTCAAAACAAGTTTCCTTACCAGTTTTCGAAAGGAAAGGTTGTATGTGATACAATCAGAAAGGTTTTGTCGATCCTAAGGATGCTAAAAGGTATGCTAGCTCCAGCGATCCTTCCATGGACTAGAGCAAGCATCTCGGAGTCGGAATATATGCTTTGATGGAGTGATCAAAGTTTTTGGGTTTATACTAAGTTTGTTAGAAACTTGTATTTACAATAAAATGAGTGGGAGCACTACAACATTTCTGATAAGTATATGTGAATGACATATTGAGCCCAAATGATGTGGAATTTCTGGAAAGCATAAAGGGTTGTTTGAAAGGAGTTTTTTCAAAGTACGACCTGGATAAAGCTGCTTACATATTGGGCACCAAGATCTATAGAGATAGATCAAGACGCCTGATGATACTTTCAAAAGAACACACACCTTTGACATGATTTTGAAGGAGTTCAAAATAGATTAGTCAAAGAAGGAGTTCTTGCCTGAGTTGTAAGGTGTGAAGTTGAGTAAGACTCAAAGCTTGACCGCGGCAGAAGGAAGAGGAAGGACGAAGGTCGTCCCCTATGCTTTTGTCATAGGTTCTATACGGTATGCCATGCTAAGTGCCGCACCTGATGTGTGCTTTGCCACATGTCTGGCAAGTGGGTACAAAGGGGATCAAGGAGTGGATCACTAGACAGCGGTCAAAATTATCCTTAGAGGAATAAGGAAATGTTTCTCAGTTATGGAGGTGATAAAGAGTTCGACGCAAAGAGTTACGTCGATGCAAACTTAACACCTATCCGGATAGCTCTGAGTAGAGATACCAGATACGTATAATGGAGCAACAATTTGGAATAGCTCCAAGTGGAACGTGGTAGCAGCATCTACGATATGACATAAAGTTTTTCGAAGTACATAGGGATCTGAATGTTGCAGACCCGTTGACTACAACCTCTCTCACAAGCATAACATGATCAAACCCAGAACTCATTGAGTGTTAATCACATATTGATGTGAACTAGATTATTGACTCTAGTAAACTCTTTGGATGTTGGTCACATGGCGATGTGACCCGTGAGTGTTAATCACATGGCGATGTGAACTAGATTATTGACCCTAGTGCAAGTGGGAGACTGTTGGAAATATGCCCTAGAGGCAATAATAAATTGGTTATTATTATATTTCCACGTTCATGATAATTGTTTATTATCCATGCTAGAATTGTATTAATAGGAAACTCAGGTACATGTGTGGATACATAACAAACACCATGTCCCTAGTAAGCCTCTAGTTGACTAGCCCGTTGATCAATAGATGGTCACGGTTTCCTGACCATGGACATTGGATGTCATTGATAACGGGATCACATCATTAGGAGAATGATGTGATGGACAAGACCCAATCCTAAGCCTAGCACAAGATCGTGTAGTTCGTATGATAAAGCTTTTATAAATGTCAAGTATCTTTTCCTTAGACCATGAGATTGTGCAACTCCCGGATACCGTAGGAATGCTTTGGGTGTACCAAACGTCACAACGTAACTGGGTGGCTATAAAGGTGCACTACATGTATCTCCGAAAGTGTCTGTTGGGTTGGCGCGAATCAAGACTGGGATTTGTCACTCCGTATGACGGAGAGGTATCTCTAGGCCCACTCGGTAGGACATCATCATAGTGTGCACAATGTGATCAAGGAGTTGATCACGAGATGATGTGTTACGGAACAAGTAAAGAGACTTGCCGTAACGAGATTGAACAAGGTAGCGGGATACCGACGATCGAATCTCGGGCAAGTACTACACCGGTAGACAAAGGGAATTGTATATGGGATTGATTGAATCCTTGACATCGGGGTTCATCCAATAAGATCATCGTGGAACATGTGGGAGCCAACATGGGTATCCAGATCCCGCTGTTGGTTATTGGCCGGAGAGTTGTCTCGATCATGTCTGCATGGTTCTCGAACCCGTAGGGTCTACACACTTAAGGTTCGATGACGCTAGGGTTATAGGGAAAGTATGTACGCGGTTACCGAATGTTGTTCGGAGTCGCGGATGAGATCCCGGAGGTCACGAGGAATTCCGGAATGGTCCGGAGGTAAAGATTCATATATGGGAAGTCCCGTTTTGGTCATCGAAAAAGTTTCGGGCGCTATTGGTAGCGTACCGGGACCACCGGGAGGGTCCCGGGGGTCCACCGTGTAGGGCCACCGGCCCCAGAGGGCTGCGTGGGCCAAGTGTGGGAGGGGAACAGCCCCAGGTGGGCTGGTGCGCCCCCCACCAGGGCCCAAGGCGCCTCCAAGAGGGGATGGGGGCAAACCCTAGGGCAGATGGGCCCTAGGGCCCAATCTGGTGCGCCCCCCTTTCCCTCTCCCCCTTGGCCGCCCCCCTAGATGGGATCTAGGGCTGGCCGCCACCCCTAGGGGTCGAAACCTAGGTGGGGGCGCAGCCCCACCCTCCCCCCTATATATATGTGAGGTTTGGGGCTGCCCAAGATACGGTTTGACCTCTCTCGCTTGGCGCAGCCCTACCTCTCTCCCGCCTCGTCTCTCGCAGTGCTTGGTGAAGCCCTGCTGGAGTCCCGCGCTCCTCCACCACCACCACGCCGTCGTGCTGCTGCTGGATGGAGTCTTCCCCAACCTCTCCCACTCTCCTTGCTGGATCAAGGCGTGGGTGACGTCATCGGGCTGCACGTGTGTTGAACGCGGAGGCGCCGTTGTTCGGCGCTTAGATCGGAATCAACCGTGATCTGAATCGCTACAAGTACAACTCCTTCATCCGCGTTCTTGCAACGCTTCTGCGTCGCAATCTACAAGGGTATGTAGATGCACTCCTCTCTCCCTCGTTGCTAGATTACTCCATAGATTGATCTTGGTGATGCGTAGATTTTTTTTTGATTTCTGCTACGATCCCCAACAGGGTGTTGGTCATATCCTACCCATTGAGGAACCCCTTGTGGCCAAAGGAGAAGGACAATGTTCCACTCAAGTGGAACCATCACCAACCCAAGACCCACACGCTTCCGAAGAACAAAGTGAAGGCCCTCAACCCGATGAACACGACCAAGTGCAAGATCAACCGCAAGATGGTGGTGATCCACCAAGTGATGCACAAGGCCAAGTTCCCTCTCCCGAGCATGTTCAAGATCAATATCAAGCTCATGACGATGCTCAAGATGATCAACTCATAGCTCATCAACTATCTCTTGAAGAGCAATTGGAGCGTCGTGCTGCCAAAGTTGCTTCCAGGCTCGCTTCTAGAGAGCATCACATGGAGAATATACTTGGAAGCATCACAAAGGGGGTAAGCACTTGTAGACAATTAGCAAACTATTGTGCTCATCAAGCATTTGTCTCTTGTGTTGAACCTCAAAAGTTCTATGAGGCGCTCGAAGACCCCGATTAGCTCAATGCAATGCATGAAGAACTCCATAACTTCGAGCGCAACAAGGTGTGGCGGTTGGTGCCAAGGCCGAAGGAGAACCATAATGGCATTGGAACCAAATGGATCTTTAAGAATAGGCAAGATGCTCATGGGATTTTCATTCGCAACAAGGCTCGTTTGGTGGCTCAAGGCTACTCCCAAGTCGAGGGTATCGACTACGGTGAAAATTTTGCCCCCGCTGCTCGCCTTGAATCTAATCGTTTGTTGCTTGCCTTTGCTTCTCATCATAACTTTAAATTGCACCAAATGGATGTGAAAAGTGCTTTTATTAATGGTCCTCTTAATGAGTTGGTGTATGTCAAACAACCCCCGGGGTTTGAGGATCCTAAGTTCCCCAATCACGTGTATCAACTCAATAAGGCGCTCTATGGCCTTAAACAAGCCCCCCGTGCGTGGTATGAGCATCTTACCGAGTTGTTGCAAGATCATGGGTTTGAAATTGGGAAAATCGACCCCACTCTTTTTACTAGGAAGGTCAAAGGGGAGTTGTTTGTATGCCAACTATATGTTGATGATATTATCTTTGGTTCACCTAACAAAGCTTTCAATGATGAGTTTGCCGCACTCATGATCGCAGAGTTTGAGATGTCCATGATGGGAGAGTTGATGTTCTTCCTTGGGTTCGAGATCAAACAAAGAAGAGAAGGAATCTTCATCAAACAAGCCAAATACACTCAAGACGTGCTCAAGAGGTTCAATCTAAGTGACGTCAAGACGACTACTACTCAAATGCCCACCAAGTGCCAACTTGACACTGATCCCAATGGTAAAGCGGTGGATCAAAAGGTATATCGTTCTATGATTGGGTCCTTGCTTTACTTTTATGCATCTAGACCGGATATCATGTTGAGTGTGGGAATTTGTGCACGGTTTCAAGCCTCACCTAAGGAAAGTTACTTTCTGGCTGTCAAGCGAATCTTTCGATATTTGGCTCATACCCCAAACTTTGGCTTATGGTACCCAAGAGGAGCAAACTTCAACCTTGTAGGTCTCTCGGATTCGGATTGGGCGGGAGACAAAGTGGATAGTAAGTCAACTTCCGGAGGTTGCCAATTTCTTGGTTGCTCTTTGGTGAGTTGGTCTTCCAAGAAGCAAAGTTGTGCATCTCTCTCTTCCATCGAAGCCGAGTATGTTGTGGTCGGCAGTTGGTGTGCTCAACTTTTATGGATGAGGAAAACTTTAAAGGATTACACTGTCATTTGTGACAAAGTTCCTCTTTGGTGTGATAATGAAAGTGCCATCAAGATTTCTCTCAACCATGTGCAACACTTCAAGACGAAGCATATTGAGATTCGGTATCACTTCATCCGGGAGCATATTCGGCGAGGGGAAATTGATCTTCACTATGTCAACACTCATGATAACCTTGCAGATATCTTCACGAAGCCTTTGGATGAAGCAAGATTTCGCGAGTTAAGGCGTGAGCTAAATATCATAGATTTGAGCAATGTGGATTGAAACTCACACCTCCCCGTACTCATCATGTTATCTTGTGTAGTCGTAGGCATGAACATAGGGGGGTGTTGTTCTCTCAATGAACTCTTCCCCCCCCCCATTATGCATAAATTGATCAAGTCATTCACATTAGCCATTTTTATGGTACTTGTGCTTCAAAGATGAGTGGTGGTCATGGGCCCAAGGTTAAAATCTTTGCGGTGCCATACCATATAGCTCAAACATAGGTGGTCTCAACCACCGCCCTCTCTTCTAGAGAGTTTGTCTGTGTGTTGTTTCTGTTTGCTTTTGCTTTTCTCTTTGGATGTTGTGCTTTGGTGTTGTCATGTTCGGGTTTGTCTTGGTTTGTCTCTCGCCTTTTGCGCTCTTTTTGGTTTTTCGTTAGTCGTGCTTAAGCCACCCTTTCCCCCTTGATACTGCTTTGGGGCGCCTGAGGGCAACAGAGTGCTACTACTGCTTATAAGCGATACTACCGCCTTGCCGACACGGTACTACCGTCGAGCGGTACTGCGGGACAGTTTGTGCTCCAGTTCTGTACCCAAGTGGTACTACCGCGCCTTGCGCGGTACTACCGCTTAGGGCTGGGGGCGTGGGATATGTATCGGGCAGGGGGAGTTACCACTCCCCCATACCCGTTCAGTTTGCCCCATCTCCTCGTCCTCTGCTCTCTCAGGCGACTCCCCAAGCATCGGAGGTCCGCCGCCGGGCCGCCGGATCCAGGCCGTCTCCCTCGGTTCCAACCGGTGGGTCGATCCCCACCTTCTCCTCTTGCCATGGATGCCGGTATTGCCCCCGTTCTTCTCTCCCTTGATTCTCTTTCTTGAATCAAGGTTTTGGGCTATATTTGTTGCGTTCATCGATTTATATGTTGAATCGAGGTTTAGGAAGGACATGGGAGACTGCTAGACTAGCTAGATTGATGATTAGGTATAGAAATATGGACTTTTGCATCTCCGGTAGTACCGGATCTTGCCGCGGTAGGTGTCAGCCCGCTGACAACCGCTCCTGCGGTACTACCACTGCACCCTAGCGGTAATACCGCTTATAAGCGGTACTACTGCTCTGAGATGTCAATGTGCATACTTCCATGCCTATTTTTTCATCTTTGGCATTTGTCTTTCCTTGGCTTATGCACTCTTGTTCTCGTGGTTCTTGTGTGTGTGTGTGTGTGTGTTTCAGGTGGTAGTAGCTCCGGGCATCAGGATCGCCGCAAGAATCCACACCGTGCAACAGGTTCCAAGCGTTATCGCTCTTCAGATGAACCAGAGGCTGCTGCTACTGCTACTGAGGGTGGCTCGACTGAGCCGCCAAAGCGCAAGGTCAAAGTTCCAACGTCGAAGATCTCCGCTGGGCACAAGCGTGCTCATCAGATGTCTGGGATGAAGTTCTGTACCAAGAGGAAGCTCAACCCCTACCATGTAGCCCAGGAGCCTGCTCTTCAGAGCCGTCCTTTCTGGAATAGGTTTCAGTGGTCCATCTATCACGATGTCTTGAAGGAAAAGAAGAACTTGTTTGTGAAGGTCAAGTCCGCGATCTCTCGCACATGGAGAAGGACTTGCGATACTTTGGGAATGATCTACAGAGGTGTGAGGAGTTGGATATCAAGAGGATCATTTCTTTCAACAAGGATTTTGATGCCGAGCTCGTGGCCCAGTTCTTTGCCACCGTTCACTTTGGGCATGATGAGGCCCGTACTCTGACTTGGATGACCAATGGCCGTCTTCTGTCCGCACCATGGAAGGACTTCTTGGTCAGCTTATCGTACAATGATGAGGGTGCCCGGACCCCACTTGGGTTTCGCCCTCATAAGGAGATTGCTGCTACACATAAGGAAACGCTTTGGCCCTATTCTACCATGAACGTGTGTGAGACTGGGAAGGTTACTTATGAGCTCTGGCCCTTCCTAGACATCATGCATCGGATCTTCCGGAACTCTCTGTTTCCTCGGGTCGGCAACTTGGATCAGGTGCACTCTTACCTTGTTGACATGCTTCTATTCTGTCAGGAAGGGCAGGGCACTCAGCAGGTGCTTGATGTGTCACATGTGATGTGGTATGAACTTTATTCTGCTGTCATGGAGCACAAGTGCATCATTTATGGACCCTATCTTATGCTACATATCGAGGACACTTGGGCAGCCAAGTTTCTAGATGAGGAGCTTGTCACAAACAACATGGTTCCTCATGACTCTATCAAGATGCATCAGAAGGAGAAGTGGAGTACGTCTACTCCTGCACCTCCAGAGCAAGAGACTGTCATATCTGATGATGATGCTGAGGACGATGATGGGGAGGAATATGTGCCCCCATCTGAGGAGCCCTCATGGGCTAAGAAGCTCAAGGAGAAGATGCAACGTCTGTTCTGCATTCAGGCCAAGGGCCAGTACAAGGCTCACAAGGAGGCCAAGATGGCCCGTCATCGTCACAAGGCCATTATGAGGCAGGTTGGCCTTGAGGTTAACGATGGCTTTGAGGAGAGGATTACTGATGAGGATACTTGGACCCGACTGCATTGCCCATGGTCTGACACTGAGCAGGACAATGGAGCTCGTGCCTCTCCCCGTGCGGCAGAGGATTATGAGGAGGAGGAGGAGCATGATTGGTGATGCCATGGAGTTCTATTACCACCATCATGTCTAGGTGTCTTTCCTTCCCCTTTGGTGTCTTGATGCCAAAGGGGAGAGTTAGGGATTTGATTTGCATTTGGGTTTTGTGTTTGCGTGATCGTTCGTGTTTGAACTTTGTTTGGTTGTGAGTAAGACCATATGGTGTAAGAAGTATGAGAACTACCCTATCTTATATCTACTTAAGTCTCAGTACCCTGTTATCTTGTGAGATGCATAATTATTTGCCCTTATATTATTGCTCTCATGCTTATCCTTGCTTAGCTACTTATTGATATTCTTATATGCAAGGATGTTGCCTGTCTATAAAATATAGGGGGGGGGGTTCATCCTAAATATGTGCCCATAGCCTTTCATGCAATAATCCCCTTGGTGCAGACATCTAGGGGGAGCCCGTCCATATTTTGTAGGGAGTTGGTTTGCTTAATTTACAGTGACTATATTTTGTGCAAATCCTATGTTGTCATCAATCCACCAAAAAGGGGGAGATTGTTAGGGCATAATTTTCCCTAGTTGGTTTTCGTGATTGGTGACAATACATTTGCGGACTAATCGTGATCATTAAGCTTTTCAGGTTATCTAATATAAGGGCACTATACGATTGTTTCCCCTTGAGGGCTTCACTATAGATCAATTATTTTCCTCCGTTTCTTTTCAGTGGAATTGAGTCGTAGGGATAACCGTACTATCAAGAGGGGGTCCGTATCGGAAGAGTATGGGTGGAATCATCATGTACACACTTTCCTTGCACCCTCTCCTTCTTCTTGCTTCTTTTGAGTATCCGTGTTGCGCAAAACGAGGGGTGTTGTGTTCTAAGCGGTAGTACCGTGGTAAGAGCGGTAGTACCTGATACGTCTCCAACGTATCTATATTTTTTGATTGTTCCATGCTATTATTTATGAAGTCTTGGATGTTTAATGGGCTTTATTATTCACTTTTATATCATTTTTGGGACTAACCTACTAACCCAAAGGCCCAGTCCAGATTGCTGTTTTTTTTGCCTATTTCAGGGTTTTGCAGAAAAAGAATATCAAACGGAGTCCAAACGGAATGAAACCTTCGCGAGAGATATTTTTGGAGAAAATCACGCACAGGAAGCTCGAGGACCAAGTCAGGGGACAAAGGGGCTGCCCTCGAGGGTGGGGGCGTGCCCCCCTTCCCAGGGCGCGCCCCCTACCTCGAGGCCCCCTTGTGTGGCCCCCGGTGCCCTCCTTCTTCCTATATATATCTACGTACCCCAGAAACTCCATACGCAGAGAGAAAACCCTAATTCCACCGTCGTAGCTTCTGTTCCCGTGGAGATCCCATCTTGGAGCCTGTTCTGGAGCTCCACCAGAGGGGGATCCACCATGGAGGCCTTCATCATCATCATCATCATCATCGCCCTCACCATGAGTTGTGAGTAGTTTACCTCAGACCTTCGGGTCCATAGCTAGTATCTAGATGGCTTCTTCTCTCTCTCTGGATCTCAATACAAAGTTCTCCTCGGTCTTCGAGGAGATCTATTCGATATAATCTCTTTTTGTGGTGTGTTTGTCGAGATCCGATGAATTGTGAGTTTATGATCAAGGTTATCTATTAAAGATATTTGGTTCTTCTCTAAACTTTTTATGTGTGCTCATAATATCCTTTCAAGTCTCTTCGAATTATCGGTTTGGTTTGGCATACTAGATCTATAGTTCTTGCAATGGGAGAAGTGCTTGGCTTTGGGTTCAATCTTGCGGTGTCCTTTCCCAGTGACAGTAGGGGCAGCAAGGCACGTATTGTATTATTGCCATCAAGGATACAAAGATGGGGTTTACATCATATTGCTTGAGTTTATCCCTCTACATCATGTCATCTTGCTTAAGGCGTTACTCTGTTCGTATGAACTCAATACACTAGATGCATGCTGGATAGCGGTCGATGTGTGGAGTAATAGTAGTAGATGCAGAATCGTTTCGGTCTACTTGTCTCAGACGTGATGCCTATATACAATGATCATGCCTAGATAGTCTCATAATTATTCGCTTTCTATCAATTGCTCGACAGTAATTTGTTTACCCGTCGTAGAATACCGGTATCATGAGAGAAGCCACTAGAGAAAACTATGGCCCCTGGGTCTATTCTCAACATATCAATCTACATCTACTTTACTTTTACCGCTTTTATTTGGTGTTTTATTAAACCAAAAATACCAAAAATATAAACTATCATCTCTATCAGATCTCACTCTCGTAAGTGACCGTAAAGGGATTGACAACCCCTTATCGCGTTGGCTGCGAAGTTCTTATTTGTTTGTGCAGGTGCGAGGGACTCGCGCGTGGTCTCCTACTGTATTGATACCTTGGTTCTCAAAAACTGAGGGAAATACTTACGCTACTGTGCTACATCTCCCTTTCCTCTTCGAGGGAATACAACGCAAGCTCAAGAGGTAGCAAGAAGAATTTCTGGCCCCCTTGCCGGGGAGGCTTACGCAAAAGTCATATACCAAGTACCTATCACAAACCCTTATCCTTCGCATTACATTTATTTGCCTTTCGTTTTCCTCTCCCCCACTTCACCCTTGCCGTTTTATTTGCCCTTCTGCCGCCGTGTGTTTATCGTTCGCTTGCCTTTTTGTTTGCTTGTGTGTGTTGGATTGCTTGCTTGTCATTATGGCTAGCCCCTTATCCGCTCCGTTGTCTCCCGAGTTTGAAGTACTTCACTTCAAGAAAAGGCAAGGAGAAAACTTAAAAGATGCTTGGTTTAGGATGATGGAATCTTATCGTAAGTGCACCTTAGAAGTGAATTTTAGAATCTTGCTTCGCAATTTTTATGTTGGATTGAATATGTCTCATAGACAACTCTCGGATTGCGTTGCCAAAGGAAATTTTATCGAAGTTGATCCTAGTTTTGCGCATGAAATCATAGAGGGAATCGTGGGAACAATACCTCCCCAAGAGGAGTCAAACTCAACCCCGAAAGGGACGCAAGTTTTTGAGAAAATTTGCGAAGTAACGAAAATATTACAAAAATCTCTTGAACCTCTTAAGAGTGTTAGTGGGAATCTCCACCGCATGGATATGTTGATTACTCTTTGGAATAAGCGGTTGGATGCTTTAGATCTTAATATTTCTGAATATGAAGGGAAACGCAAAGAACCTCCCGGATTCGAGCTTGACACCATTAAATGGGTGAAGACCAAAGATGACAATACCTAGATCTATCTTGTATCGTGCCTAGCTAGGGGCGTAAAATGATAGCACTTGTTGGGAGGCAACCCAATTTTATTTTATTTGCTTTTGTTGCTGTTAGGGAATAAATATTGCATCTAGCCTCTGATTAGATGCGGTTTCATGTTTTGTTTAGTGTTTGTGCCAAGTAGAACCTTTGGTAAGACTTGTGTGAAGTTTATATGATCTTGCTGTGAAAAACAGAATCGTTAGCTCTCGCTAAAGTAGTCGTGGCCTTTTACTGGAGCATGATTTTTAGTTGATTATTTTTTATGCTGATTGGTAGACAAATAGCTCAAATTTACCAATTTAGTTTTAATTTTTTGGAGTTCTAGAAGTAGGAAAACCCTGCAGATTACTACAGACTGTTCTGTCTTTGACAGATTCTGTTTTTCGTGTGTTGTTTGCTTATTCCGATGCATCTATGAATAATATTGGAGGATATGAACCATAGAGAACTTGGAGTACAGTAAGTTTAACACTAATATAAATAAAGAATGAATTAATTGCTGTACCTTTGAGTAGTGGTTTGCTTTCTCATACTAACGGAGCCCAAGAGAATTTTTGTCTAAGTTTTGTGTTGTGAAGTTTTCAAGTTTTGAGTATTGCTTTGATGGACTATGGAACAAGGAGTAGCAAAGGCCTAAGCTTGGGGATGCCCATGGCACCCCAAGTAAATTCAAGATAATCAAAATCCTAAGCTTGGGGATGCCCCGGGAAGGCATCCCCTCTTTCGTCTTCATCCATCGGTAACTATACTTGGAGCTATATTTTTATTCGCAACATGCTATGTGTTTTGCTTGGAGCGTCTTGAATAATTTGAGTCTTTGCTTGTTAGTTTGCCACAATCACCCTTGATGGACACACCTATTTGAGAGAGTTAAATATGGCCTAGAAATTATTAGAACACTCTAAGTGCATCACCTATATCCTTTGAGTTGAATAGTTTTTGCTCTAGTGCTTCACTTATATCTTTTAGAGCATGGTGGTGGTAATATTTTGTAGAATTTGTTGAACTCTCATGCTTCACTTATATCTATTTGAGAGTCTATCAAAACAGCATGGTAAAGTGTTTAGGCTAAAGAAACTAGTCTTCACATGCTAAACATCCAATGTCAATGTAGTAAAAAATTTCACACCAAGTGCATTGAATAGAATGAGATGTTGGATGCTTGATAATTGTTTTGAGAAATGAGGATAGTGATATTAGAGTCATGCTAGTGGAGTTATTATGAAATTGAGAAATACTTGTGTTAAGGTTAGTGATTCCCGTAGCATGCACGTATGGTGAACCGTTGTGTGACTAAGTTAGAGCATGAGGTATTTGTAGAGTGCCAACCTTTGTGTGGAGGTCGGGGGCGCGCGATGGTTAACTCCTACCAACCTCCCCCCTAGGAGCATGCGTTGATTGCTTTGTTTTGATGACACGTAAATTTTTGCAATAAGTATATGAGTTCTTATGACTAATGTTGAGTCCATGGATTATACGCACTCTCACCCTTCCACCATTGCTAGCCTCTCTTGTACCGCGCAACTTTCGCCGGTGCCATAAACCCACTATATATCCTTCCTCAAAACAGCCACCATATTGTTCCTCAAAACAGCCACCATACCTACCTATCATGGCATTTCCATATTCATTCCAAGATATATTGCCATGCAACTTTCCACCGTTCCGTTTATATGACACACATCATATTGTTATATTGCCATGCATGATCATGTAGTTGACATCGTATTTGTGGCAAAGCCACCATGAATAATCTTTTCATACATGTCACTCTTGTTTCATTGCACATACTGGTATACCGCCGGAGGCATTCATATAGAGTCATACTTTGTTGTTGTAGTATCGAGTTGTAATTTCGTGTTGTAATTAAAGTGTGATGATCATCATTATTAGAGCATTGTCCCATGGGAGGAAAGGCTGAATCTATAAAGCCCCTCTGCAAAAAAAGAAAAAAAAAAAAAAGGCCCAAAAAAAAAGAAAAAAAAGGGACAATTGCTACTATCTTTTTCCACACTTGTGCTTCAAAGTAGCACCATGTTCTTCATTGTAGAGAGTCTCATGCTTAGTCACTTTCATATACTAGTGGGAATTTTCATTATAGAACTTGGCTTGTATATTCCAACGATGGGCTTCTTCAAATGCCCTAGGTCTTCGTGAGCAAGCAAGTTGGATGCACACCCACTAGTTTCTTTTGTTGAGCTTTCATTCATATTTAGCTCTAGTGCATCCGTTGCATGGCAATCCCTACTCACTCACATTGATATCTATTGATGGGAATCTCCATAGCCCGTTGATACGCCTAGTCGATGTGAGACTATCTCCCTCCTTTTTGTCTTCTCCACAACCACCTCTATTCCACCCATAGTGCTATATCCATGGCTCACGCTCATGTATTGTCTGAAAGTTGAAAGGTTTGAAAAGATAGAGTATGAAAACAAATGCTTGGCTAAAATCAGGGTTGTGCATGATATGAATATTTGTGTGTGATAATAAGGGAGCATAGCCAACACTATATGATTTTGTAGGGATAACTTTATTTACCCATAATATTTTGGGAAGACATGATTGCTTTGTTAGTATTGCTTGAAGTACTGTTATTTCTTATGTCAATATAGACTTTTATCTTGAATCTTTCAGATCTGAACATTCATGCCACAATTAAGAGAATTACATTGAAAAACTATATTGGTTAGCATTCCACATCAAAAATTCTTTCTTTATCATTTACCTACTCGAGGGTGAGCAGGAATTAAGCTTGGGGATGCTTGATACGTCTCCAACGTATCTATAATTTTTTATTGTTCCATGCTATTATTTATGAAGTCTTGGATGTTTAATGGGCTTTATCATTCACTTTTATATCATTTTTGGGACTAACCTACTAACCCAAAGGCCCAGTCCAGATTGCTGTTTTTTTTGCCTATTTCAGGGTTTTGCACAAAAATAATATCAAACGGAGTCCAAACGGAATGAAACCTTCGCGAGAGATATTTTTGGAGAAAATCACGCACAGGAAGCTTCAGGACCAAGTCAGGGGACAGAGGGGCTGCCCTCGAGGGTGGGGGGCGCGCCCCCCTTCCCAGGGCGCGCCCCCCTGCCTCGAGGCCCCCTCGTGTGGCCCCCGGTGCCCTCCTTCTTCCTATATATATCCACGTACCCCAGAAACTCCATACGCAGAGAGTAAACCCTAATTCCACCGCCGTAGCTTCTGTTCCCGTGGAGATCCCATCTTGGTGCCTGTTCCGGAGCTCCACCGAAGGGGGATCCAGCACGGAGGCCTTCTTCATCATCATCATCGCCCTCACCATGAGTTGTGAGTACTTTACCTCATACCTTTGGATCCATAGCTAGTATCTAGATGGCTTCTTCTCTCTCTCTCTGGATCTCAATACGAAGTTCTCCTCGGTCTTCGAGGAGATCTATTCGATGTAATCTCTTTTTGCGGTGTGTTTGTCGAGATCCGATGAATTGTGAATTTATGATCAAGGTTATCTATGACAGATATTTGGTTCTTCTCTGAACTTTTTATACATTCTCATAATGTCCTTGCAGGTCTCTTTGAATTGTCGGTTTGGTTTGGCCTACTAGATCTATAGTTCTTGCAATGGGAGAAGTGCTTGGCTTTGGGTTCAATCTTGCGGTGTCCTTTCCCAGTGACAGTAGGGGCATCAAGGCACGTATTGTATTGTTGCCATCGAGGATAAAAAGATGGGGTTTACATCATATTGCTTGAGTTTATCCCTCTACATGATGTCATCTTGCTTAATGCATTACTCTGTTCGTATGAAGTATGAACTCAATACACTAGATGCATGCTGGATAGCGGTCGATGTGTGGAGTAATAGTAGTAGATGCAGAATCGTTTTGGTCTACTTGTCTCGGACGTGATGCCTATATACAATGATCATGCCTAGATAGTCTCATAATTATTCGCTTTCTATCAATTGCTCGACAGTAATTTGTTTACCCGCCGTAGAATACCGGTATCATGAGAGAAGCCACTATAGAAAACTATGGCCCCCGGATCTATTCTCAACATATCAATCTACATCTACTTTACTTTTACCGCTTTTATTTGCTGTTTTATTAAACCAAAAATACCAAAAATATAAACTATCATCTCTATCAGATCTCACTCTCGTAAGTGACCGTAAAGGGATTGTCAACCCCTTATCGCATTGGCTACGAAGTTCTTATTTGTTTGTGCAGGTGCGAGGGACTCACGCGTGGTCTCCTACTGGATTGATACCTTGGTTCTCATAAACTGAGGGAAATACTTACGCTACTGTGCTGCATCTCAGTTTCCTCTTCGAGGGAATACAACGCGAGCTCAAGAGGTAGCAGTACCGCTGCCTAGTACCGCTGGCACTACCGCCGCTGTTGTGGTCTCGATTTTTCGTATCGGGTTTCCGTAAAGGACCACGCAGGGGAGCGGTAGTAGGAACGGTAGTAGGAAGCGGTAGTACCGCTTGTAGGCGGTAGTACCGCTTCTACTGCCGCTCCAACTGCTGCTCGGCCTCTGCACTCCTCTGCTTCCCAGCGGCTGCAGGGAGCAGTAGTACCGCCTACAAGTGGTAGTACCGCCCCCAGGGCGGTAGTACCGCAGTAGCGCATGTACTCCTCCTTCTTCTGTCCTGGTTGCCCTATGCCTGCTTGCCAAAGCGGTAGTACCGCTGTGGTAGCGGTAGTACCGCCCTGATGCGGGCTGCGGGCTGCATAATGGTTGGTTTTGTCCCCCCACTATATAAGGGGGACTTCTTCTTCAAGAAGACTCACCTCTTGTCCCCCAAACTCCATTATTGCTCCACAAGCTCATTTTCACCCGATCTCTCTCCCTAGCCAATCAAACTTGTTGATTTTCTAGGGATTGGTTGAGAAGTCCCAGATCTACACTTCCACCAAGAGAAATTTGATTCCCCCCACTTATCCCTTGCGGATCTTGTTACTCTTGGGTGTTTGAGCACCCTAGAAGGTTGAGGTCACCTCGGAGCCATGTTCCATTGTGGTGAAGCTCCGTGGTTTCGTTGGGAGCCTCCAATTCAGTTGTGGAGAGAGCCCCAACCTTGTTTGTAAAGGTTCGGTCGCCGCCTTCAAGGGCACTAATACTGGAATCACGGCATCTCGCATTGTGTGAGGGCGTGAGGAGAATATGGTGGCCCTAGTGGCTTCTTGGGAGCATTGTGCCTCCATACCGCTCCAACGGAGACGTACTTCCCATAAAAGGGAAGTAACTTCGGTAACACATCCTCGTCTTCACCGGCTCCACTCTTGGTTATCTCTCACCTTTACTTGTGCAAACTTTATTGTGTTAGTCCCTTGTGCTTGTTTGTGTACTTGTACTTGTTGCATCATATAGGTTGCCAACGTAGTTGCTCATCTAGACAACCTATCTTGCTGCAAAGTTTAATTTGGTCAAGAAAAGCTAAAAAAATTAGTTGCCTATTCACCCCCCCTCTAGTCAACCATATCGATCCTTTCAGAAAGGGGATGACTTCAACTCGATCCAGAATGCTTTTGATCCAGAGCTCGTGATGCTATCTGGTGGCGGGAGGAAACGTGGCTCGGCAACCATTGCGGATGGACTGATATGGTGTCCTAGAACTCACCGGAAGATCAAGAAGCACCAGACGAGGTCTCTTCCTGAGATGAGTCCTTGTTCACGGCCAGTGGAGCTTGCCATCGAGGCTAGGGCACATGAGCTTCTGGCTTTGGCAAACAAGCAGGCGGCGTAGAGGGAGAAGGAATTGGAGGAGAGGACGGCTAGGATGATGGAGGAGGAGAGGAACCAGAATGACGCGGGTCACCGGGCCCTATACGAGTTCCTCGTGGTAAGTTTCTCTTGCATATTAGCCAAATCATGCATGTAATGTTCGTTTCATTACTAACTAATATGACTGACTCGTGAAAACAAAATGTGCAGTCCGTGTGCGAGAAAAACGGCCAGACCCCTTCGCCGATGCCCCAGATTGGTATAGCGGACACTGTGGTTTCATTAGTTACTAGTATTCACATATCAGTTGCATCATGCTAACGATACATTGCAAATGATCTTTGCTGCAGCATGCCTCCCAACAAGCATCAACCGATCCTTCTCCGTCTCTCAATTGCGCAAACCCGACCGGTCCTTCTCCGTCTGGCACTAGCGCACACCCGCTGGTCCTTCACCTCCGTGATGATGGTAAGTTTTCCCAAGTGACATAATAACCTTACTTAGCTCCAAACTGACATACTTTACCTAGGATAGCTATAAGATGACCTATACTTACCATTTTTCCTCTTAAATGACTTGATATGCTTGTTAGCTAAAAAAGGCATAACTACCTAGGATAGCTCAATAATGATCTATAATTAGCTTACCTAGTTCATTTATGACATAATTAGCTCACTTAATGGTATAATAACCTAGGTTTAGCTACAAAATGACCTATACTTAGCTTATTTTCCTCGAAAATGACATAATAACCTTACTTAGCTCCATACTGACACACTTTACCTAGGATAGCTATAAGATGACATATACTTTGCAATTTTTCCTCTTAAATGACTTGATATGCTTAGTTAGCTAAAAAGGCATAACTACCTACGATAGCTCAATAATGATCTATAATTAGCTTACCTAGTTCATTTATGACTTAATTAGCTCACTTGGGTAAAAAAAATGGCATAACAACCTAGGTTTAGCTCCAAAATGACCTATACTTAGCTTATTTTCCTCAAAAATGATATAATAACCTTACTTAGCTCCGAACTAACATACTTTACCTAGGATAGCTATAAGATGACATATACTTAGCATTTTTCCTCTTAAATGACTTCATATGCTTAGTTGGCTAAAAAATGGCATAACTACCTATGATAGCTCAATAATGATCTATAATTAGCTTACCTAGTTCATTTATGACATAATTAGCTCACTTGGGTAAAAAATGGCATAATAACCCAGGTTTAGCTACAAAATGACCTATACTTAGCTTATTTTCCTCGAAAATGACATAATAACCTTACTTAGCTCCCAACTGACATATTTTTACTACGATATGCTTAGTTCACTCAAAAATGGCATAGCTAGGTTAGCTCCATTTTACCTAAGTATGCTTACTTCTTCTTCTAGTCTTCTTCTTCATTTTCTTTTTCTTCTTCTTCTAGTCTTCTTCTTCTAACTTTCTTGTTTCCCATTTTGCAGATTTCATTTAATTCACGGAAGCTTGCATGGATGGAGTGCTTCTTTTCCCCTTTTGCTTATATTTTGTACCGATGAACTTGCATGGATGGAACTTGTTATATGGATGGATGGATAGGTGTTGGATGAACAATGTGAAACTTTTGTAATATGTATGGGTGGAACTATGTGTTGGTTATGTATGTATATATGAGCATCTTGTGCGTTGGATATGTCTGCGGTGAAATTTGTGTGTTGAAAATTGTGTATTGAAATTGAGTGAATTCAAGAAAAAACAGAAAAATAGGGGCTATACAGGCTCTTTGCCGTCTGCTGGCAGACGACAAAGAGCTTTGCCATCTGCTGACAGACGACAAAGGTGCCACATGGCAGCTGCCTGTGCAACCTGGGGTGCACTGGGCTGGCCAATATGGCATGCTTTGCCGTCTGTTGGCAGACGACAAAGACATGAGCATCTTTGCCGTCTGCCAGCAAACAGCAAAGAGCTTGGACGGCAGGCCTGCCAGGTTAGGTCTGTTAGGGGTTAACGGCACGGCAAAGGCCTTTGCCATCCGCCAGGAGTGCCTTTGTCGTCCGCCATGGCTGACGGCAAAGATGTTGATTCCTGTAGTGTTGCGGTGGTTGTAATAAAATTTCATCGACCCCTCTAGGGTTTTTGTAATATTGGGGTATTTATAGAGCGAAGAGGTGGTGCGGGAGGCCATCGAGGTGGGCACAACCCACCAGGGCGCCCCCAGGTGCTTCTTTCACCCATCCTATGTCTTCTGGCCCGGAAAAATTCTCCAAAAAGTTTTGCTGCGTTCGGACTCCGTTTGGTATTGATTTTCCGCGAAGTAAAAACAAGCAAAAAACATCAACTAACATTGGGCACTATGTCAATAGGTTAGTAAAAAATGATATAAAGTTTCTATAAAATGATTGTAAAACATTTAAGATTGATCATATAACAACATGGAACGAGCAAAAATTATAGATACATTGGAGACGTATAAGGCAGGAGCACTTTTGCTCTCCGGCGGTGCAATTCCGCCGGGGAAACTTCCCTCCGGGAGAGGGAAATAGAAGCCATCGACATCAAGAATGACCCTCTCATCGTGAGAGGACTCATCTCCATCAACATCTTCACTAGTGCCATATCATCTCAAACCCTTGTTCATCTCTTGTATTCAATCTTTGTCTCGAAACCTCAGATTGGTGCCAGTGGGTTGCTTGTAGTGTTGATTACATCATGTAGTTGATGCTAGTTGGTTTATTTGGTGCAATATAATATGTTCAGAGTGTTAAAAAAAATTACTCCTCTGATCTTGAACATGAACATGATTTGTGAGTAGTTCTGTTTGTTCTTGAGGACATGAGAGAAGTCTTGCTATAAGTAATCATATGAACTTGGTATTCATGCAACATTTTGATGAAGTGTATGTTGCTTTTCCTCTAGTGGTGTCATGTGAATGTCGACTACATGACATTTCACCATGCTTGAGCCTAGGGAAAGACATTGTGTACTAGTAAGTAGATGATGGGTTGCGATAGTGATAGAAGCTTAAACCCTAGTTAATGCGTTAGTCTGTAAGGGGCTGATTTGGATCCATATGTTTCATGCTATGATTTGATTTATCTTAATTCTTCTTTCGTAGTTGCGGATGCTTGCGAGATGGGGTAATTATAAGTGGGTTTGTTCAAGTAAGAACAACACCCTAGCACCAATCCACTCACATGTCAAATTATCAAAGTAGTGAATACGCGAATCAACTAAACATGATGAAAGTAACTAGACGTAATACCCATAAGCCTCATCAATATCTTCGCCAAGCTCTTCATGAAAGTCCTGTCATTGCGCCTCACACCACGCCTCTATGATGAACTAGAGCACATTTGTTGTCGGGCGAAGCGTGCACGACAAATTTTTACTCGTGCAGTAGACACACGATATCTTCACCAGCTCAGAGCACCCCTGCTTCTTAAACTCGACATTGTGTGTGCCTTTGATTCCTTCTCCTAGGCTTTTGTGCCAAGTGGAGAGAATGGATCTCAATCCTCATCTCCACGACCAAGTCTAGAGTACTGATCAACGGACGCCCGGGACCCCCGGTTGCCCATTGATGAGTGATATTTTTACACTCATTTCACATTTGTTCAAACCGAGCTATTTCATTTAAAAAGTGGTATTCACTCCGATATTGCTACTAATGACTAATGAATGCAAAGGATTCCACAAATCCTCTCTTTGAAGTGTTTCCACATGAAATGGGCTAAAAAGGGAAGAAATCAGGTGTGGAAATGGAATGGGAGGAGAATGTAGGAAGATGGAATCAACAGAATGATAGGGAACGTTGCATGAAAATAAAATAAAATCATGCGAAACACCCAAGATCTATCTATGGATATGCATAGCAACGAGAGGAGAGTGTGTCTACCTACCCTTGTAGACCAAAAGCATTAGTGTGTGTAACACGGTTGATGTAGTCATACTCTTCGCGATCCAATCAGGATCCAATCTGATCTAGTGCCGAACGGACGACACCTCTGACTTTAGCACACATACGGCTCGGTGGCGTTCTCTCCTTCTTGATCTAGGAAGCGAGGGAGAGATGTAGATTAGGTCTGAACCAACATGACGGCATGGTGACGGTGGTGGCAACAGAATTTTGGCAAGGCCTCTTCAAGCGCGTACCGGAGAATATGGAGGAGTAGCGGGAGAGAGATGGGGCAAGTGTGTAAGGGGTGGTTGCACCCACGCCTCCCCACTATAAACAGGGGCAATGGAGGGGTGAGCTATCCCTAGCCCCCCCCCCCCTCTCAAGGCTAGGGCGGTGGCCAAGGGGGAGTGGTTCCCTCGAAGCCAAGTGGAGGGCCCTCCCCTTTAGGGTTTCCCCTCCCGAGGCGCATGGGCCTTGTAGGGGTTGGCGTGCCAGTTCCGATAAGTTCAGGGTGCCCCTACAACCCATGTTGGCCTAAGGGACATGGTGGAACCCTTTGTGGACTTCTGGACCCCTCCGGAATCCTCTGGGACCTTCTGGAAGCTTCCCGATACAATACTGAAAAAACTGAACTTTTTCCGGAACCCCTATAACAACTTTCCATATATGAATTTTTACCTCTGGACCATTCCGGACCTCCTAATGATGTCACGGGTCCCATCTGGGACTTCGAACAACCTTTTTACTTCACCATATTAATATCTCAATACTACCCTAGCGCTACCGAACGTTAAGTGTGCGACCCTACATGTTCGAGAATCATGTAGACATGACCGAGACTCCTCTCCGATCAATAACCAATAGCGGGGCCTGGATTCCCATATTGGTTCATGCATATTCCATGAAGATCTTTATCAGTTGTACTATGATGTCAAGGATTCAGTCAATCCCATATGCAATTCCCTTTGTCCGGCGTTATGTTACTTGCCTGAGATTCGATCACCGGTATTTCCATACCTAGTTCAATCTCATTACTAGAAAGTTTCTTTACTCATTTCTTAACACAAGATCCTGTGACTGAACTCATTAGTCACTTGCTTGCAAGGTTCTTATGATGTTGTATTACCGAGAGGGCCTAGAGATATCTCTCTGTCACACGGAGCGACAAATCCCAGTCTCGATCCATGCAACCCGATACATGTAGAGGACCTTTATGATTGCTACTTCTCGAGCTTGCGTTGTATTCCCTCGAAGAGGAAAGGGTGATGCAGCATAGTAGCGTAAGTATTTCCCTCAGATTTTGAGAACCAAGGTATCAATCCAGTAGGAGACCACGCGTGAGTCCCTCGCACCTGCAGAAACAAATAAGAACTTCGCAGCCAACGCGATAAGGGGTTGTCAATCCCTTTACGGTCACTTACGAAAGTGAGATCTGATAGAGATTATAGTTTGGTATTTTTTGGTATTTTTGGATATAAGAACATAAAGTAAAAGTGGAAAAGTAAAGTAGATTGTAGATTGATATGTTGAGAATAGACCCGGGGGGCATAGTTTACTCTAGTGGCTTCTCTCATAATAGCGATATTCTACGGCGGGTAAACAAATTACTGTCGAGCAATTGATAGAAAAGCGAATAATTATGAGACTATCTAGGCATGATCATTATATATAGGCATCACGTCCGAGACAAGTAGACCGAAACGATTCTGCATCTACTACTATTACTCCACACATCGACCGCTATCCAGCATGCATCTAGAGTATTAAGTTCATAAGAACAGAGTAATGCTTTAAGCAAGATGACATGATGTATAGGGATAAACTCAAACATAGTGATATAAACCCCATCTTTTTATCCTCGATGGCAACAATACAATACGTGCCTTGCTGCCCCTACTGTCACTGGGAAAGGACACCGCAAGATTGAACCCAAAGCCAAGCACTTCTCCCATTGTAAGAACTATAGATCTAGTAGGCCAAACCAAACCAATAATTCGAAGAGACTTGCGAGGATATTATAATCATACATAAAGAGTTCAGAAAAGAACCAAATATTTCTCATAGATAATCTTGATCATAAACCCACAATTCATCGGATCTAGACAAACACACCGCAAAAAGAGATTACATCGAATAGATCTCCTCGAAGACCGAGGAGAACTTGGTATTGAGATCCAAAGAGAGAGAAGAAGCCATCTAGATACTAGCTATGGACCTGAAGATCTATGGTAAACTACTCACAACTCATAGTGAGGCGATGATGATGATGTAGAAGCACTCCGTGGAAGATCCCCCCTCCGGCGGAGCTCCGGAACAGGCCCCAAGATGGGATCTCACGGGAAGAGAAGGTTGCGGCGGTGGAACTAGGGTTTTCTCTGTTGTTTTGATGGTGTCGGGGTACGTAGATATATATAGGAAGAAGGAGGGCACCGGGGGCCAGACGGGGTGCCCACGAGGTAGGGGGCGCGCCCTATAGGGGGGGGGGTGATACGTCTCCAACGTATCTACTTTTCCAAACCCTTTTGCCCTTGTTTTGGACTCTAACTTGCATGATTTGAATGGAACTAACCCGAACTGACGCTGTTTTCAGCAGAACTGCCATGGTGTTGTTTTTGTGCAGAATAAAAAGTTCTTGGAATCGCCTGAAAATCAACGGAGAATTATTTTTGAAAATATAAAAAATATCTGCAAGAAGATCCTCACCGGGGGGCCCACACCCTGTCCTCGAGGGTGGGGGTGCACCCCCTGCCCTGGGCGCCCCCCTGCGTCGAGGGCCCCCCGATGCTCCACCGACGTACCCCTAGATCCTATATCTTCCGTTTCGAGGAGAGAAAAATAGGAGGGAAGGAATTATCGCGTTTCACGAGACGGAGGCGCCGCCAAGCCCTAATCTCTCTCGGGAGGGCTGATCTGGAGTCCGTTCGGGGCTCCGGAGAGTGGAGATCGTCGCCATCGTCATCATCAACCTTCCTCCGTCACCAATTCCATGATGTTCATCGCCGTGCGTGAGTAATTCCATCATAGGCTTGCTGGACGGTGATGGGTTGGATGGGATCTATCATTTAGTCGAGTTAGTTTTGTTAGGGTTTGATCCCTAGTATCCACTATGTTCTGAGATTGATGTTGCTATGACTTTGCTATGCTTAATGCTTGTCACTAGGGCCCGAGTGCCATGATTTCAGATCTGAACCTATTATGTTTTCATGAATATATGTGTGTTCTTGATCCTATCTTGCAAGTCTATAGTCACTTACTATGTATTATGATCCGGCAACCCCGAAGTGACAATAATCGGGACCACTCCCGGTCATGACCATAGTTTGAGGAGTTCATGTATTCACTATGTGCTAATGCTTTGGTCTGGTACTCTATTAAAAGGAGGCCTTAATATCCCTTAGTTTCCAATAGGACCCCGCTGCCACGGGAGGGTAGGACAAAAGATGTCATGCAAGTTCTTTTCCATAAGCACGTATGACTATATTCAGAATACATGCCTACATTGCATTGATGAACTGGAGCTAGTTCTGTGTCACCCTAGGTTATAACTTCTACATGATGAATTGCATCCGACGTAATTTCCCATCACCGATCCAATGCCTACGAGCTTTACCTATACTGCTAGTTGCTTATTTACTTTTCCGTTGCTGCTACCACACAAACTACAAAAACACTATCGTTAATTTTATTGCTGCTACCGCCACTATCATATTACTTTGCTACTAAACTATCTTGCTGCAGATACTAAGTTCCCAGGTGTGGTTGAATTGACAACTCAGCTGCTAATACTTAAGAGTATTCTTTGGCTCCCCTTGTGTCGAATCAACAAATTTGGGTTTAATACTTTACCCTCGAAAATTGTTGCGATCCCCTACACTTGTGGGTTATCAAGACTATTTTCTTGCGCCGTTGCCGGGGAGCATAGCTCTATTCTTTAAGTCACTTGGGATTTATATCTGTTTATCACTATGAAGAATTTGAAGGACTCAAAAAGCAAGATCTTACCCTCAACTACGAGGGGAGGTAAGGAATTGCCATCTAGCTCTGCACTTGATTCTCCTTCTGTTATGAGTAAACTTGCGACACCTACTCCTGCTATTGAATCTGGTATGTCGTATGTTCTTGATGATGCTACTTCTGCTATGTATGATGAAACTACCTCTGTGCCTGATACTATGCCACTAGGTGAATTTCTAGATGAACAAATTGCTAAGGTTAGGGAGTGTGCAAATGTGATGATATTATGATAGTGATGATGAAACTACTCCCAATAGATATGAA
Source organism: Secale cereale (assembly GCA_902687465.1). Taxonomy (NCBI): domain Eukaryota; kingdom Viridiplantae; phylum Streptophyta; class Magnoliopsida; order Poales; family Poaceae; genus Secale; species Secale cereale. The sequence continues at coordinate 76,800,943 of LR738710.1, forward strand.
TTGCCTGTTGTGCCCGAGGGTTATGTTATGGATGAAGAGACTGCTAGAGACTTTCTTGCTTGCAATGATAGATATGATCTTAAGAAGTTATTAGCTAAGCTGAAAGAAAAGTCCTTGAATGCTAGAATGAAACATGACCCTGCTTTTGCTACTTCACCTATTTGTGTCACTGATAAGGATTATGAATTCTTTGTTGATCCTGAGTTAATCACTTTGGTTAAATCTGATCCTTTCCATGGCTATGAGTCTGAAACTATTGTGGCTCATCTTACCAAGTTGAATGATATAGCCACCCTGTTTACCAATGATGAAAAGCTTCGCTACTATTATATCCTTAAGTTATTCCGTTCTCGTTAAAGGGTGATGCTAAGACTTGGTTTAATTCTCTTGATCTTGGTTGTGTGCGTAGTCCCGAGGATATGATGTATTACTTCTCAGCTAAATATTTTCCCACTCGTAAGAAACAAGCTGCCTTACGGGAAATATATAACTATGCTCAAACTGAAGAAGAGAGTCTCCCACAAGCTTGGGGGAGGCTTCTCCAGTTACTTAATGCTTTTCCTGATCATCCTCTTGAGATGCATGATATACTTGATGTCTTTTATAATGGACTAACCGAGGCTTCCAGAGACCACTTGGATAGCTGTGCTGGTTGTGTTTTCAGGGAAAGAACAGTGGAACAAGCTGAATTACTATTGAATAATATGCTGGCCAATGAAAATAATTGGACGCTTCCTGAACCAGCCCCTAAGCCAACTCCAAAGAAAAGAGGTGTTCTATTTCTCAGTCCTGAAGATATGCAAGAGGCAAAGAAATCTACGAAAGAAAAAGGTATTAAAGCTGAGGATGTTAAGAATTTACCACCTATTGAAGAAATACATGGTCTTGATAACCCGACACAGGTAGTAAAGGTAAATTCTCTTTATAGATTTGATGAAGGTGATATTCCTTGTTATAAGTCTGCTAGCCAATGCTTAGATGAGTTTGACAATTTCATTGTGAAACAAGAAAACTTCAATACTTATGTTGGTAGACAATTACAACACAATGCTTATATGATTGAACGCTTGAGTGATTATCTGTCTAGTGCTAAAGATGAACTGAAACTCATTAGTATACATGCTTCTATGGTCACCACTCAAGTAGAACAAGTACTTAAGGCTCATAATGATTTGCTCAATGAATTAAATAGTAAGAGTAATGACTATGTTGTTAGAGTTGCTACTAGAGGTGGTAAAATGACTCAGGAACCTTTGTATCCTGAAGGCCACCCTAAGAGAATTGAGCAAGATTCTCAGAGAGCTAATTTAGATGCACCTAGTTCCTCTAAAAAGAAGAAAAAGAAAAATGATAGGACTTTGCATGCTTCTAGTGAACCTATTGCTGCCGCACCTGAGAATCCCAATGATATATCTGTTTCTGATGCTAAGACACAATCTGGTAATGAACATGAACCTAGTGATAATATTAATGACGATATTCATGATGATGCTCAACCTAGCACTGATAATGATGTAGAGATTGAACCTGCTGTTGATCTTGATAACCCACAATCAAAGAATCAATGTTATGATAAGAGAGACTTTGTTGCTAGGAAGCATGGTAGGGAAAGAGAACCATGGGTTCAGAAACCCATGGCTTTTCCTCCAAAACCATCCAAGAAAAAGGATGATGAGGATTTTGAGCGCTTTGCTGAAATGATTAGACCTATCTTTTTGCGTATGTGTTTGACTGATGTGCTTAAAACAAATCCTTATGCCAAGTATATGAAAGACATTATTACCAACAAAAGAAAGATACCTGAAGTATAAATCTCCACTATGCTTGCCAATTACACTTTTGAGGGTGGAATGCCTAAGAAACTAGGAGATCCAGGAGTACCTACTATACCTTGCTCCATTAAGAGAAACTATATTAAAACTGCTTTATGTGATCTTGGAGCCGGTGTTAGTGTTATGCCTCTCTCTTTATATCGTAGACTTGACTTGAGTAAGTTGACAGCTACTGAAATATCCTTGCAAATGGCTGATAAATCAACTGCTATACATGTCGGTATTTGTGAGGATGTGCCTGTTGTAGTTGCAGATGTTACTATTCTAACGGACTTTGTTATACTTGATATTCCCGAGGATGATAGTATGTCTATTATTCTTGGAAGACCTTTTTTGAATACTGCAGGGGCTGTTATTGATTGCAACAAAGGCAATGCCACTTTTCATGTCAATGGTAATGAGCATACGGTACACTTTCCGAGGAAACAACCTCAGGTCCACAGTATCAATTATATTGGAAATACTTCAGCTATTACTATTGGAGGTTTTGAGTTTCCTATTCCTAGTATCAAGAAGGCATATGACATACTTATTGTTGGGGACATACATATCCCCATTGAGGTAACCTAGTGTTATTCGAAAATTCTTCGGTTTCATGTTACTCGGAAATAGTTTATTAACAAGACCTGATCAACCTTGTTAATGGATTCCTTTTGATTGGCATGGGATAGGTGAATCTAGATAGCACAAACCTTCTGTACCCTCCTTTTACTTTCTGTTAATTAGGTTAAATAAAACAAAAATAGCATTGTCTGTCTGTTTCCAGACTTATCCATGCAATAAAAAAATATCCCGAAAATAAAAGTTCTCCAAATGCCATGAAAATGAAATATGATTTTTTTCTATAATATTTAAGAAAATATGGCACTGAACACACATCGAGGGGAGCCAACACGTGGCCACAAGGGCACAGGGGGCGCCCCCTGCCCAGAGCGTGCCCCCTGCCTCGTGGGCCCCACGTGGCCCCCCTCCACTTATCCTTTCACCCATGCTCTTCTTCTTCCTCCCAAAAAAATCCCCAACCAGCTCAAACCCGAGTTCTAGCTCATCTTGCTGCCATTTTCGATCTCCTTTCTCAAAGCACCATTCACCAAACTGTTTGGGGAGATTGTTCCTTGGTATGTGACTCCTCCATTGGTCCAATTAGTTTTTGTTATAGTGCTTTATTTGTTGCAAATTTATGTTGCTGTGGTGACCTTGTTCTTGAGCTTGCATGTCAAATTTTCTTGGTCCCAAGTGGTTCTAATGCATGATATAGCCTCTAGGCACTTATAGGAGTTGTTGCTATCAATCTTGTTGAGTTTGGTTAACTTTTATTTTGAGTTACTAAAAATTTCAGAAAAATTCAGAAAAATGTCTAGCAGAAACTTCCAAGGTGGTCCTTCAAGGAAGCAAGAACCGAGGCTCGCGTTCTGTGAGACAGACGATGAACCACCGAGGGATGCTGATGTGCGGCCTTGTGAATGGCCGTCAGATGAATTTATGGGTCAAGCCGGCATCAAAGATGAATTTTACCCATACGTGCGTAACGCTGACCTCGAGGACTTCATGCAAGATAAGTGTCCTCAATACCATGGCTTAACTGATAGCTTTGTGTGAAGGTTTAAATTTTCATCTTCACGTAATTCTCACACTGTCCTCTTTGACCTTTATGACAAATCTTACACCACGGATTTAGAGGATTTTAATGTTGCCTGCAAGCTCCCACAGTGGGGCAGTATGAGTGATCCTCGCAAATCTGAATTTAGAGAATTCCTAGCTAGTATTACAGTGGGGGAATCCAGGGACGTCACACAAGCTACCACGGGGATCATACATTTTCCCGCTATTCATTACTTTGCTCTCTTTATCGGTAGATGCATAAACGGTAAAGATGAGGCTTGTCACATGTGTGTCCCTGATCTTAGTGTTCTTAGGAGTGCTGTGCTAGGTGATAGGCAATATAATCTGGGAGCTATTGTTGCACGTAGGCTACACCATAATGGTTTGCATGGAGATTTATTTGGTGGGATCTATGCTACCCGCATAGCCCGCTATCTTGGTGTGTCTGTGCACACGAATGATGAACCTTTACCTCCTGCTTATTTAGATTATCATGCTATGGCTAGTCACCGATTTATAGAATGGGATAATCAAACCCTCAAATATCGACTAATCTTTAACAGGCAGCATGCCATCCCTATTGTTCTTCCTGCCCGTACTTTGTTTAACTTTCAGGAAAAAGGAAGATATACTATAACTATGGAGGAGGCAAATGCCTATTATAACATGATGGAGGCAACCCGCCTTCGAGCTGCAGCTCAGCATGCAGCATCTGCTGCATCTCAGTATGACCCCAACTACAACTTTGGATATCCGTCAGGCCAATACTGGCCATAGACCAACTTAGGACAAAAGCCTAAGCTTGGGGAGTACGTGTTTCTCACCGACTTACATTCATGTTAACACTTATTCTAGCTGTCGGTGCTCACACTCTTTCATTGTACCATCCATGCCTAGTTTCAATTTCTTTTTCTTAGTCTTTTTCTTGTGTGCTAGAAAAACCCAGAAAAAATATATTAGTTGTAGCTTCTAGCCAGTTTACTTCTTTTCCCTGTAGTAGTAACTAAAAAATGAAAACCCAAAAAGATTTCCCGTTCTTCTTTTGCTTGTTGGGAGCTTTCCCGTGTAAATAGTTCTCTTCTTTTCTTTAGGGGTTGAGAGTGGAAGACCATGATTAAAATGCTTAGTGGCTCTCTTATGCTTTGTTGTTGATTTAACCGTGAGCCATATTACCTTGTCTTCTCTCTTGTATTAAATGCCTGCCAATTCCAGCTTAGTCCAATGCACGTGCACCATTATTATTCACACCGTTCAGCCGTGCGAGTGAAAGGCAATAAGGATGATATATGATGAACTAATTGAGAAGGGAAAAGCTGGTATGAACTCGACCTCTCTTGTTTTTGTAAATATTATTGCTTGTCGTTCCTGATTCAGCTTGTTATGAATGAAACATGCTTGCAATGACAATTAGAGATCATAGCTGCTTATGCCATGCTTAATTAGCTGAGAGTTTATAATGGTCTATCTTGCATGCCAACATGCTATTAAAATGGTTGTGATGTGGTATGATGGGTGGTATCCTCCTTTGAACGAATTAAGTGACTTGACTTGGCACATGTTCACGTATGTAGTTGAAACAAATCAACATAGCCTTCACGATATTTATGTTCATGGTGATTTATATCCTACTCATGCTTGCATTCATTGTTGATTAATTTTAATGCATGTTCATGACCGTCGTTGCTCTCTAGCTGGTCGCTTTCCAGTCTCTTTCTAGCCTTCACCTGTACTAAGCGGGAATACTGCTTGTGCATCCACTTCCATAAACCCCAAAGTTGTTCCATATGAGTCCACCATACCTTCCTATATGCGGTATTTACCTACCATTCCAAGTAAATTTGTATGTGCCAAACTCTAAACCTTCAAATAAAATTCCGTTTTGTATGCTCGAACAGCTCATGTATCAACTAGGGATGTCTATATCTTCCATGCTAGGTGGGTTATTCTCACGATGAGTGGACTCCGCTCATCATTCATGAGAAAATGGTTGGTAACAGGGATGCCCAGTCTCATGCTCAAAATCATAATAATTAAACAAAACTCCCCCAGGGCTATTGCTGGTTTGGACGGTACCCGTTGTTTCGGGCTAGCCGTGGAGTGTGCTTGTTGGTGGTTGGGGGAAAATAAACTTTGCCATTCTGTTTGGGAACCGCCTATAATTTGCGTAGCATGGGAGATATCGAGATTCTTGGTTGTTATGTTGACAATGAAAGTATACCGCTCAAAATGTTATTCATCTCTATTTAAAAATCGAGCTCTGGCACCTCTACAAATCCCTGCTTCCCTCTGCGAAGGGCCTATCTATTTACTTTTATGCAGAGTCATCATCCTCTTATCAAAGAGCACCAGTAGGGGAGCACCTCTGTCGTTGCATGTATTACTATTAATTTGCATTGAGTATGATCATGACTGGATCTCTTTTACCATGAATTACAATGTCTAGCCAGTCCTTGATCTTTAAAGGTGCTCTGCATTTATGTTTTGCGGTCTCAGATAGGGCTAGCGAGATACCATCCTGTTATATCATATCATGATTGTTTTGAGAAAGTGTTGTCATCCGAGGTTTATTATTATTGCTCGCTAGTTGATTATGCTATTGATGTGAGTAGTCTTGAGACCTGAAAGTTATTGTGAATGTGGTTAGTTCATGATCTTGTTGAAAACCTGAATGCTAGCTTACATATTTACAACAACAAGAGCAAACAGAGTTTGTCAAAGTTTTTCTTTATCACTTTTAGTTTATCAACTGAATTGCTTGAGGACAAGCAAAGGTTTAAGCTTGGGGGAGTTGATACATCTCCAACGTATCTACTTTTCCAAGCCCTTTTGCCCTTGTTTTGGACTCTAACTTGCATGATTTGAATGCAACTAACCCGGACTGACGCTGTTTTCAGCAGAACTACCATGGTGTTGTTTTTGTGTAGAATAAAAGGTTCTCGAAATCGCCTGAAAATCAACGGAGAATTATTTCAGAAAATATAAAAAATATCTGCAAGAAAATCCTCACCGGGGGGCCCACACCCTGTCCTCGAGGGTGGGGCGCGCCCCCCTGTCCAGGGCGCGCCCCCTGCCTCGAGGGCCCCCCGATGCTCCACCGACGTACCCCCAGATCCTATATCTTCCGTTTCGGGGAGAGAAAAATTGGAGAGAAGGATTTATCGCGTTTCACGAGGCGGAGTCGCGCCAAGCCCTAATCTCTCGCGGGAGGGCTGATCTGGAGTCCGTTCGGGCCTCCGGAGAGCGGAGATCGCCGCCATCATCATCATCAACCTTCCTTCATCACCAATTCCATGATGCTCACCACCGTGCATGAGTAATTCCATCATAGGCTTGCTGGACGGTGATGGGTTTGATGGGATCTATCATGCAATCGAGTTAGTTTTGTTAGGGTTGTATCCCTAGTATCAACTATGTTCTGAGATTGATGTTGCTATGACTTTGCTATGCTTAATGCTTGTCACTAGGGCCCGAGTGTCATGATTTCAGATATGAACCTACTATGTTTTCATGAATATATGCGTGTTCTTGATCCTATCTTGCAAGTCTATAGTCACCTAGTATGTGTTATGATCCGGCAACCCCGAAGTGACAATAATCAGGGCCCCCTCCCGGTGATGACCATAGTTTGAGGAGTTCATGTATTCACTATGTGCTAATGCTTTGGTCCGGTACTCTATTAAAAGGATGCCTTAATATCCCTTAGTTTCCAATAGGACCCCGCTGCCACGGGAGGGTAGGACAAAAGATGTCATGCAAGTTCTTTTCCATAAGCACGTATGACTATATTTGGAATACATGCCTACATTGCATTGATGAACTGGAGCTAGTTCTGTGTCACCCTAGGTTATAAATTCTACATGATGAATTGCATCCGATGTAATTTCCCATCACTGATCCAATGCCTACGAGCTTTACCTATATTTCTAGTTGCTTATTTACTTTTCCGTTGCTGCTATCACAAAAACTACAAAAACACTATCGTTACTTTTATTGCTGCTACCGCCACTATCATATTACTTTGCTACTAAACTATCTTGCTGCAGATACTAAGTTCCCAGGTGTGGTTGAATTGACAACTCAGCTGCTAATACTTAAGAGTATTCTTTGGCTCCCCTTGTGTTGAATCAACAAATTTGGGTTTAATACTTTACCCTCGAAAACTGTTGCGATCCCCTACACTTGTGGGTTATCAGGGGGGCGCCCCCCACCCTCGTGGATGCCACGTCAGCCCTACTCCATGGTTCTCAAGTCTCCGGTGCGTATTTTGCTCCAAAAATATCTCTCCCAAAGGTTTCATTCTGTTTGGACTCCGTTTGATATTCCTTTTCTGTAAAACCCTGAAATAGGCAAAAAAACAGCAATCTGGACTGGGCCTTTGGGTTAATAGGTTAGTCCCAAAAATAATATAAAAGTGTATAACAAAGCCCATTAAACATCCAAAACATCATAAATAATAGCATGGAACAATCAAAAATTATAGATACGTTGGAGACGTATATCAAGCATCCCCAAGCTTAATTCCTGCTAGTCCTCGAGTCGGTAAATGACAAAAACAGAATTTTTTATGTGGAATGCTAACCAACATAATTTTCAATGTAGTTCTCTTAATTGTGGCATAAATGTTCAGATCTGCAAAATTCAAGACAAAAGTCTATATTGACATAAGAAATAATAATACTTCAAGCATACTAACAAAGCAATCATGTCTTCTCAAAATACTATGGCTAAGAAAAGTTATCCCTACAAAATCATATAGTCTAGCTAAGCTCCCTCTTCATCACACAAAATATTCATATCATGCACAACCCCGATTTCAGCCAAGCACTTTTTTCATACTCTATTCTTTCAAACCTTTCAACTTTCACGCAATACATGAGCGTGAGCCATGGACATAGCATTATGTGGAATAGAGTGGTGGTTGTGGAGAAGACAAAAAGGAGGGAGATAGTATCACATCGACTAGGCGTATTAATGGGCTATGGAGATGCCCATCAACATATATCAACATGAGTGAGTAGGGATTGCCATGAAACAGGTGCACTAGAGATAAAAAATGTATGAAAGCTCAACAAAAGAAACTAAGTGGGTGTGCAGCCAACTTGCTTGCTCACGAAGACCTAGGGCATTTGAGGAAGCCCATCATTGGAATATACAAGCCAAGTTATATAATGAAAATTCCCACTAGTATATGAAAGTGACTAAACATGAGACTCTCTATCATGAAGAGCATGGAGCTACTTTGAAGAACAAGTGTGGAAAAAGATAGTAGCAATTGTGTGACACCCCGAGACTGATGCGCCAGGTCTCAGCCAGTATTCGTCGTTGTTGCCATGTCATTTGCTTGCGTGTTGCTTCTTGCCATGTCATCGTGTGCATTGCATCAGCATGTTTTCAAAACTTGCATTCGTCCGAGTTCGCCTGTCCTTTCCGTTGTCCGTTCTGAGCCCAAACACACTCGCACGCGCCCGCGGCACCTCCGAATATTTATTTTTATAAGTGGCCGAAAAATGTTCTCGGAATGGGATGAAACTTCGCGTGTGGTCTTATTATAGTGTAGACAGACCGCCTACCAAATTTCGTCGCATTCGGAGTCCATTTGATAGCCCATCGGATAACTATAGCGGCACTAGTCGCCGGTTAAAACATCGGACGTTTTCGGTCTCCGAAAACCCCCGTGGGCCTCTCTCTTCTCTCTCGTCTCAGTCCGAGGCCCTCTACACAGTCTCCTAAATCAGCCCACTAGGCCTCTCCTAACTCCTCTCGCACCCGGAGCCGTCCGATCGGCATCCGAGGGTCCGAAACGGCCCCAAAACCCACCTAGACCCAAACCCTAGCCAAACTGCCTATTTAAACCCCTCCCCTTGCCATTTTGGGCATCCCTAGCCCCCCTAACCACATCCCTAACCTCCAGCCACAGCAATCCCACCTCGTCCCTTGAATTCCGCGCCGAGCCCCTCCTCCTCCGCCACTTGGCGGCGAGCCACAGGCCTAGCCGCCACCTGAGCCGCCGCACGCGCCCAACCGGCGCTTGCCACGTCGCCCCGTATCCTCCCCCTCAGCCTCCAGCCGCCACGGCCCTCCCGGCTCGATCGCGGCCCACCTCGGGCCGATCTGGGCTCGACCGGGCCCCGCGCCGCCCGCCGCTGTGGCACGAGCGCCGGATCCGCCCGAGCCGCCCGCGCCCTCCCGCTCGACCCCTAGCTAGCTCCGCAGAGCGCCGCAGCCGCCGCACTTGTGGTGAGCTCCGGCCACACCTCGTCGCCGGCCACCTCCCCAGGTCATGCCGCCACCCCTACCTCTCTTCCCTCTTCCTCTTCTTCTCTCTCTCACCGCACTCCCTCGGTTCCCTGCAGCGCCGCCACCCGCCGGAGTCCATCGCCGGAGCACCGATCTCCTCCGCCCCGCACCGTCGAGCTCCTCCGACGCCGGGAATGGATCCGCCGGCCCCGGATCCAGCCAGATCCGGCTGTCCCTAACCTCCAAGGCCTCCTCCGTCGCCTTTCCCTCGCCGGCGTCGTTGCTGGGCGCCACCGCCGCCAGCAACCTCTGCTAGTGGGACGCCGCCGACCACGTGGGCCCCGCCCCGAGGCAGGCCCAGCTCCCTCCGGCCCACTCCCGGCCCAGGCACCGGCCAGGCCGACTTCCTCCGCTAACTAGGCCGAGGCCCATGGTGAGGCCCCCCTGTGCCTTTCCTTTTTTCCTCTTGTTGGGTCAGCCTGTTAGTTTCGGCCCGTTAGTGTTTCTTTTTTTCCTTTTCCATGTCCAGTGAATTTGACTAAGTCCCTGTTTAGTGTAAATATGTTGCATACTTTGAGTGGCTGTAACTTTTTGTGTGCTTATCCAAATGGAGCATATAATATGTCAAAATGTTCATTGTGATATGCTCTTCATTTTGTACCACTATGGCATAGTTGTTTGAGTTCATCTTGATGCCCTAATCATCGTTGCAACAGTGACACTTGTTTAAAACTGATGATAACTGTAATTTTGTTGCATGCTTGTGATACTGATAACTTTGTGCATGTTGGTCCAAATGGAGCATATGATATGTCAAAATGTTCATTGTGAAGTGCTCTACATGATGGTTTCTGTAGCATTCATGTTAGGTGCCATATTGCCATGTTAATCTCTGTTGCAAAAGTTCATGTGGCTGTTAAGTGCTGAAACTTGTTATGAGATGTTGATTTGACTTGTTCATAGCTATTGATGTGTTTGTCTTTCATGCCACATGTCAATATGTTTTAGAAGCACAATCAGGCCATCTTTGCTGTGGTGCAATCCATTTTCCATGTTATTCCTTGAGGTGTTTGCAACAAGCTTGTAAAGTAGCCTTCTCGCTGATGCTGTTTTCTAGGACTTGTTAAAAACTGTCAAGTCTGAAACTATTAAACCTGATGCTATGTTTGCTTGATGCCCCACTCAAATCCTTGCATTTTTTAGTATGTCAAATGCTCATGTCTTGTTGTCCATGTTATGCTCTATCCATCCATGTCCTTGTTTTCTTATATGGCCTGTTGTAGCTTATTTATATCTTGCTCTCAAGATGCTATAAATGTACCTGTCAGACTGTTATCAGCATGATCAATTTGGTGAAGCTTGTTGTTATTGATCCATGCCTCCTATGGAGTTGCTCCAATGGAGTTGTTTGATGTATGTGATGTCTATTTCATGTCCATGATCTTTATATACTTAGTAGAGTTGATATGCTTGTTGTTTTGTGCCTTCGAAGGCATCATCGTGATGATGTTTTTGCCTTCCCAGATTTTGACTAAGTCTGGATAAATTTATTGCAACTTTCCATGCTTGTTTAATTGTGTTCCAGCAAGTTTTTGGGTGTGTTCTAAGTTCATGCTTGTTCAGTATCATGTCTGTTTCACATCCATGCCTCTTGTTATCATGTTTGGGTATTGTAGCATATATATACCTTGCTCCAAAGTTGCTATGTTGCTGATTTTGGACAACTTGTCGTTATATCTAGTTTCATGTGTATGTGTTGAACCGTTGCTCCGTTTTGAGTGTGTCCTATATGAAACTTGTGTGATTTTTCCTGTAGAAGCTTAATATCATGTTGAATATCTGTTTGGAGTGTGTTTGCATCATGTTTGGGTGCATTTTGCACCGTTGCCATGCTTGACTTGTTTTGCTCATATCTTCTAGGCTGTAGCTCCGAACTAAACAAACTTTATATGAAACTTGACTAGAATTTCAAGTAGACCATCATGGTGCATGTTAACTTGCTGTTTAACAACTTTAACTTAAGTTTTGTTCAGATCTGGACCAATTTCGAAATGTGCATATGAGGACTTACCGGAATTGTTATATGTTGTTTCCGGCCTCATTTAAACTTGTTGATTTGTGTTGTTCTTGTGTGCTTCATCCCTTGCCATGAATTGCATCATATAGACTTGTCTTGCATCATACTTGGTTGAGCTTTATGTCGTGTTCTTGTGTGGTGTGTTTACCATGTTGTGTGCCTTCTTCTCGCTAGTTCATTACCCGTTGCGTTCGTGAGGATTCGTTCGACTACACTTGGCTCGTCTTCATGGCTTCTTCTTCGTCTACTTCATGGACTCATTCTTCTTCCTTGCGGGATCTCAGGCAAGATAACCATCACCTTGGATGCCTTTTCTATCATTGCTATGCTAGATGTCTCGATGCTATCGTTATATGCCGCGCTACCCATCATTTATTGTCAGCCCTCTTCTTGTTGCCATGAAACCTCTAACCTTTGACACCTTCCCAGCAAACCGTTGTTTGGATATGTTTCCCGCTTGCTCATCCCCTCTTATAGCGTTGTTAGATGTAGGTGAAGATGAAGATTGATCCATGTCGGATCTTGGTGTTGGAATATCACAATATATCTTATATGTATTAACACACCTATATACTTGGCAATGGGTGGAAGGCTTGGCCTTTTGCTCGGTATTTTGTTCCACTCATGCCTGAAGGAAATATGCCCTAGAGGCAATAATAAAGTTGTTATTTATATTTCCTTATATCATAATAAATGTTTATTATTCATGCTAGAATTGTATTAACCAGAAACTTAGTACATGTGTGAATACATAGACAAAACAGAGTGTCCCTAGTATGCCTCTACTAGACTAGCTCATTGATCAAAGATGGTTATGTTTCCTAACCATAGACATGAGTTGTCATTTGATCAACGGGATCACATCATTAGGAGAATGATGTGATGGACAAGACCCATCCGGTAGCTTAGCACTATGATCGTATAGTTTTACTGCTATTGCTTTCTTCATGACTTATACATGTTCCTATGACTATGAGATTATGCAACTCTCGAATACCGTAGGAACACCTTGTGTGCTATCAAACGTCACAACGTAACTGGGTGATTATAAAGATGCTCTACAGGTGTCTCTGAAAGTGTTCGTGGTGTTGGCATAGATCAAGACTAGGATTTGTCACTCCGAGTGTCGGAGAGGTATCTCTGGGCCCTCTCGCTAATATACATCATAATAAGCCTTGCAAGCAAAAGACTAATGAGTTAGTCACGAGATGATGTATTACGGAACGAGTAAAGAGACTTGCCGGTAACGAGATTGAACTAGGTATAGAGATACCGACGATCGAATCTCGGGCAAGTAACATACCGATGACAAAAGGAACAACGTATGTTGTTATGCGGTTTGACCGATAAAGATCTTCATAGAATATGTAGGAGCCAATATGAGCATCCAGGTTCCGCTATTGGTTATTGGCATGAGATGAGTCTCGGTCATGTCTACATAGTTCTCGAACCCGTAGGGTCCGCACGCTTAACGTTTGATGACGATCGGTATTATGAGTTTATGAGTTTTGATGTACCGAAGGTAGTTCGGAGTCCTGGATGAGATCACGGACATGACGAGGAGTGTCAGAATGTCCGAGACGTAAAGATTGATATATTGTATGACTATATTCGGACACCGGAAGTGTTCTGGAAAGTTTCCGAATTTACCGGAGTGCCGGGGGGTTACCGGAACCCCCGGGAGAATGATGGGCCATAGTGGGCCATAGGGGAGAGAGAGGGCAGCAGCCAGGAGGTGGCGCGCCCCCTCCCTAGGGGCAGTCCGAATAGGACTAGGGGAGGGGGGCGCGGCCCCTCTTTCCCTCTCCCTCTCACTCACCTTCCTTCCCCCTCTCCTTCTTGGTGGACTCCTACTAGGAATAGGATTGCAATCCTATTCCTAGTAGGATTGCCTCTCTAGGCGCACCATAGAGGGCCGGCCGGCCTTCCCCCCTTTCTCCTTTATATACGGGGGCAGGGGGCACCCAAAGACACACAAGTTGAATTGTTTTAGCCGTGTGCGGTGCCCCTCTCCACAGAAACACACCTCGGTCAAACCGTTGCAGTGCTTAGGCGAAGCCCTGAGCCGGTAGATACATCATATCTGTCACCACGCCGTCGTGCTGACGAAACTCTCCCGTGAAGCTCAACTGGATCAAGAGCTCATGGGACGTCATCAAGCTGAATGTGTGCTGAACGCGTAGGTGTCGTACGTTCGGTGCTTGATCGGCTGGATCGCGAAGAAGTTCGACTACATCAACCGCGTCACTTGACGCTTCCGCTCTCGGTCTACGAGGGTACGTAGACACACTGTCCCCTCTCGTTGCTATACATCTGGTAGATAGATCTTGCGTGATCGTAGGAAAATTTTAAAATACTACGTTCACCATGAGTGGCATCATGAGCCAGGTCTATGCGTAGATGATATGCACGAGTAGAACACAATGAGTTGTGGGCGATACTAGTCATACTGCTTACCAGCATGTCATACTTTGGTTCGGCGGTATTGTGAGATGAAGCGGCCCGGACCGACATTACGCGTACGCTTACGCAAGACTGGTTTCACCGTTATGAGCACTCGTAGCTTAAAGGTGACTGGCGGGTGTCTGTCTCTCTCACTTTAGCTGAATCGAGTGTGCATACGCCCGGTCCTTGTGAAGGTTAAAACAACACATACTTGACGAAACATCGTTGTGGCTTTGTATGCGTAGGTAAGAACTGTTCTTGCTTAAGCCCGTAGCAGCCACGTAAAACTTGCAACAACAAAGTAGAGGACGTCTAACTTGTTTTTGCAGGGCATGTTGTGATGTGATATGGTCAAGACATGATGAGTTATACGTTTTTGTATGCGATGATCATGTTTTGTAAAGTTATCGGCAACTGGCAGGAGCCATATGGTTGTCGCTTTATTGTATGTAATGTAATCGCCATGTAATTGCTTTACTTTATCACTAAGCGGTAGCGATAGTCGTAGAAGCAATAGTTGGCGAGACGACAACGATGCTACGATGGAGATCAAGGTGTCGCGCCGATGACGAAGGTGATCATGACGGTGCTTTGGAGATGGAGATCAAAAGCACAAGATGATGATGGCCATATCATGTCACATATTTTGATTGCATGTGATGTTTATCTTATTATGCTTCTTATTTTTCTTAGAACGACGGTAGCATTATAAGATGATCCCTTACTAAATTTCAAGGTATAAGTGTTCTCCCTGAGTATGCCCCGTTGCGAAAGTTCGTCGTGCCGAGACACCACGTGATGATCGGGTGTGATAAGCTCTACGTTCAAATACAACGGGTGTAAGCCAGTTTTGCACACGCAGAATACTCGGGTTAAACTTGACGAGCCTAGCATATGCAGATATGGCCTCGGAACACTGGAGACCGAAAGGTCGAGCGTGAATCATAGAGTAGATATGATCAACATAAGATGTTCACCATTGAAAACTACTCCATCTCACGTGATGATCGGACATGGTTTAGTTGATTTGGATCACGTGATCATTTAGATAACTAGAGGGATGTCTATCTAAGTGGGAGTTCTTATGTAATATGATTAAATTGAACTTTAATTTATCATGATCTTAGTCCTGGTAGTATTAGCATATCTATCTTGTAGATCAATAGCTCGCGATGTTGCTCCCCGTTTATTTTTTTATGTTCCTAGAGAAAACTAAGTTGAAAGATGTTAGTAGCAATGATGCGGACTAGGTCCGTGATCTGAGGATTATCCTCATTGCTGCACAGAAGAATTATGTCCTTGATGCACCGCTAGGTGACAGACCTATTGCAGGAGCAGATGCAGACGTTATGAATGTTTTCACAAAAGCTCGGTATGATGACTACTTGATAGTTTAAGTGCACCATGCTTTACGGCTTAGAACCGGGAATTCAAAAACGTTTTGAACGCCACAGAGCATATAAGATGTTCCAAGAGTTGAAATTAGTATTTCATACTCATGCCCGTGTCGAGAGGTATAAGACCTCTAACAGTACTTTGCCTACAAGATGGAGGAGAATACCTCAACCAGTGAGCATGTGCTCAGATTGTCTGGGTACTACAATTACTTGAATGAAGTGGGAGTTAATCTTCCAGATAAGATAGTAATTGACAAAGTTCTCTAGTCACTATCACCAAGTTAGTAGAACTTCGTGATGAACTATACTAAGGGATGACGAAGGTAATTCCTGAGCTCTTCGCGATGCTAAAATCGGCGAAGGTAGAAATCAAGAAAGAGCATCAAGTGTTGATGGTTAATAAGACCACTTGTTTCAAGTAAAGGGCAAAGGGATAGAAGGGGAACTTCAAGAAGAATGACAAGAAAGTTGTCACTCCCATGAAGAAACCCAAAGCTAAACTCAAGCCTGAAACTAAGTGCTTCTACTGCAAAGGAAATGGTCACTGGAAGTGGAAATGCCCTAGATACTTGGCGGATAAGAAGGATGGCAAAGTTAACAAAGGTATATTTGATATACAGATTACTGATGTGTACTTTACTAGTGTTCATAGCAACCCCTGGGTATTTGATACTGGTTCAGTTGCAAAAATTAGTAACTCGAAACGAGAATTGCAGAATGAACAGCGACTAGTTAAAGGTGAAGTGACGATGTGTGTTGGAAGTGATTCCAAGATTGATATGATCATCATCGCACACTCCCTATACTTTCGGGATTAGTGTAAAACCTAAATAAATGTTATTTGGCATTTGCGTTGAGCATGCATATGATTGGATCATATTTGTTGCAATACGGTTATTCATTTAAAGTCATAGAATAATTGTTATTCTGTTTACATGAATAAAACCTTCGATGGTCATACACCCAATGAAAATAGTTTGTTGGATCTCGATCGTAGTGATACACATATTCATAATATTGAAGCCAAAAGATGCAAGGTTAATAATGATAGTGCAACTTATTTGTGGCACTGCCGTTTAGGTCATAATGGTGTAAAGCGCATGAAGAAACTCCATAGTGATGGACTTTCGGAATCACTTGATTATGAATCACTTGGTGCGTGCGAACCATGTCTCATGGGCAAGATGACTAAAACTCTATTCTCCGGAACAATGGAGCGAGCAATTGACTTGTTGGAAATCATACATACTAATGTATGCAGACCAATGAGTGTTGAGGCTCGCGGCGGGTATCATTATTTTCTGACCTTCACAGATGATTTGAGCAGATATGGGTATATCTACTTGATGAAACACAAATCTGAAACATTTGAAAAGTTCAAAGAAATTTCAGAGTGAAGTAGAGAATCATCGTAACAAGAAAATAAAAGTTTCCACGATCTGATCACGGAGGCGAATATTTGAAGTTACGAGTTTGGCCTTCATTTAAAACAATGTGGAATAGTTTCACAACTCACGCCACCCGGAACACCACAGCGTAATGGTGTGTCCGAACATCGTAATCGTACTTTATTAGATATGGTGCGGTCTATGATGTCTCTTACCGATTTACCACTATCGTTTTGGGTTATGCATCAGAGACAGCTGCATTCACACTAAATAGGGCAACATCTAAATCCGTTGAGACGACACCTTATGAACTGTGGTTTGGCAAGAAACCAAAGTTGTCGTTTCTTAACGTTTGGGGCTGCGATGCTTATGTGAAAAAGCTTCAACCTGATAAGCTCGAACCCAAGTCGGAGAAATGTGTCTTCATAGGATACCCAAAGGAGACTGTTGGGTACACCTTCTATCATAGATCCAAAGGCAAGATATTCCATGCTAAGAATGGATCCTTTCTAGAGAAGGAGTTTCTCTCGAAAGAAGTGAGTGGGAGGAAAGTAGAACTTGATGTGTAATTGTACCTTCTCCCGAATTGGAAGGTAGTACATCATAGAAACTAGTTCCAGTGATTCCTACACCAATTAGTGAGGAAGCTAATGATGATGATCATGAAACTTCAGATCAAGTTTCTGCTGAACTTCGTAGATCAACCAGAGTTCATTCCGCACCACAGTGGTACGGCAACCCAGTTCTGGAAATTCATGTTACTAGACCATGATGAACCTATGAACTATGAGGAAGCGATGATGAGCCCAGATTCCGCGAAATGGCTTGAGGCCATGAAATCTGAGATGGGATCCATGTATGAGAACAAAGTGTGGACTTTGGTTGACTTGCCCGATGATCGGCAAGCCATCGAAAATAAATGGATCTTTAAGAGGAAGACCGACGCAGACGGTAATGTTACTGTTTACAAAGCTCGACTTGTTGCGAAAGGGTTTCGACAAGTTCAAGGAGTTGACTACGATGAGACTTTCTCACCCTTAGCGATGCTTAAGTCTGTCCGAATCATGTTAGCAATTGCCGCATTTTATGATTATGAAATCTGGCAAATGGATGTCAAAACTGCATTCCTGAATGGATATCTCAAAGAAGAGTTGTATATGATGCAACCAGAAGGTTTTGTCAATCCTAAAGGTGCTAGAAAATTGTGCAAGCTCCAGCGATCCATCTATGGACTGGTGCAAGCATCTCGGAGTTGGAATATACGCTTTGATAAGTTGATCAAAGCATATAGTTTTATACAGACTTGCGGTGAAGCCTGTATTTACAAGAAAGTGAGTGCGAGCACTACAACCTTTCTGATAAGTATATGTGAATGACATATTGTCGATCGGAAATGATGTAGAATTTTCTGGAAAGCATAAAGGAGTGTTTGAAAGGAGTTTTTCAAAGAAAGACCTTGGTGAAGCTACTTACATATTGGGCATCAAGATCTATAGAGATAGATCAAGACACTTGATAAGACTTTCGACGAGTACATACCTTGATAAGATTTTGAAGTAGTTCAAAATGGATCAGTCAAAGAAGGAGTTCTTGCCTGACTTGTAAGGTGTGAAGTTGAGTAAGACTCAAAGCCAGACCACGGCAGAAAAATGTAGAGAGAATGAAAGTCATTCCCTATGCCTCAGCCATAGGTTCTATAAAGTATGCCATGCTGTGTACCAAACATGTTGTGTACCTTGCCATGAGTTTGACAGGGAGGTACAATAGTGATCCAGGAGTAGATCATTGTACAGCGATCAAAATTATCCTTAGTAACTGGATGACTAAGGAAATGTTTCTCGATTATGGAGGTGATAAAGAGTTCGTCGTAAAGGGTTACGCCGATGCAAGCTTTGACACTAAATCCAGATGACTCCAAGTATCAATCTGGATGCGTATTGAAAGTGGGAGCAATTAGCTAGAGTAGCTCCATGCAGAGCATTGTAGACACATTGAAATTTGTGAAATACATACGGATCTGAATGTGACAAACCCGTTGCTAAACTTCTCTCACAAAGCAAAACATGATCACACCTTAGTACTCTTTGGGTGTTAATCACATAGTGATGTGAACTAGATTATTGACTCTAGTAAACCCTTTGGGTGTTGGTCACATGGCGATGTGAACTATGGGTGTTATTCACATAACAATGTGAACTATCGGTATTAAATCACATGGCGATGTGAGCTAGATTATTGACTCTAGTGCAAGTGGGAGACTGAAGGAAATATGCCCTAGAGGCAATAATAAAGTTGTTATTTATATTTCCTTATATCATGATAAATGTTTATTATTCATGCTAGAATTGTATTAACCGGAAACTTAGTACATGTGTGAATACATAGACAAAATAGAGTGTCCCTAGTATGCCTCTACTAGACTCGCTCATTGATCACAGATGGTTATGTTTCCTAACCATAGACATGAGTTGTCATTTGATCGACGGGATCACATCATTAGGAGAATGATGTGATGGACAAGACCCATCCGTTAGCTTAGCACTATGATCGTTTAGTTTTACTGCTATTGCTTTCTTCATGACTTATACATGTTCCTATGACTATGAGATTATGCAACTCCCGAATACCGTAGGAACACCTTGTGTGCTATCAAACGTCACAACATAACTGGGTGATTATAAAGATGCTCTACAGGTGTCTCCGAAAGTGTTCGTGGTGTTGGCATAGATCAAGACTAGGATTTGTCACTCCGAGTGTCGGAGAGGTATCTCTGGGCCCTCTCGGTAATATACATCATAATAAGCCTTGCAAGCAAAAGACTAATGAGTTAGTCACGAGATGATGTATTACGGAACGAGTAAAGAGACTTGCCGGTAACGAGATTGAACTAGGTATAGAGATACCGACAATCGAATCTCGGGAAAGTAACATACCGATGACAAAAGGAACAACGTATGTTGTTATGCGGTTTGACCGATAAAGATCTTCGTAGAATATGTAGGAGCCAATATGAGCATCCAGGTTCCGCTATTGGTTATTGGCATGAGATGAGTCTCGGTCATGTCTACATAGTTCTCGAACCCGTAGGGTCCGCACGCTTAACGTTTGATGACGATCGGTATTATGAGTTTATGAGTTTTGATGTACCGAAGGTAGTTCGGAGTCCCGGATGAGATCACGGACATGACGGGGAGTCTCGGAATGTCTGAGACGTAAAGGTTGATATATTGGACGACTATATTCGGACACCGGAAGTGTTTTGGAAAGTTTCGGAATTTACCGGAGTGCCGGGGGGGTTACCGGAACCCCCGGGGGAATGATGGGCCATAGTGGGCCATAGGGGAGAGAGAGGGCAGCAGCCAGAAGGTGGCGCGCCCCCTCCCTAGGGGCAGTCCGAATAGGACTAGGGGAGGGGGCGCGGCCCCTCTTTCCCTCTCCCTCTCCCTCTCCTTCCTTCCCCCTCTCCTTCTTGGTGGACTCCTACTAGGAATAGGATTGCAATCCTATTCCTATTAGGATTGCCTCTCTAGGCGCACCATAGAGGGCCGGCCGGCCTTCCCCCCTTGCTCCTTTATATACGGGGGCAGGGGGCACCCAAAGACACACAAGTTGAATTGTTTTAGCCGTGTGCGGTGCCCCTCTCCACCGAAACACACCTCGGTGATACCATTGCAGTGCTTAGGCGAAGCCCTGCGCCGGTAGATACATCATATCCGTCACCATGCCGTCGTGCTGATGAAACTCTCCCGTGAAGCTCAACTAGATCAAGAGCTCGTGGGACGTCATCAAGCTGAACATGTGCTGAACGCGGAGGTGTCGTACGTTCGGTGCTTGATCGGTTGGATCGCGAAGAAGTTCGACTACATCAACCGCGTCACTTGACGCTCCCGCTCCCGGTCTACGAGGGAACGTAGACACACTCTCCCCTCTCGTTGCTATACATATGGTAGATAGATCTTGCGTGATCGTAGGAATATTTTAAAATACTACATTCCCCATCAATGCCACCTTAGGAGCCGATAAACCGGCGTTATGTTCCTTGATTTTTGTGTTCCTAACACGATTGGGCATATGGGGACCCCTTGACAGTTCGTCTTTGAATAAAACTCCTCCAGCAAGGCCCAACATTGGTTTTATTTGCAACATAATAAAAACTTAATTAATTAATTGCATAGGGAGTTAGCGCTACCCGAGGATTCTTCTACATACAGGGGGGCCGTGCTGATGGTGTTGGTCCCAAACTAGAGCCACTTGCGATGCCACCCAGTTATATGGGGTCTTCGGTTGCCATACGTATTGCTCATCCGGACGTGGCATGAGACGAGATACGCGCGGCTACTATCAGGGTGTCGGCATGCCGGGAGGTCTTGCTGAACTTGTTTTACCATTGTCGAAATGTCTTGTGCACCGGGAATTCCGAGTCTGATCGGGCCTTCCCTAAGATAAGGGGTAATATTATTAGTATCTTTGCTGATCGTGAGAGCTTGTGATGGCCTAAGTTGGACACCCCTGCAGGGTTATGATCTTTCGAAAGCCGTGCCCGCGGTTATGTGGTAGATTGGAATTTGTTAATGTCTGGTTGTAGAAAACTTGACCGAGGATCCGAAATAAAACACATGAACCGCGTGAGTAACCGTGACCGTCTCTTTTCACTTAGAGAAGAGAACACGGTGGGGTTATGTTTGACTCGTAAGTAGTTCAGGATCTTTAGAGATCATTACTAGTTTGCGACCGTTTGCGTAGATGCTCATCTTATTCTTGTACTCGTAAGTTAGCCACCGTATATTGCTTAGCCGCTGCTGCAACCTCACCACTTAACCTCTTCCTACCCTTTAAGCTTTGCTAGTCTTGATACCCATGGTTATGGGATTGCTGAGTCCTCGTGGCTCACAGATACTACAACAACAGTTGCAAGTGCAGGTTTCCGATGACTTGACGCGAGAGCGATGTCCTTTGTGTTGGAGTTCTTTCTTCTTCTTCTTCGTCAGTCTTGGGTTAGGTTCCGGGTTGGCAGCCTGGGATAGCATATGGATGTCATTGTGCTTTTCATGTTTGCATCCGTAGTTGGATGCCTTGTATTGATGATGTTGTATTCATGTGACTTGTATGAATTGTTGTATCCCCATGTATTATATCTGGCCATGGGCCGGGCCGGGCCGGGCTTCGGCCCAGGCCCCATCAAGCCCACTGTCTGTTTCCCAGGCCCAGGCCCTCCCAGGCCCATGAAAATACTACGTTTCCCAGGCCCAGGCCCTCCCAACACAGAAAGCCCGAAAGCCCTAAGCCCTCCCAAAAGCCCTCGACGTTGTAACATCAAATAGTATCAGAACAAAATTGCTCCAAAACAACACAGCAAATAGTATCTTAAAGTGCATAAACAGCACTAAAGAGTAAAGAGCATAAACAACACCAAAACAAAATTGCTCCAAAACAACACAGCAGCACCAAAAGTGCATAAACAGCACCAAAAGTGCATAAACAGCACCAAAACAGCAGCACATCAGCAGTTCAGCACCAAAACAGCACTAAAGAGCATTGTTTTCACATCAAATAGTATCAAACATTCCAGTTTTGAGTTTCTAGAAACACAAGTGCATAAATGTATTTATTACATGCCAGATGGCCAATTCATAGAACCAAAAATAAGGACCAGTAGCTGCTGGTTGCCATCTCGACATGCCTTCTCCGAATCTTCTACTCATCTCATTGCTCTAGCAAGAATTCTACAAAATGCAATAAATAGCAGGTTAGCTATAAACTCTAAAGTACATGTTGAACTTGACAAGTTGACATGAAGTCATGAACAAATAATAGGGATGTTACATTCATCATCGGAAGAAGAATTTTCATCATCTAGCTCAACCACTTCTGCCTTTCTCTTATTACCTACAACTACAACAACATGTTAGTTATAAACTCTAAAGTACATAGCATGAAGAAAGAAACAAAGTAAGTTAAACTATATACCATCTTTCTTCTCCAATTTGCAGCGATACCAATCTTGCAAACACATCAAGGCCTCAACCGTCTTTGGTTTAAGTGAGGCTCGGCTCGGGGTTATAACCTTTTTACTCAAGCTGAAAGCAGATTCTGATGCAACACTTGACACGGGAACAGCAAGGATATCACGTGCCAATCTTGCTAGCTGCGGATACCTAGCTGCAGACTTGCTCCAGTAATCCAAGATATCAATGTTCTCATTCAACCTCTTCGCAGGTTCAGCCAAGTACAATTCCAATTCAGATTTCTCTTCAAATGTGGTCGTGCTTTCCACATACTGATCATAGTCAGCAAAGGCACCAAGTCCACAAGTGCTTGACATACTAGTTTTGGGTAAGTTGTCATGAACAGGTACAACACTACCATATTCATTAAATAAAGAAGTCAAGGTAGTTCTAACATCAGGAATCCGACGCTTGGCATCATCCTCTTCATACAACTTGGAGTAGGAATAAGCCAAGAACTTGAACTTAATACGAGGATCAAGAACAGCAGCACAAGATAGAAATACGCTATAGTCAGACCAATATTTCATGAACTTTTCTCTCATAGCAAACAGCATTGGACCCATGTAGCCATTTATACCATCGGTAGCCTCAATAATAGCAGTGTGAACTAGATAAACATTCATGAAGTACAAGTTGGCTGTTGGATATTTTGTTCCTGAGAAAATAGTAGTTACCTCGAAGAAAACCTTCAAAAACTGATACATATGAGACACCTTGGACCATTCTTCCTCACATGGCCAAAAATGCACCTTGAAGATGCTATCCCTCTCAGAATACCACTGCAACACTTCTTTAAAGTATAAACAGGAGCCAAGCATAGTATACGTTGAATTCCAACGAATGGGCATGTCAGGTTTCAACTTCCTTGATTCTTCTAGGTTGAAAGTAGTTGTAGCAGTGCTATAAAACTTGTGCAGCCTATTACTTGAAGCCCTTAGATACATTATACCATCTCTAAGTTTGGCCACAGCTTTATCAATCAATGTCAAACCAGATTGAACTACCAAATTCAGTATGTGTGCACAACAACGAATTTGAAAGAATTTGCCGGACAAAGGTAAAGCACCTTGAGACAAGTGGGTTCGCAAGCAAACAATCATTCTATCATTATAGGCTGCATTATCAAGAGTGATGCACATTACTTTCTTCTCAATCCTCCATTCACGAAAAGCTAGATGGACCTCATCGGCAATAGATGCTCCATCATATGGTGGATCATTTTTTTTGAACCAGACAATTCTTTTGTTTAGTTTCCAATCAGCATCTATGTAATGACAGGTAATGCAAATATAGCTATGCTTGGTGACTTCAGATTTCCAATTGTCAGATGTGAAACTTACTCTACCAGGGGCAGCAACAATAATTTCAAGCAATTCTTTTTTCTGGTCAAGAAACATTGCCATTATCTCTCTTTTTATTGTGTGCCGACCAATACTCTTGAATGCTGGACAACAAGCAGTCATCATTGTTCTAAAACCATCTTCTTCAACTGTTGTAAATGGATGAGAACCAGACACAAGATAAATAGAGACTCCATGTCTAGCTACTTGAGCATCATATCTAACATTTCTCAATGCATTTGTTCCATCATCATTTGTTTCAGATTTCAAGAAAAAATTATTCATTGTTGATTGATCAGTCTTATGCAACGATTCGGTGTGCCTAAGGAGATGAGATGTACCATGTCCAGATTTAGCTGACAGCTCAGCGGAGCAATGGTTGCACTTAGCTACAATAAAGGCATCACCATCTTTGGATATCTTGGTGAAGTCCAACCATACTTTTGACTTCAGTCTGCTACTGCTAGAGGACGCAGTGCGTTGCTGCTGTGCTTTGGCTGTAGGTTGCTGCTGTGCTTTGGCTGTAGGTTGCTGCTGTGCTTCGGTTGTAGGCTGCTGCTGTCCTGCCGATTGTCCACTTCCTGAACGTGCAGTAGATGTTGGCTTCTTCCCCCTTTTACTTGCAGATTTCTGCCGTACACGAGGAGGATTTGGAGGTACAATAAACAGCTCCATCTCACCCTCAGCCTCATGCCCTTCTAATTCTTCAGGATGATAATCTGGTTCATCACCCTCAGCACCCTCCATGCTAAATCTATATCAACAACAAAAAATATATATGTCAAGTTGTCAACAACAAGAAATATCTATGTCAACAGCAGCAAGATATCTATATCAACACACTTATAGCCACTGTTTCATCAATCATCTACACACACTTATATTCATGTACAGCAGCGAGTTCATCTATAGTTCTACAGTCTACACACACTTATATTTATGTACAGCAGCGAAATCATCTACCATTGTTTATGAAATACAAATCTGCATCAAATCCATCCTGCTGACATGCATGTACACCTGCTAATCGGTCAAGAACAGGAAAAAAAATCTGCATCAAATTACCTTAAGAGCAGAGGTGCGGCGGCGCTCGGACGATGGCTAGTTGCTGGAGAGGAAGCCTGCCGGCGTCGCGGTTGGGGAGGAGAGGAGGCCTGCCGAAGGCGGTGCGGTTGGGGAAGAGAGGCAGTCGGGCGGCGTCGCGGTTGAGGAGGAGAGGCAACCGAGCGGCGTCGCTGTTGGGGAGGAGACGAATCCTGCCGGCGTCGCGGTTGGGGAGGAGAGGAGGCCTGCCGGTGGCGGTGCGGTTGGGGAGGAGAGGCAGCCTGCCGGCGGCGGTGCGGGACGAGGGCGCGGCACTGCAGGACGGGCTAGGTCGCCGCCGCCAGCACGGGCCATGGGCAGAGGAGGGGAGGGGTAGCGACTAGCGAGTACCTATCGATGGATAAGTTAGGGTTCGAGTCGATGCGGTGGAGGAGTCGAGGACTCGAGGACTAGAGGTGGAGTTGTGGACTGCTGGGCTGCTGGTTGCTGCTGTTGGAGTAGGGCCGGATGGGCCTAATTTTGGTCTAATATTGAAGCCCAGGCCCGGCCCCAATAACTGCTAGGGCTTACTTTTGAGGCCCAGGCCCGGCCCACTGATCAAGCCCAGCCCTCTCAGGCCCCGTTTTTTAGGGCCGGGCCGGGCCGGGCCGACCGGGCCGGGCCGGAGATGGCCAGATATACCATGTATGTATGTAATGGTACGATGTAATGATATCCATCTTGCTAAGCGCCCGAAATGCGGTTGTGCCCCAATCATGTATGTGTCATGTGAGCGGGATAGAATCGCATCTTGGGCCTGACAATTTGGTATTAGAGCCTCGACCGACCATAGGAGCCCCCTTGATTGACCGTATTCTGGCCGTTGTCGAGTCTAGCAGAAAACTATTTTGGAGTCTAGTTATATCGGAGAGTAGGAATTATTTTTACTCCCCTGCCCCTTCGTCGCTCTGGTGAGGAATCTTGACGTAGGTGTTTTGAATTACTCCTCTTCCCCCTTCAAAATTTTTTTAGGATCACGCGGTTAGTTTTCGTTCGTCCCGATGTCAGTTCTTTCATCTGGTGCATCTCTCGTGAAGTCGATTCGATCCTCTTCATCTTTTGCAAGTTCAATCCTCAGTTCTTTCCAACCGACGTCGTTTTCCCCGTCCGATGTGGTCTTTCTTTTCCCACCCGCCCACCCTTTTTATTCTCGGCCCAGAGTCCTTAAACGAGTATCCATCCTACTCATGTGAAGTCTTGCTTTCTTTCATCAATTGTTTCAACTGGTGAATTCTAGTATAGTTAGTCAATCTTCGTCTCCTTTGTTTTTCCGGTGGTTCCAATTCAATTTGTATTTGGTGCTCATCATATTCTTTTCCTTGGCTCAAATGTTTTCCCTTGTTCCGTTCACCTCTCGCCATATAATTGTTCCGGAGTTCCGAAGACATCTCAGGAGATTCGTTTATATTCTAATTAATTTGAGGTTGTCACCTCCTTCGAGTCTTTAATTGTTCCGGGGCATCATCTCTTTTACATTCCATTTCAACGGTGTTTTCTTTCCGGTGGGCTCATAACCCACATGTCTTTTCTCAGGATCTTACCTGACTCTTCTAATTTCCCGGAGTATTCCTAAATTCTTTTCAAGTGTGACGTAAGTATGGATTCCATCAGTCTTATGCCTTCTACAAGATCGCTTTCAATTCTTTCATGTTTGGTTCAACCTTTCTTCTTTTCATTCTTCCGGAGTATTTCATGAATACTTTTGTTTGTGTTCCTCCGAAGGCCATCATTTCAGAAGATTTCTTCGCTCTCAGTTTTCAACTTCGTCCTCCAAATATTCTTCATTTATGCCTCTTCGTTCGTCTCCACATTCGTTCGGTGCTTCGTTCAAGTATTCTTTAATCAGTTCGCGATCTCTTCGTTCTCTTGTATGTAAATTTCCTCAAGTGCTTTATTCTTTCCGGTGATTCATTCTCTTTTCTTCGTTCGTATTCTGATTCTTACGGTGGTCCATTCCTTTTCTTCACTCCGCTTCAATTCTTACGGTGGTTCGCTCAAGATTTCTTTTTGGTGTTATCATATCAATTCATTCATTTTGTATTCCAATCCTACCGGTGTTTCATGAAGATTTTCGCAAGTTCACGATATACCTCTGTTTAATCCTTTTCAACGCGAATAAGTGGTATGCAATCCATTGTTTCTCATCAATTTAATTGGTGGAGGATAAGCATAACATAATTCTTATTCTTTTTATCAAATTGATTAATCCCTTCCTTCGGAATTTGTTCTTGATGAATAAATTCTAATCCCAAGTGTTTTATTCTTTTCTTTCCAGAGTTCATAGTTTCGCGGCTATCTCGTCGAAACCCTGACTAATTATCGCAAGGCTTTATCCTTTTTCTTCTCATCCTTCATCACTCTTTTTTTACCGGAGTTCTTCATGGTGATTCTTCATGAGATAATTCATTCTCAAACGCTCATCTAATTCTTCTGGAGCAGCTCAAGTATTCTTCTTCTCGCGTCTTGAAGTGCAAATAATCCTCTGTATTCTTTTGAAGTGGAGTTTTGCATTTCGTTCTTCATCTCATCTATTCAATCTTTTGGTTGCGGCATAATTCACCTCAAGTTTTGAGTTGTTTACATAAGTCCACAACAAGCTTATTCTTTTGTTGTTGATTTCTCAACAACTCCGTTCAAGCATTCTTCTGAAGATCCTCTTTCGAATTCTTTCATAGTGGAAGTACTCGTCATCTTATTCTCCGTTCTCTCAATTCTTCTGGAGGCATTGTGTTGTTTCTCTCGTCAAGTATTATTCCATCTTCTCAAGTTTATGTTTATTACTTTCATGTTTAACCGGAGTGGTTTCGAATTCTTTCTTGTTCCTTCAGCCCTTGTTTCATGCCTTTCAACCTGCTTGATTCTCGTCGTATTCCTTGTTCCTCTTGTTTAACGAAGTCTTTGCAACTTCGTTTTCTCCGTCGTGTTCGTCCTTTCGAGTGGCTCATCCTCTGAACATTCTTTGGTTTCACTCTTTTGTCATCGAAGAACTTTGTTCTTCCTTTTCTCTTCCGTCTCGTTCCTAAGATCTCGGGACGAGATCTCTTGTTAGTAGGGGAGTGTTGTGACACCCCGAGACCGATGCGCCAGGTGTCAGCCGGTATTCGTCTTTGTTGCCATGTCATTTGCTTGCGTGTTGCTTCTTGCCATGTCATCGTGTGCATTGCATCAGCATGTTTTCAAAACTTGCATTCGTCCGAGTCCGTCTGTCCTTTCCGTTGTCCGTTCTGAGCCCAGACACACTCGCATGCGCCCGCGGCACCTCCGAATATTTGTTTTATAAGTGGCCAAAAAATGTTCTTGGAATGGGATGAAACTTGGCGTGTGGTCTTATTATAGTGTAGACAGACTACCTGCCAAATTTCGTCGCATTCAAAGTCCATTTGATAGCCCATCGGATAACTATAGCGGCACTAGTCGCCGGTTAAAACATCGGACGTTTTCGGTCTCCGAAAACCCCCGCGAGCCTCTCTCGCTTCTCTCTCGTCTCAGTACAAGGCCCTATACATAGTCTCCTAAATCAGCCCACTAGGCCTCTCCTAACTCCTCTCGCACCCGGAGCCGTTCGATCGGCATCCGAGGGTCCGAAACGGCCCCAAAACCCACCTAGACCCAAACCTTAGCCAAACTGCCTATTTAAAGCCCTCCCTTGCCATTTTGGGCATCCCTAGGCCCCCTAACCCCATCCCTAACCTCCAGCCGCAGCAATCCCACCTCCTCCCTCGAATTCCACGTCGAGCCCCTCCTCCTCCGCCACTTGGCCGCGAGCCACAGGCCCAACCGCCACCTCAGCCGCCGCCCGCGCCCAACCGACGCTTGCCACGTCGCCCCGTATCCTCCCCCTCAACCTCCAGCCGCCACGGCCCTCCCGGCCCGATCGCGGCCCATCCCGGGCCGATGTCGGCTCGACCGGGCCCCGCGCCGCCCGCCACTGCGGCCCGAGCGCCGGATGCGCCCGAGCCGCCCGCGCCCTCCCGCTCGATCCCGAACTAGCTCCGCAGAGCGCCACAGCCGCCGCACTTACCGGTGAGCTCTGGCCACACCTCATCGCCGGCCACCTCCCCAGGTCATGCCGCCGCCCTGCCTCTCTTCCCTCTTCTTCTTCTTCTCTCTTTCACCGCACTCCCTTGGTTCCCTGCAGCGCCGCCACCCGCCGGAGTCCATCGCTGGAGCTCCGATCTCCTCTGCCCCGCACCATCGAGCCCCTCCGACACCGGGAATGGATCCGCCGGCCCCGGATCCGGCCTTCCCTGACCTCCGGGGCCTCCTCCGCCGCCTTCCCCTTGTCGGCGTCGTCGCTGGGCGCCACCGCCGCCAGCAACCTCTGCGAGCGGGACACCGCCAGCCACGTAGGCCCTGCCCCGAGGGAGGCCCAGCTCTGCCCCGAGGGAGGCCTAGCTCCCTCCAGCCCACTCCCGGCCCATGCACCGGCATGGCCGACCTCCTCCGCTAACCGGGCCGAGGCCCATGGTGAGGCCCCCTGTGCCTTTTCTTTTTTTTCTCTTGTTGGGCCAGCCTGTTAGTTTCGGCCCGTTAGTGTTTCTTTTTTCCCTTTTCCATGTCCTGTGAATTTGACTAAGTCCCTGTTTAGTGTAAATATGTTGCATACTTTGAGTGGCTGTAACTTTTTGTGTGCTTGTCCAAATGGAGCATATAATATGTCAAAATGTTCGTTGTGATATGCTCTTCATTTTGTTCAAACGTGGCATGCTTGTTTGAGTTCATCTTGATGCCCTAATCATTGTTGCAAGAGTGACACTTGTTTAAAACTTTTGATAACTGTAATTTTCTTGCATGCTTGTGATGATGATAACTTTGTGCATGTTGGTCCAAATGGAGCATATGATATGTCAAAATGTTCATTGTGAAGTGCTCTACATGATGGTTTCTGTAGCATTCATGTTAGGTGCCATATTGCCATGTTCATCTTTGTTGCAAAATTTCATGTGGCTGTTAAGTGCTGAAACTTGTTATGAGATGCTGATTTGACTTGTTCATAGCTATTGATGTGTTTGTTTTTCATGCCACATGTCAATATGTTTTAAAAGCACAATCATGTCATATTTGTTGTGGTGCAATCCATTTTCCATGTTATACCTTGAGGTGTTTGCAACAAGCTTGTAAACTAGCCTTCTCGCTGATGCTGTTTTCTAGGACTTGTTAAAAACTGCTAAGTCTGAAACTGTTAAACCTGATGCTATGTTTGCTTGATGCCCCACTCAAATACGTGCATGTTTTAGTATGTCAAATGCTCATGTCTTGTTGTCGATGTTATGCTCTATCCATCCATGTCCTTGTTTGCTCATATGGCATGTTGTAGCTTATTTATATCTTGCTCTCAAGTTGCTACAAATGTACCTGTCAGACTGTTATCACCATGATCAATTTGGTGAAGCTTGTTGTTATTGATCCATGCCTCCTATGGAGTTGCTCCAATGGAGTTGTTTGATGTATGTGATGTCTATTTCATGTCCATGATCTTTATATACTTAGTAGAGTTGATATGCTTGTTGTTTTGTGCCTCCGAAGGCAGCATCGTGATGGTGTTTTTGCCTTCCCAGATTTTGACTAAGTCTGGATAAATTTATTGCAACTTTCCATGCTTGTTTAATTGTGTTCCAACAAGTTTTTGGGTGTGTTCTAAATTCATGCTTGTTAAGTATCATGTCTATTTCACATCCATGCCTCTTGTTATCATGTTTGGGTGTTGTAGCATATATATACCTTGCTCCAAAGTTGCTATGTTGCTGATTTTAGACAACTTGTTGTTATATCTTGTTTCATGTGTATGTGTTGAACCGTTGCTCCGTTTTGAGTGCGTCCTATATGAATTTTGTGTGATTTTGCTTGTAGAAGCTTAATATCATGTTGAATATCTGTTTGGAGTGTGTTTGCATCATGTTTGGGTGCATCTTGCACCGTTTCCATGCTTGACTTGTTTTGCTCATATCTTGTAGGTCGTAGCTCCGAATTAAACAAACTTTATATGAAACTTGACTAGAATTTCGAGTAGATCATCATGGTGCATGTTAACTTGCTGTTTAACAACTTTAACTTAAGGTTTGTTCAGATCTGGACCAATTTCGAAATGTGCATATGAGGACTTACCGGAATTGTTATATGTTGTTTCCGGCCTCATTTAAACTTGTTGATTTGTGTTGTTCTTGTGTGCTTCATCCCTTGCCATGAATTGCATCATATAGACTTGTCTTGCATCATACTTGGTTGAGCTTTATGTCATGTTATTGTGTGGTGTGTTTACCATGTTGTGTGCCTTCTTCTCGCTAGTTCATTACCCGTTGCGTTCATGAGGATTCGTTCGACTACACTTGGCTCGTCGTCGTGGCTTCTTCTTCGTCTACTTCATGGACTCATTCTTCTTCCTTGCAAGATCTCAGGCAAGATGACCATCACCTTGGATGACTTTACTATCATTGCTATGCTAGATGTCTCGATGCTATCGTTATATGTCGCGCTACCTATCATTTATTGTCAGCCCCTCTCCTTGTTGCCATGAAACCTCTATCCTTTAACACCTTCCCAGCAAAGCGTTGTTTGGCTATGTTTCCCGCTTGCTCAGCCCCTCTTATAGCGTTGTTAGCTGCAGGTGAAGATGAAGATTGATCCATGTCGGATCTTGGTGTTGGAATATCACAATATATCGTATATGTATTAACACACCTATATACTTGGCAATGGGTGGAAGGCTTTGCCTTTTGCTCGGTGTTTTGTTCCACTCATGCCACCTTAGGAGCCGATAAACCGGCGTTATGTTCCTTGATTTTTCTGTTCCTAACACGGTTGGGTATATGGGGACCCCTTGATAGTTCGTCTTTGAATAAAACTCCTCCAACAAGGCCCAACATTGGTTTTATTTGCAACATAATAAAAAGTTAAATAATTAATTGCATAGGGAGTTAGCGCTACCCGAGGATTCTTCTACAAACAGGGGGGCCAGTGTTGATGGTGTTGGTCCCAAACTAGAGCCACTTGCGGTGTCACCCAGTTATCTGGGGTCTTCGGTTGCCGTACGTATTGCTCATCCGGACGTGGCCTGAGACGAGATACGCGCGGCTACTATCAGGGTGTCGGCACGCCGGGAGGTCTTGCCGGACTTGTTTTACCATTGTCGAAATGTCTTGTGCACCGGGAATTTCGAGTCTGATCGGGCCTTCCCTAAGATAAGGGCTAATATTATTATTATCTCTGCTAATCGTGAGAGCTTGTGATGGGCTAAGTTGGACACCCCTGCAGGGTTATGATCTTTCGAAAGCCGTGCCCGCGGTTATGTGGTAGATTGGAATTTGTTAATGTCCGGTTGTAGAAAACTTGACCGATGATCCAAAATAAAACGCATGATCCGCGTGAGTAACCGTGACCGTCTCTTTTCACTTAGAGAACAGAACACGGTGGGGTTATGTTTGACTCGTTAGTAGTTTAGGATCTTTAGCGATCATTACTAGTTTGCGACCGTTTGCGTAGATGCTCATCTTATTCTTGTACTATTAAGTTAGCCACCATATATTGCTTAGCCGCTGCTGCAACCTCACCACTTAACCTCTTCCTACCCTTTAAGCTTTGCTAGTCTTGATACCCATGGTTATGGGATTGCTGAGTCCTCGTGGCTCACAGATACTACAACAACAGTTGCAGGTGCAGGTTTCCGATGACTTGATGCGAGAGCGATGTCCTTTGTGTTGGAGTTCTTTCTTCTTCTTCTTCGTCAATCTTGGGTTAGGTTCCGGGTCGGCAGCCTGGGATAGCAGATGGATGTCGTTGTGCTTTTCATGTTTGCATCCGTAGTCGGATGCCTTGTATTGATGATGTTGTATTCATGTGATTTGTATGAATTGTTGTATCCCCATGTATGTATGTAATGGTACGATGTAATGATATCCATCTTTCTAAGCGCCCGAAATGCGGTTGTGCCCCAATCACGTATGTGTCACGTGATCGGGATAGAATCGCATCTTGGGCCTGACAAATTGTCCCTTTTTTCTTTTTTGTTTTTGGCCCTTTCTTTTTTTCTTTGGCCTTTCCTTTCTTTTTTTTGGAGGGGCTTTCTTTATTTAGCCTTTCTTCACATGGGACAATGCTCTAATAATGATGATCATCACACTTATATTGATTTACAACTCGATACTAGAACAAAGTATGACTCTATATGAATGTCTCCGACGGTGTACCGGGATATGCAAGGAATCAAGAGTGACATGTATGAAAAATTATGTATGGTGTCTTTGCCACAAATACGATGTCAACTACATGATCATGCATGGCAATATGACAATATGAAGCGTGTCATATGAACGGAACGATGGAAAGTTGCATGGCAATATATCTCGGAATGGCTATGGAAATGCCATGATAGGTAGGTATGGTGGCTGTTTTGAGGAAGATATATGGTGGTTGTTTTAAGGAAGGATATATAGTGGGTGTATGGTACCGGCGAGAGTTGCGCGGTACAAGAGAGGCTAGCAACGGTTGAAGGGTGAGAGTGTGTATAATCCATGGACTCAACATTAGTCATAAGAAATCATATACTTATTGCAAAAATTTACGAGTCATCAAAACAAAGAAATCAACGCATGCTCCTAGGGGGGAGGTTGGTAGGAGTTAACCATCGCGCGCCCCCGACCTCCACAGAAAGGATGACACTCTACAAATACCTCATGCTCTAACTTCGTCACATAGCGGTTCACCATACGTGCATGCTACGGGAATCACTAACCTTAACACAAGTATTTCTCAATTTAATAATAACTCTACTAGCATAACTCTAATATCACTATCCTCATATCTCAAAACAATTATCAAGCATCCAACTTCTCATCATATTCAATGCACTTAGTATGAAAGTTTTTACTACATTCATCTTGGATGCCTATCATGTGAAGGCTAGTTTTATAGCCAAAGCACAATACCATGCTGTTTTAATAGACTCTCAGAAGGACATAAGTGAGGCATTAGAGTTCAACAATTTCTACAAAATATAATCACCACCGTGCTCTAAAAGATATAAGTGAAGCACTAGAGCAAAAACGGTTCAACTCAAAAGATATAAGTGAAGCACATAGAGTGTTCTAATAATTCCTAGGCCATATTTAACTCTGTCAAATAGGTGTGTCCAGCAATGATGATTGTGGCAAACTAACAAGCAAAGACTCAAATAATACACAACGCTCCAAGTAAAACACATATCATGTGGTGAATAAAAATATAGCTCCGAGTATAGTTACCGATGGATGAAGACGAAAGAGGGGATGCCTTCCCTGGGCATCCCCAAGCTTTGGATTTTGGTTGTCCTTGAATTTTACCTTGGGGTGCCTTGGGCATCCCCAAGCTTAGGCTCTTTCCACTCTTTGTTCCATAGTCCATCAAAGCAATACTCAAAACTTGAAAACTTCGCAACACAAAACTTAGACAAAAATCTCGTGAGCTCCGTTAGTATAAGAAAACAAACCACTACTCAAAGGTACTGCAGTGAACTCATTCTTTGTTTATATTGGTGTTAAACCTACTATATTCCAACTTCTCTATGATTCATATCCTCCAATACTACTCATAGATTCATCAAAATAAGCAAACAACACACGAAAACCAGAATCTGTCAAAAACAGAACAGTCTGTAGTAATCTGTAACTTTCGCATACTTCTGTAACTCCAAAAAAATTGAATTAAATTGGCAAACGTGAGGAATTTTTATATTAATAATCTGCAAAAATAATCAACTAAATAGCACCCTGCAGTAAAATCTGGTGACCATTCTAGCGAGCGCTAACAATTCTGTTTTTCACAGCAAGATCATATAAACTTCACACAAGTCTTCCCAAAGGTTCTACTTGGCACAAACACTAATTAAAACACAAAACCACATCTAAACAGAAGCTAGATGCAACATTTATTCCTAAATAGAAGCAAAAACAAAAAAAATATAAAATTGGGTTGCCTCCCAACAAGCGCTATAGTTTTACGCCCCTAGCTAGGCACGATACATGGATAGATCTAGGTATTGCCATCTTTGGAAGGCAATCCATAAGTGGCTCTCATAATAGATTCATATTGTAATTTCATTTTCTTTCTAGGAAAGTGTTCCATGCCTTTCCTTAACGGAAATTGGAATCTAATATTTCCTTCCTTCATATCAATAATTGCACCAATCGTTCTAAGGAAAGGTCTACCAAGAATAATAGGACATGAAGGATTGCAATCTATATCAAGAACAATGAAATCTACGGGCACATAAATCCTATTTGCAACAATAATAACATCATTAATCCTTCCCGTAGGTTTCCTAATAGTGGAATCCGCAAGATGCAAATTTAAAGAACAATCATCAAGCTCATGGAAACCTAGCAAATCACACAAAGTTTTTGGGATAGTGGAAACACTTGCACCCAAATCACACAAAGCAAAACACTCATGATCTTTAATTTTAATTTTAATAGTAGGTTCCCACTCATCATAAAGCTTTCTAGGGATAGAGACTTCCAATTCAAGTTTTTCTTCATAAGATTGCATCAAAGCATCAACTATGTGTTTGGTAAAAGCTTTATTTTGACTATAAGCATGCAGAGAGTTTAGTATGGATTGCAACAAGGAAATACAATCAATCAAAGAGCAATTATCATAATTGAATCCCTTGAAATCCAAAGTAGTGGGTTCATCACTATGCAAAGTTTTAATCTCTTCACTCCCTCTTTTAACAATTTTAGCATCAAGATCTAAAAACTCTGAATCATTGGGACACCTTTCAATTAAAGTAGACTCTTCTCCGATCCCATCTTTATCAAGATTCATACTAGAAAACAAGGATCTAATAGGAGACACATCAATAACTTTCAGATCTTCATCTTTATTTTCATGATAACTAGAAGAACACGCTTTTATATAATTCTCTCTTTTAGCACACATCCTAGCGGTCCTTTCTTTACATTCGTCAATGGAAATTCTCATAGCTTTGAGAAACTCATTGATATCATGCTTAGGTGGGATAGATCTAAGTTTCAAAGAATCAACATCAAGAGTAATTCTATCCACACTTCTAGCCAATTTATCAATCTTAAGCAATTTTTCTTCAAGCAAAGCATTGAGATTTTTTTCGCAAATTCATAAACTCCTTAACACTAGTTTCAAATTCAGAAGGCATCTTTTCATAAGAGTTGTTGTAGGAATTACCATAATTATTAGAGGAATTACTAGGAAAAAGCCTAGGGTTAAAGTTTCCTCTATAAGCATTGTTACCAAAATTATTCCTACCAACAAAATTCACATCCAAAGATTCATTATTATTTTCAATCAACGTGGATAAAGGCATATCATTATGATTAGAAGAAGCACTCTTAGCAGCAAATAATTTCATAAGTTCATCCATCTTTCCACTCAAAACACTAATCTCTTCAATAGCATGTACTTTTTTACTAGTAGATCTTTCGGTGTGCCATTGAGAATAATTAACCATAATATTATCTAGGAGTTTGGTAGCTTCTCCTAAGGTAGTTTCCATGAAAGTGCCTCCTGCGGCCGAATCTAAAAGATTTCTAGAAGCAAAATTCAAGCCAGAATAAAAGTTTTGAATAACCATCCATAAGTTCAAGCCATGTGTAGGGCAATTACGTATCATTAATTTCATTCTCTCCCAAGCTTGTGCAACATGCTCATGATCTAGTTGCTTAAAATTCATAATATCGTTTCTAAGAGAGATGATCTTAGCAGGAGGGAAATACTTAGAGATAAAAGCATATTTGCACTTATTCCACGAATCAATACTATTTCTAGGCAAAGAGGAAAACCAAGTTTTAGCACGATCTCTAAGTGAAAATGGAAATACCTTCAATTTAACAATATCATTATCCGTATCCCTTTTCTTTTGCATATCACACAAATCAACAACGTTCTTTAGATGGGTAGCGACATCTTCACTAGGAAGGCCGGAAAATTGATCTTTCATGACAAGATTCAACAAAGCAGCATTGATCTCACAAGATTCAGCATCGGTAATAGGAGCAATTGGAGTGCTAATAATAAAATCATTATTGTTGGTATTGGAGAAGTCACACAATTTAGTATTGTTCTGAGCCATAGTGACAAGCAAGCAATCCAACACACAAGCAAACAAGAAGCAAGTGAACGGTAAACACACGACAAAAAGAAGGGCAAATAAAACAATAAGGGTGAAGTGGGGGAGAGGAAAACGAGAGGCAAAAATGTAATGCGAAGGATAAGGGTTTGTGATAGGTACTTGGTATATGACTTTTGCGTAAGCCTCCCCGGCAACGGCGCCGGAAATTCTTCTTGCTACTTCTCGAGCTTGCGTTGTATTCCCTCGAAGAGGAAAGGGTGATGCAGCACAGTAGCGTAAGTATTTCCCTCAGTTTTTGAGAACCAAGGTATCAATCCAGTAGGGGACCACGCGCGAGTCCCTCGCACCTGCACAAACAAATAAGAACTTCGCATCCAACGCGGTAAGGGGTTGTCAATCCCTTCACGGTCACTTACGAAAGTGAGATCTGATAGAGATGATAGTTTGATATTTTTTGTATTTTTTTATATAAGAACAGAAAGTAAAAGCGGAAAAGTAAAGTAGATTGTAGATTGATATGTTGAGAATAGACCCGGGGGCCATAGTTTTCTCTAGTGGCTTCTCTCATGATAGCGATATTCTACGGCGGGTAAACAAATTACTGTTGAGCAATTGATAGAAAAGCGAATAATTATGAGACTATCTAGGCATGATCATTATATATAGGCATCACGTCCGAGACAAGTAGACCGAAACGATTTTGCATCTACTACTATTACTCCACACATCGACCGCTATCCAGCATGCATCTAGAGTATTAAGTTCATAAGAATAGAGTAATGCTTTAAGCAAGATGACATGATGTAGAGGGATAAACTCAAACATAGTGATATAAACCCCATCTTTTTATCCTCGATGGCAACAATACAATACGTGCCTTGCTGCCCCTAGTGTCACTGGGAAAGGACACCGCAAGATTGAACCCAAACCAAGCACTTCTCCCATTGCAAAAACTATAGATATTGTAGGCCAAACCAAGCCAATAATTCGAAGAGACTTGCGAGGATATTATAATCATACATAAAGAGTTCAG
The DNA here is from genome assembly GCA_902687465.1 of Secale cereale. NCBI lineage: Eukaryota > Viridiplantae > Streptophyta > Magnoliopsida > Poales > Poaceae > Secale > Secale cereale. The sequence goes on from LR738710.1 coordinate 76,839,464, forward strand.
AAAAGAACCAAATATTTCTCATAGATAATCTTGATCATAAACCCACAATTCATCGGATCTCGACAAACACACCGCAAAAAGATATTACATCAAATAGATCTCCTCGAAGACCGAGGAGAACTTGGTATTGAGATCCAAAGAGAGAGAAGAAGCCATCTAGATACTAGCTATGGACCCGAAGGTCTGTGGTAAACTACTCACAACTCATGGTGAGGCAATGATGATGATGTAGAAGCACTCCGTGGAAGATCCCCCCCCCCCCTCCGGCGGAGCTTCGGAATAGGCCCCAAGATGGGATCTCACGGGAACAGAAGGTTGCGGCGGTGGAACTAGGGTTTTCTCTGTTGTTCTGATGGTTTCGGGGTACGTAGATATATATAGGAAGAAGGAGGGCACCGGGGGCCAGACGGGGTGCCCACGAGGCAGGGGCGCGCCCTATAGGGGGGCACCCCCACCCTCGTGGACGCCATGTCAGCCCTACTCCGTGGTTCTCAAGTCTCCCGTGCGTATTTTGCTCCAAAAATATCTCTTTTGAAGGTTTCATTCCGTTTGGACTCTGTTTGATATTCCTCTTCTGTAGAACCCTGAAATAGGCAAAAAACAGCAATCTGGACTAGGCCTTTGGGTTAATAGGTTAGTCCCAAAAATCATATAAAAGTGTATAACAAAGCCCATTAAACATCCAAAACATCATAAATAACAGCATGGAACAATCAAAAATTATAGATACGTTGGAGACGTATCAATGATCACCCAGTTATGAAGTGACATTTGATAGCACACAAATTATTTCTTCGGTACCCGGGAGTGGCATGATCTCATGGTCTAAGAAATAGATACTTGATATTACGAAAGTTGTAGCAAATAACTAAGTGATATGATCTGATATGCTAAGCTTATGGTTGGGTATGTCCAGCACATCATTCTCCTAATGATGTGATCCCGTTATAAAATGACAACTCATGTCTATAATTAGGAAACCTTAATCATCTTTGATCAATGAGCTAGTCTAGTAGAGGCTTACTAGGGACACAATGTTGTTTATGTATTCACACATGTATTTAAGTTTCCGGCCAATACAATTCTAGCATGAATATTAAACATTTATCATGAACGGGAAATATGATAATAACCATTTTATTATTGCCTCTAGGGAATATTTTCAACACGGTAGGCGTCTGTTCAAAGATAGAGCAAAAGACGGTGTTCCATAAGGGTGTGAGCGTTCGTATGAGCGCCCGATTGGCATGGATTTCTAGGCAGGTTGTCCACCTGAACAACTTTTATTGAAGGGGCCCCGTCAAAATTTCAACAAAGCGACAACACATAAGCCATAACTTATTCATCTTAACCCATAAACCCTAGCCGCCGCCATCTCCATCTCTGTAGCCATCTCTACCACCACCATAGTGCTCTCTCATCTAGTTCATACTTGTAATCGCGCAACGCACAAGGCATCCATTGTAAGAATATTGCAACCAATCAACCTGAAGGTGTGTTCTTCAATGTTTTCTTCCTCAACTTGATCTCCATGTGTGAGTAGTTCAGTGAGGTATGGGTTGAGGCATGAGCCTTGCAACCCAAGGTATTTGTTGAGGGGATCAATGAAGTCTTTGACATAATGTCTCGTATGTGTGAAATAAAATTGTTCCGTGAAGATGTCTATTGTCTTGTCTGTGATCTTTCATCCCTGTAGGTACCCAGGGTGGTGGAGATCGAGCACCGGTGAGGCTAGGAGCAAGGAGACCGTGAAGTGTTATACCGAACACCGATGATAGTAAGGTTCAATAGGGTAACATGGATCATATTCATGGGGATAAATGAGGTGTAGTCATTAAACGCCCAAAGCTCTTGTCTGATTTCATTATCTTAATTATCAAGGCAACCTCACGCGACGGATAAGGTCTGCGGTAGGACAACTAATTCTTGATGTAGGCTCGTGACAGTCAAGATGTTATTTGGACACATCCCGCACTTCGATCCGTAACAAGCACATCTCGATGAGTGACTTCCAGCGCACAAATTAATATCCTATTTGATCCCAGCGCAAATAGAAGGTTGTGATCATAAGACCTCATACTCGTGCCTCTTTTTATTATAAGTGTTTGAATCACTATTTGCTTGTTGATCCGTTCAAAAGCTGGATTTGACACTCCGACAAAAGCTTTGCTAGAAACCATCACTTCAAGGGAATCTTCCTCTTGTGGGTTCGATAACACAAGGTCACCTCTGGGGAAATAGGTGCGGGGTACTATTTTTCTATTCCCATGCTCTTCGTGCTTGTCATCTATGCACTCAACTTCCTCCATTAGTGCTCAACGGGCTTCAGTGTCTTTTAGAGCTCACCAGCAGACACGACTCTTGTGTCTCTCTCTTCGCTGAGGACGTGGTCATCTTTTGCTATCCCAAGCGATCCGTGCTATTGTCCATCAAGGCGATCCTTCACACCTTTGGTGTGGCCTCAGGAATGCATATCAACTACAATAAATGCTCCATCACCCCGATCCAGTGCTCCGAAGAGATGAAAACCGCCATGGGTGCAACCCTCCCTTGCCTAATGGCTCCCTTTCTGATTAATTAAGTGCATCGGCCTCCCGATGTCGATTCGCAAGCTACATCACTCAGCGCTACTACCCCTCATAGCGGAGTTGGCAAAGAAGCTATCCACTTGGCGGGCGTCCTTGCTTACCCATGGCAAGAGGCTCGCCCTCATTCGACACGTGCTCACCGTGATACCGGTCCATCTTCTCCTCGCCATGGCGATGTGCCCTCCCATTCTCAAGCAAGCCACATGGCTAATCCGTGACTTCATGTGGCACAGACGGAAGGAGGTTAGAGCCGGGAACTACCCGATCAACTGGCAACGTGTGTGCCCCCCGCTTGAGCTTGGAGGGCTCGGCGTGTGTGATCTCTATCGCACTGGGATTGCCCTGTGCGCTCGTCGGCTTTGGCTTCAAGCCATCAATCCGCAATGACCATGGAGACACCTCCGGCTGCCGTGAGAGACCAAGGTTTGTTAAGTTTTCCGCGCATCCACAACCCGGACCCTTGGCGATGGCAAGAGCTGCAAATTCTGGACCGACCACTGGCTAGATGGAGCTTCTATCATGGAGTTGGCACCAATTCTCACCAAGTTTTTGCCCCGTCGGACAAGAAACAATCGTCCAACCTGCAATGCCATCCCGCAGTGTGCCTGGATCCTCGATATCTGTGGCGCCCTTGGGCCTATGGCTACCATGGAGTATGTTGAAATCTGGCGTATGTTTCGCGATGTCTCACTCAGCCAGGAACCCAACACGATCTGCTGGCGTTGGACCAAGAACGGGATCTACCCTCGAAGTCTTGCTACTTGGCCCTCTTCCAAGGCTCGACGCGTGCACCCTTCTGGCAACTAACTTGGAAGAATGGCGTCCCCACTGGCGTCAAGATGTTCATGTAACTCGCCGGCCTTGACAGATGTTGGAAGGGTGATCGCCTTGCCCGCCACGGGGTTCCTTGCCGACTTGCATCCTTTGCGTCCAGGTAGAAGAATCCATCCACCATCTCCTCGTTGGATGTGTGTTCTCACGCATTGCCTAGCATGATATTCTTCATTGATGCCTCCTCCTCATCGTTCCCCTTGACGACGCGAAGGGCTTCTTCGACTGGTGCTCCACGACTATGGACATCCCCCCAAGCCACCGCAAGGCTATCGGCACGCTTGCAACTCTCATCTCGTGGTCCATCTGGAGACACCGAAATGCTTGCGTTTTCGACAACGCCACACTCTCTCATACCCACCTGGTTAGCTATACTTAGGAGGAAGCTCACACCTGGGCGAAAGAAGGTACTAGAGGGCTTAGTAACGTTCTACCAATAATATAAACTCATACTGTCTCGGGGTTGAGCAACCCCCCTCTCTGCTCCCTAGCATCCTCGCTCGCACCTGATCGTGTACGCTTGGCGTTGATTGCCATCGTATAATTCTTTATCCCCCTATCAATGAAATGATACACAATGTGCGCATTCATGGAAATAAATCGGCAACTTGAAAAGGGCAGAAATTAATCTGATCATTAACATTACCCTACTTTCAAAGACATGAAGCAGAGGGCCACTGCCTGTGGCACGGCCAAACCAGTAGTCGGCGTGTCCGTTTTTGGTCATCTCCCTCGGGAAGCATAGTTCACCTTCGCCGTACCTCTGTTTTCGTTGACGAAAAGTCAGCGTCCACGAAAAAAAGGAAGTGAAAAACACAACAGAGACATTAAGGTCGGTCCCCAAACCCCAGCGGTCGCGAAACTCCGGCCGGCCATGATCACCGGAGAGATGTCCATGGCCGCCCTCCGACCTTGCGCCCGTGTCGCTCTGGCGCCCTCCGTCTCCGTCGCCAGCAGCATTGGCTGCTCGTCGCTGCGCTGGACCCTGCCCGTCCCCTCGCTGCGCCGGCGCGGCAGCCCGACCCTCAAGCACGTGGTACGCGTCAACAAGGGCGCCGCGGATCAGCCCGACCAGCCCGCCGACCCGGAGGGGGACGGCGACGAGGAGGAGGAAAACCCCAAGGTGAAAGAGTCCTGCTAAGTAATTAGCCGTAACTTTTCCTTTTATTTACCTACTGCCAGGATGTGACATGAGGGGAATTTTCCTGAAATTTCCCTAGTACATTTTATGCTGCTGTAACCTAATTGTATATTCAAGTTCCAATTGAAATCTCCTGCTGCGCTTTTGCGACTAACAGGAAATTTCAGCTGCTCCTAGACTAGATTTTTTTTGTCTTGCTTTATTCTTTTTTTTTTTTTTGCGGGTGTTGTCTTGCTTTATTCGGCTAGCATGCATATTCCTGGAGAACCACATCACATCACACAGGTCAAAATCTCGGTCCATGCCCTACCCGAGGATTGAATTTTGTGTTCATGGGTTGTGCCGTCGAATCGTTCTCCTCTTCTGGAACATGTTCCTGTGGGCTAACCTTCCCCTTTTGCCCAAGTTGTGTGGGCAGCGTGAAGTGATACCAGGATCGCTTGGTATCTTGGTTGTTTGGGCAATCTGGAGAGAGGAACCAGCGACTGTCAAACTTTTTTCCACCAATTTTTTCATCCAGCTTCAGTTAGTAGATTAATGGGGAGTGTTCTTCAGTTATGATGCTGTTTTTATGCTGCCCAACTTGGGTGGTCTGGTGCTGGCCTGGGCCGGTTCCTCTGTTTTTTGGGTCGCTTGATTGTTGCTTGTAATGTACTGGGACTTCTTCCCTGTTCTTTTCTCCTTCTCTATAATAGACCAACTCAGTAGCTTAATCGTGTTAATACATTAAATCATTTAAAAACTACTGCTACCCTACTTAATGGAGTTTCTGTGTGATATGAGTAGGCGGCAAGAGTTGCTGGGATTCAATCCCTGCCTATAGCATGTTAGAACCACTAGGATCTCTCACCAGGATCACGCACACTGACACACATGCGCACAGGAGTAGTATGAAGCTCTGTAGGTTTGTCAATAGGGCAAGCTTACATTCTTTCTACTCTCCGTCCCAAATTACTTGTCTTAGATTTGTCAAATCTAAGACAAGTAATTCGGGACGGAGGTAATACATATTGGGGTGCTTCTTATATAGGCTTTAGGGACGGTGCTACATGGACCGACCCACTACATTAACCAAACCTAGACAGATCACAACCGAACTGTGCCATACTGTCTTTCATACAAGCAATGCATCAAACTCAAATTGACCTCTTGCTCTTCCATGCTTGTATCTCTTTGGTATATAACAAGATTAATTCTTAATATGGTAGAAAATAATGAAGTAACATAATTGTTTCCCTTCTCTTGTGTTTTTTCTTTTGGGCCTTTGTCACACAAAGTAGAGTGAATGTGCCTTGGTGCTACTAAAGATGAGTGCTTATTTTGTTGTTTGTGATGATCCTGAATTCCTGATGTCTAAAGTTATCATTGTTTTACTTCACAAAATTGTTTCTATGTACTGTTTCTTTCCTTTTTCTTTATAACATTTCTATGTTTGCTTCGGTGCAGATGGTGAACGCCGAAAAGATTTATGCAGAACTCGAGAAGTTCAAAGCGGAGTATGCAGCAAACAAGGGTGTTCCTTACAAGATAAGAGATATGGTTAGTTTGCCCATATTTAAATTTTGTTTTAGGATGTAGCTGCTTTTGTTATTTATCTTCGGCAACTGAACAATGGTGGCTCAGTTCATATATCTGGCTACTATTTTATTGAACTTAATTCCCGTCTTGGTCACAAAGCTAACATACTGTACCATAATTTGAAGGGAAATGACATGTAGATTGAATTTATGCACAGAGAGCAGGCATGTTGTTTTACCGTTTTATAAGTGATCAAATCTTGCAGCACAAACAATCATTCAATCCAACAATGGTGTTGTTAAATTTCATACTAGTCACAGCGTGTAGAGGGTATGCGCACATATGTAGTGGTGTGAGTGTTGTGTGCACATATATTGTGAGTGCGCCTCGGACTCTTAAAGTTCATAGTAGGAGCATCATAAGTTTTTATTTTTGCCTTGTTGGTTAAACAAATAAAGAACGGTGGAAATTAATAAAACTGTCTATCGGCGATCTATCCATTGATCTTGCATATGAGATTATGTAGGAACAAACTAATAGCACAACATGTGTTGTTGAGACACAAGATTGCGGCAGCTTCATGCCGCCTTAAGGAAGTCTAATGACCCTCCTACTTCCCATTTCTTTACATTGCTTGAGAGTAAAAGGGTTTCTGCACTTGTACATAAACATCACAATAGCTGGTAATGTACATGTCATGATTTGATCATCTTATCCTTGTAGCGTTATTTGCTTCCAGTCTAAAGCTTTGGGTGAAGGGGGGGTATCTATTCGAGAAGTCCCAACCATGTTCCTTTTCTGTAATTATGGACAGTGTCGACGTTGAATTCCCTCCGATATTATGATGGTGTTGTGTGTTGTGAAAGAGGGTTGAGATGGGGTAGGATCTTGAGGGGGTGTTGTCGGGGACAACGAAGACACGGTGTTTACCCAGGATCAGGCTCCCGAAAAGGGTAATGGCGTCCCATCACCAGTTTATATTGATATGAGGGTTTTAAAGAGTACACGAATTATATTGCATCTACAAATTAGCTAGGTCTTGCGAGAATGGCTTTAGCCTTAGGCAGGGGTCGAGCCCTTATCTAGAGATATCTTCTTGGGAAACAAGTCTTCAACCTTTGCTCTTTGTTATGATGTGCTATGAGTCGACCTCCTACCAAACTAGGTAAGTTATCTCCTAGTTACAACAGGATCTAGGAGTTAGCATGCCCATCATTATCTCTTCTTCAAGTACTTACCAATAGTCAGCACTACTTCCGACATATAACAAAGCTAGTATCCTGAATATTGATAGAAATGTATTTATATCCTTGTTAGTGACCTAGTCCACTTTATGAATAATTAACTCTTTCTGAAATTAGAAAAAAAATGTTCTTTTGAGATTTAATAGAAATGATTCATAATTTCAGTATAGAACTGATGTGTTCTTTTTCAACGGATCAGACTGATGAGATGTTCTACAACGAGAAGTGGACAATATATAAGTATATTATGGAGATGGTTTCTTCCAATCCAAGCATTTTGGTTAGTTATCTTTATTGCATGTTTGTTATAATTTACGGAAATATTCTGTCTTGTGCATTCTGGTTAGTTTTCTTTCTTGCATGTTCGATCAAATTTATGGAGCTGTTCTTTCAGATTCTAGTTTATAGAAAATAACTTTGCATTATGGGCAGATAAGCCAGAAGCATTGCCATTTTATTTCTTTCATTTGTGATACCGATACCCTATTTTTGTGGAATACAAGTAGTACGTGTGCAAGCAACATCAAACTATAGTGTAAAGATCTGTCAAAGGAATGAAAAAAATATCAATAGGAATTCAATAAAATGATTTTACATTCCCAACTCAATATTAAGTACTGACAAAAAGTATATGAGTTGGGAAAAAAATTCCGCTGCTGTGTTTTTTTTAAACCGACCTAACTTCTGTAAAACTTTAGCATGAACACTTTGATTTAAAATTCTTGATTGATTTACGCAACACTGTATTTATAGATATGAAACACTTGACATCATTAGGAACACAATTGTCTTGCATGTGGATCATTGGATTAGCTTATCTGATCTTGGGCCTTAATGTTTCTTTTGAATGAACTACTTGTGATTTCTAGTATATATAATGACATTTGTCCACTCCAGTCTTCCTCCCTTTCTTATAAATAATATCAAGTATGTGTGTGGAATCCATGTAGACAGAAAAAGTGAAAGTTGAAGCAACAGAAAACTTGATTTTATATCACCTCAACTGAGGTTGGTGGGTCACGAACATTGATGAGTATTATTGATCATCAATATTTAGTTTTTGGGTTTAAAAACGTATTATCATCATTTTGGTGTTGTCAACGAACAGTTCCAATTGTTTATTAAGATACATAGTGCTAATCTAACTTTTAAAATTGTGCTATTATACATTGAGTCAGGGGATAACTGGTACAGTACTTTGGAAGCTAAATACTACTCCCTGCGATCCAAAATAAGTGTCGCAGTTTTGAACTGAGGTTGATTCAACCTTAGCGCAAAACTGCGACACACTTAGTATGGGTCGGAGGTTGTATTAAGGTTGGTGTGTCGGAACACAGATGAATCATAGCAAACCAGACATATTGTTATAAATGAGGTTGGTGTGTAACACAGATGAATCATTACATTACTCATCGTTAGTATTTAGGTTTTGGGTTTAAAGATGTATTCTCAGCACAATGGCGTTGTCAATGAACGGCTGCGATTATTTCGTAAGATACTTGGTGCTAATCTAAATACAAAATTATGTTTTTATACATCTGCTTCTTTGGAAGCTTTCTTGATGTTTTAGAAAAGAAACAAAGATGTCTTAGTGTGTGCTACAGTTAGGGATCTGCCTCTAGAGGTGTACGCAACTTTCACTGATTGTTTGTTAATTGGGTGAAACTTGTAGCGTGTGGAAACCGCTCTGTCTCAGGAACTGTGCATCCAGGCTGGTGACGCTCTGGATTTGGCTAAAAATATTGCGGTAATTTCATATTTTTCTGCAACTCTCTTATAACTACTTGGTGTGTACCTTTTTTTTTCCTTTCATTGTCTCCTTGCAGTTAACTATTTTTCTTGCGTTCAGTATAGTGCATCTTACAGGCTCAAGCGGCCAAGTGAAATTTCTGTGAATACGACGGAGCAGGTACTTAATGTTTTCTGTATCCATAAGGACATGTTTTTATGTGTCTAGGAGTAAATTGCATGTTGGGTCCTTGAACTTTCAGAGTTCTATCACCCTATACCAGGTAGTGGTATTACAAAAGTACATGCTTTAGCATTATATTTTGATTAAGGATGGGTCATTTCTGTACTCTCTTTTTCCCCTCCGCTATATGCATTGAATTACTCGTGTTTTCACAAAACACAGATGGTTCGGATCTATGCTTCCACCTTCATGAAAACCGCCGAGGACGTCTACCATGGGAAGACCAACACGGCAACCCTCTGTTATTATCTCGACGCTCTCGGAGGTTTGGCTGCAATCAGCCACATCTTATTCGTCGACACTCTAGACGCCGTGAACGATGTACTGCTCGAAGATGGCAAACCGAAGCACAGCCCCGAAGTCGACACAGAGGCTGCTCACCACAGGTTCGAGCAGAAACTGTCTCTTCCGATGCAGAAGGTCTGGGAGAGGGGTTTACTGTTCAAACCATGCGAGGTATAGATATCTATATCTAGTTATGAAAGAAGTCATTCGATCGCTCCAGGCCTTTTATTCCCCAACGCACGCCGATCTGAAAGCCCGGTTCTGCGGTTGTTATCTCCTGCAGATTCTGGAGCAGATAGTCTGCCCTGCGACGAAGCACACGAGGCAGTTCATTGCACAGATGATTGGGCTGCGCAAGGATGCGCTAAACCAAGTCCCAGGTACGTTGGATGTTTTTATTATTCTCCAGATATCGAGCCTGGACTGGAGAGTTTCTTCGTGATTTGGCAATGTCGTCGCTGATTTTCGTCCTCTTTTACGTTGTTGCAGATGAGCACAAAATTCGATCGGACCGGCTCTGACAAGAACTGTGTTAGTACTACATGCTAAGCTTAGATATATTATTTCAGAAGGAATGGTGTGCCAGTGATCATGTGCTAAGTCCTGTGTAACCTCTATTCGACGCCTCCTTTATGCCGGATTTCTCTTGAATTGTCGTAGTTATATATACCCTTCTGTTGGGGAATTATGTGTTACTACTTTTTTATATTAGTTATTAAGTACTCCCTCCTTCGCAATATGTTGGGCGTATTAGGATTGAGCACGAAAATTAGCGCATCTTTAGTTACAGTTTGCTTGGAATGGAATCAGCAATCTAAGAGATCAGGGGTGCATTGGGCTGGTCTTTTTGCTTCCTCGCACGGTTGTTGTCCTGAGGTGGTTACTCCCCGAAGACACGACATGGATTTCTTTAGGAAAATATTCATCTATTCATCTTTAATCATGGCAGTACAATGAACATCAGAAATAATAAAAATTATATTCAGATCCATAGAACACCTAGCGACAACTAGCACTAAAGCGAGCCGAAGGCGCGCTGCGGTTGTTGCCTCTCTCCCACCGGAGCCAAACAAATCATGTTGTAGTAGACTTTTGAGAAGTCATTGTACTAAGTTCCTATAGGACCAGTGCACTAGAACAACAACCATCGCCGATGAATAGCGTAGAACGAAAGGATCCAGCTGAAAATACACAGACGTAAACGAACGACGAACAGATATGAGCAAATCCACCACGGACAGATCCGTTGGAGACACACGCCCACCGATGATGCTAGATGCATCACCGAAACTGACGCTAGGGGGAGAACCTTATTTCATCTTCAGGGAGTCATCGCCCTGTCGCCTTCCTAAGTAGGACACAAACCCTAACAAATCTCGAAGATACATCTAAAAACGAAACCCTGCCACCAGCAAGGGCCGGGATCCGCCACTCTCATGACCCTAAGGCTACCGGAGATGAAGCGGACTAGCGCCGGCACCGGTGGGATGCAAAGAAACCCTAGTTGGGGAGGAGCTGGCTGCCCGAACCCTTTTGTATAGCCCCTCCAAGGAGTGGACACATGCTTTTTATTACATAAATTTTCATGTACAAGTTTGAAAAAATCCGAAACAAATATGGTGGGTATGTATTATAGTGAGTCATGTGGCAGCAATTTTTGATGGAAAAGTTCATTGACGTGCGATCTAGATGGAAAAAAGGTGGAAAGCTAGAACAGCCTTTGACTCTTGATGAGGTGCTTGGGTTTGTTATTTTTCGAGAGCTCGCCAATTAATTATGGTTTTTACAGGGTCAGTGATAGAGCCAGTGCGCCGGCCTAAATTTGGGTCGGCGCTGCCCAGCTGCCAGATTCATAGGCGTTCAGCTGTTGGATTGGCTCTTCTTTCCCGTATCTTCTTCCCCAACGCCCCCTCGCGCTCGCACCTCCATGGACGAGCATACGACCGGCCCCAAAGAACCACCCCGCGCGCTCGCCCGTCGCCGGCCTCATCACCGGTCGTCGGCCTCACCGCCGTCGTCTCATGTCTTTCTCCCGGATCCACGCATGCAACCACTTTCTCCCATGGTTGCAGCTCCCTCGCTGACAGTAGCAACTCCGGTAGTGCCGGTCGCTGGCGCAGCACCCCGGGGACGAGCTCGTAGCAGCAAAAATTTATGCTGGTTCCAACCAAAAAAAAGGCTCGTTGGTGTTGGTGCCGCCACAGCGTCGCCATTGAAGCAAAATCAATCACCAGGTGTAGCTTTGTGATTGCCGGTTGTAGCTTTCGCGATTCCCTGTTACAGCAAAAACAATTTCTGCTTCCATCTCACCTTTGTGCTTCCAGCAGCCCTCCACAGTTCCAGCATCATTCAACACGGTTGTAGCACTGACTCTGTTGGTTTCAGCAAATCTCACTTTGCAAAATCCGCCACCCTTTGTTTCCAGCTTATTCACTGTTGAATTCCCATCAAAACTTTTGAGTGTTCGTTGACATCCATATCCACGGGTTGGTGATTGACCCATTTCCCAACCCACCCACGTCCCTGCCGCTCCGCAAACCGACATCACATCAGAGAGGATTTCAAAAATTCAACACAGATTCAATTCATATGTGAAACTGACATTAAGACGATATACGCACGCTAGATATATGCTACAGCCCGTTTAATTCTTTACTCCACACCAGAAACCAGGTCAACTTATAATTATCAATCACCACCCAAAGCCCGACCCTGCAGTGGGGTAGAGCATTTGGACCTCGGTGCAGCGGCTAACGCCAGGCTTTTTGGACATGACGTCCAGCTCGGCCTCGGTTAGCCAGGCGACGAAGCCGTGAAATGTGATATTGAAAGTGGCGACCATGCGTGGTTTACCCAAGTCAGTTAGGTTGCTAGGGAGGAAAGACTGGAACCAGCTGTTGCGCGCACCATCGTCCATGATATCAGCTTCTGGAGGTGGCCTCTCGATGTACACGAAGTACTCCTTGTATGATGAAGATGCATGTGGCATGGACGTTGCAGCAGAGAAGGGGCATAGCATGATTGTTGCGGCAGAGAAGAGGCATAGCAAGACTGCAGCCACTATAATGTAGAATGCCTTTGCCATTTCTTCAATGTGTCGGCCGACTACCAAGATATAAGCAGAACAACTTAGTAAAAATCAACTAAAATTAACTGTACCTCAACCTAGGTATAAAAGTAGATAAAAACAGCTACAAAAATAAACAACTAAATAAGAACACATAATAGTTGAGCATATATAAAACTAAAAAGGAATATACAATATTACACATGCAACAATTTGCTGGTTATGCAACACAGTTGACATTCGTTTGTTAAGACTGAACACTACTTAAGTATATCATCTCATCTACCAAATGACGGTAATTCAATAGCCTAGAATACACCGTCAAATCCGCTGGTGCAAACCGTAATGGACACACACACACACACACACACACACACACCAAAAAAAAGATCAGAAAACAAATCCACTTGTCCACTAGAGTAACAAATTCCAGATTCATCAGTAAACGAACGCAGACTAGTCAGATTATTCAAAATCATGATTAAGGAGACAAAATTAAGATTTACTGAGCATATACATGATACGAATTAGGACAAATACATAATTACAAAAACAAATCTCGGTGACAAATTATCAGATTGTTGCATGAGGTAGTTAAACCCACAAAAGGCCATATGCCTTAAACAAAATTTTACAGAAATATGTTCTGGAGTACAAGTACAGATCATCATCACACAGTTGTGTAAAAATTTAAGCAGTTAGATTCAACTACTTTGGGCATGAACTGTGGGTACACCTACCGTGGACTTGCATCAAAACAGTGTGGCATCAAAACGTCAGTGCATAAACAAACTGATAATAAGTACTCACTCCGTCCCATAATATAAGAACGTTTTTTACATTAGTGTAGTGTAAAAAACTTTCTTATATTATGGGACGAAGGGGGTACCACTTAATAAAGGCTTTAACTGTTTAGCATACTATAGAGGAGTGATGGAGGTTAATCATAGTTGAAGAACCAAACGAGTAAAAATTGCATGTTTTCAGTAACATATTTTTTGATAAATAATAATTGCATATTAAATTGTAAAAACAGTAAATTGTCTACAATTGTTTTGTTGGTCATGTACTGGATAAAAAGCATGGAAAACACAAATCAGTAATCAGGACGGGGGAGGGAGGAAGGGGGCGGGGATTGGGGATGATGATGCAATTGATCGTCATAATACCCTTTGATAAAAATATACACAATTTTACTAGTGATGCATGCTATTATCACAATAGCATGGACATATCTGAGCAGCGGCATGAGCTGATTGATACATGTACCATTTGAGATGGTCGACAATTATTTATTCAATTGGGTGTCAACTATCAACAATTTGAACTGATCTAACATGATCTGAGAATACCAACACTGCACAAGCCTGATTCCTGACAGTACCTTCATAATTATACCTACTGCTAGTGGCAACAAGAGATGTACTCCCAACAGAAAGGAGTATGGCACAATCACTCACTAACTAGATCCCGACGGAATCATCAAGAATGCAAAAGAATGGGCAAAGGAAAGGGAGTAAACTCACTCTAACTGTTGCGGGGGTTGGATCTGGAGGTCGCCGGGGTGCGCTGGCGCAGCGACTCGTCGCGGGCAGCGGCGGGAGCGCGGCAGCCTGCAGCTCGTCGCGGGCGCTGGGGACCGGCGAGCCGGTGAATCGTCGCAGGTGGGCGCGGGCACCGGCAGCCAGCGAGCGGCAGTCCTCCCTACTGCGTCGCCGCGTGCGTGCAGGAGGCGGCGTGTCCGGAGGAGCGTTGGGGCCTGCACGTATTCGATAATAGTCCGAAAATACTTGTCATCGAAATGGACAAAAAGAAATGTATCTAGAACTAAAATTCATCTAGATACAACCCCTTTTATTTATTTTGATGACAAGTATTTCCGGATGGAGGGAGTAAATAGTATTAATTAATTATTGCCTTAAAGAAAATCATCACCGATAATTTGTACCTACTATTTAATTAATTAATTAATTATTGATAATATATATTTCTATATATATATATATATATTCTCTTCGTTTCCAAATATTTGTCTTTCTAGAAATTTCAACAAGTGATTACATACGAAGTAAGATGGGTGAATCCACACTCTAAAATATGTCTACATACATCTGTATGTTGTAGTTCATTTAAAATGTCTAGAAAGATAAATATTTGAGAACGGAAGGAGTATATATCTAGCATATACATATACCTTTTTAATTAAATATTATAAAGGGAGATTACTTCTCTACTTTTTTTTCACCCTCCTATATTCTTTCGCAAGTTGTTATTTTTGATCAATTGAGCCAAGACATCTGTTTAGTTTGGTTCAAATTATACCTAATCTTTACCTACTAACTAGTAAACCGCCCGTGCGTTACCACGGGCTACAATGCGTATAAATGAATCAAATAAATGATTAAAGTTGTCTTTAAGGTCGAAACTCATTTCTTCCTCATATGTCCAGACTTGTTCGGACATCAAACGGGTGTGAGCGGGCTCTCCCAAATCGAATCATCTGAATACTTTGGGCTCACCCAAATCCAACTCATATGTGGGAGAGAAACGTGGTGGTACGGACTATCGGCCATATTATCTCCAACATGCGATCCCGAAACAAAACCACACGCTGGCAAAGTTAGCTGTAGGGGATGAGGTGTGTCAAGAGTGGCGGTATGTGCCACCTGACTGTATTTTGACTGTAATAGATGATGAGATTCCAAACTTTGTTTAAATTAAAACTAATTCCACTCAAAAAAAAAACCAAACGCCATGACACACCCTTCCTTTTTTCTGTGAGACCCTCCCCTACTGGCTTGGTTTTCCATTGTAGCGGAATATTTCTGGCTAGAGCCCTCTTCTTTAAAATCGGATGATGCCCACCTTACCATGATGCCATCTCTCCTTCACACTGTACTTCCCCAAGAACCACCAAGGAGGAGTCCCCCGTGAACCGCCCCGCTCTCCACCTTGATCGCCCCCTTATTCATGTCGATCTGCCACCACCATCAAGGGGGACGAGGTGTGCGCCACCCATGACGCGCTCCGAGCCAAAAAGAAAAATCTGATGTCTCCTGAGCGATTGCCCCGTTGTAACATACATTGAATGTTGTGTATTAGTATCTTGTAACAAAAATATAATGTTGATATGCAACTATGCCTGTGATTAACTCTCAAAACAACCAACAGATGCATTTATCCTTTTTATGCTAACCAAAATATTGTACTACTTGATGAAAAGATATATGAACCGCTTGCTCGCGCAGTTTGTTGCAAAATCGTCCTTAATAAAATGTAATTTGCCATATTTTCTAAAGTACATAAATTATTCCGCTCAGACAGCCATAACTGAACAGACCAACTCCAATCCCCATCATGCTCACTCTCGACCTTCACACTTGTCACAAAATTCAGTTAACTCGTGTTCTAAGTAAGCCAGTGATCGCCGCAGCTGTGGCAGGCTAGCAACAAGGGACAAGAGCGGCAATCGCCTTCCCAAATATGCATACATGGAATTTGTAGAAGCCAATTTATTGAATAAGGGAAATATCATGTTTCTATTGCACTTTCACATGAGTTGCAAAAATAATATATGGATATTGGTCATGAGCTTCAAGTCACATGAATCAGTTCGTCCATTGGCACAACTACAAACACGAAAACTTCAATTGTCCAAAACACAAGGTAAAGTTGTATCTTTGACGTTAGTCATTGTTCACAATATCGGCCGAAAACTTAGTTAACAGGGCGGTTAAGGTCACCAAGTAGCCGATTAACATATTAGTATCATCTTATAAATAAATTACTCAAAATGATAGAAATATTTGTGTAAAGCATTCGGCTTTATCTTAGTAGATGTTGAAGACAATTAGTATTCAGGACATGTAAGCATGAAGATATTATTATGAGCGAGTCTGGTGAAACATTATGTAGCAGTGTACAATGTACCATTATTTCTGTTTACGAAGATATTCATGAGAAGTACATCAAACTTCGTATAAAAATATTTGAACCAAATAGAGCTCCTATATGTTCTCAGCTCATATTCCTCATTACTTCAAATAAAATGTACAATGGACCTAATGTAGTTCTGACCGAGTGCAATAGTCCATTCTCTGATGGCCTTGTGATCAGGTTGAAATGTAAATAACTCTGCAGAAAAAGCATGAAAAATCGATCATGCTGGAAAGTCATCCTTAATAAAATGCAAATTGCTGCAAAGTCATCCCTAATAAAATGCAATTTGTCATATTTTCTAAAGTGAAGAAATTATTCCACTTAGACAACCGTAAGTGAACGGACCAACCCCAATCCCGACCCACAGACAGTCGTAACTGAACAGACCAACCCCAACCCCCACCGACAGACATCCGTAACTGAACAGACCAACCCCAATCCCCACCCCACGCTCACTCTCAACCCCTCACTCTTATCACAAAATCCACTAACTCACGTTCTAAGTGAGCCAGTGATCGACACCGGCGTGACAATCCAATAGAGAGGGACAAGCGGCAACCGCCTTCAGGTGCTAAGTCATACGCAAGATAGCATCTGAAACCCATTTAGTTGTCTTGATGACCAGATTACAATATACTAAGCATAACATTAACCCATTTAGTTGTCTAGATGACCAGATTAGATCATAAGCATTACATGGTCTTACTTCAGTGAAAAAGAAATACGTGGAATAATGACTGGCAATGCATGTCAACATGCATAATTCTCAGACCACACGTTGAATCATTTAGGATTTGTTTTCAGAGCCTGCAACTCATAATGAAATGCTAGACAAGTTTGTTGTCCTGCTAAAAACATGAGGAAATTATCAATGTCAAAGTTGTTGCGTCTACTGTCAAAACTAACTACTATATTATATCTGGGTTACTGAGATGGTGTTCTGTGTGAACATTAGTTAATGAAAAAGCATATGAGAAAATACTTGTGTAATTAGAACAACAATAATTGTAAATGTATAAATTTTGATTTCACAACTTAATGCGAACTAACACTGCATTAGAAAGAAGAAAAGCCTGGTCCAGTATACTTTCCAATGAAATTTGATTGAATCATTAAATTACCAAGAGCCATGTTGACCAATACCTGTCGAACGTTCAGTGGGGATGAGGCCCTAATGAACACACCCAGAACCACACGATCAAGATCCTGTGGGTGACAGTTTATAAAAAAAATACACTAAAATAAAAGAACTGCCATGGCAGTTTATAAAAATGCCCCCCTCCCTACTCTAAAAATTGCCACCCTAGTTGTTCACAAATACCATTGCTCGCAGCAAACGACGTCTTGTTTTTTTCACTTTCCTAAACAATAATGCAGCATATAGCGAAAATGCCAAACGGAGACCGAGCTCCATGGAGGCCCTTATTTGAAAACTTTAAATTTCAAACTTTTCAGTTCCAAAAAATTCTGAAAATAAATACACATATACCTAGATACATAATGTACGTGTGTGCAAATTTTCAGGTTGAAATACATTAAAATGTGAGCTACACAAAAAAGACAAATCTGGAGGCTTTTAGCATATGTACTGTTCATCTATAAAGTCCATGATTTTGGTTTTTTTGTACAGCTTTCAATTCAAGGTATTTCATCTTGAAATTTTTCACACAAACACTTTACATCCTTGCATACTTGTGTATTTTTTTCAGATTTTTTTGAAACTGAAATTTACGAATTTTGAATTATTCAAAATAAAGGGCTCCATGGAGCTCGGTCTCCAAAATGCCCTACTCAGCATATAGTCGCTATTTTAGTTTAATAATAGCATCAAGCTACGTCAAATACTCAGTTTATAAAAAGCTCATGTTTCAAAATTACGTAATGACTTAGAAACTGAAATATATTTTATGTTTTCAAAGCTAGTGACTTGCAAACTTCCCTCTGCAATCTAATTTCTAGTCACATTACAGAGTGACTTTGCTTCAGTTAAATAGCATGTGCTAGCTTGCTTGATGGTCATGCATTTTGTGAGTTGATGAGTTGAATGATTTGGTGGCCATTTGTGAAGAAATAAAAGGTCCCACTTATTGATGATGGTGAACAAACTAAGACTCAAAATCGATATGAGGCAACAAGCATAAGCTAATCAAGATTGCCGATTATGACTGGTTTACAAAATTGATATGTTAACCATGTAAGAAGATTACCATATCTCCAATAGGGGCGAAAGATGCATCAGCAAAAATAAGAGATATTATGGGGGCAAACAATATGCAAGATGGCTATCTGCTCAGGCTAATGATGCAACTCGGCAAGCAGATGGCATATAACTACTACGTTTGTTTCACTGTGTGGACATTTAGACGGGAAAATCAGTGAGGACACATAGTCTAACCGTTGGGTTCAATAAGATACAACTTATATAAATTTGAAATCCTTTTTCATACAAACCTTGCAGATCAGAAACTTATGACCTGAGCATGTAAAATGCAATATTTCAGTTAAAAGGGAACCAACAACAGGGGGCTTTTTTTTAACATTGGAGCTATATGTACATGCTGGTGTCCAGGAGGACGCCAATCAAGGGATCGAAGGTGGCACGTGGCCACTGCGTACCGGTAGAGAATGGTAGTCGACGGCCGCCACGCCACCGCACACTCGTACCTGTCAATGCCATGTGTCATTGCAGATTAGACAGAGGGCGCAGGATCGAGAGAGTGGAGAAGAAGATAGCTGGGTCGCCGACGCTACTGTCTTGGATCAACAGTCACACACCGCGGTGCAAAAGAGACAAGAGATGGAGAGTACATCATGCTGGGAGCTTGAAGAAGAAGGCGTCCGATCATCACACACCGTCACTTTTTTGACTGTGTCATCGTCACACATCAGATTCTCAACATTTTTTATCGAAGCATAATGATCAACATTCTGGATTAATCAACAGAACAGATAGAAGCACAATAGAGTGTGGTGCTGCTGTAGACCATACCTTGGATTTTCCGGGCGTATACTTCTTGTCGCGCAGCATCACTGAAGCAGCCTCCCCGTTCAATGGGTCCGAGAGGTTGGAGTACAAGAAGCTGAGGCAAAAACACCTTAAAGATGTTCACAAGGTCTGCAGCAGTAGAACAACAAAAATCTAAGCATAGACGAGCTGCGAGAAGCGATGCGGAGCGTCGGGTGAGCGTCCGCCGGCGGCGCCGCCAGATCCGCCCCATCCGTCCTCCCCCTGCGGCCGCCGAGGCCAGATTTGGTGCCCCTGCTCTGCTGCGTACCTCATGTGAGGAGATGGCCGTCTCCCGTTCGCGCTCGCGGGTGGGCACGCGCCGCCGCCGCCCGCTTCTTCCACGGCTGTCCTCTGGTGCAGCGGCCTCGACCTTCGTTGGCTCTGTATGTGGCGGCCTGGCTCCGGTGCCTCCTCCCCCGCATGTCTCTTCTCCAGCGGCCGATTCGTGGCGAACTTCTGGCCGGCCTCGCCCTCCTGCTGCTTCGACGATGGGAGCTGCCCCGGCCTCTCTGGCTCCTCCTGCTGCCGGCGTCGCCCCTGCCCGTCTGTCGCCGTCGTCTGCGCGTGGCCTCGCCGCGGCCTCCCTCGCCTCCCGCAAGGCTGACCCGACTGTGCAGGGACGACTGGTCTCGCGCGAGGTTCCGTCCGCTCCCGAGTCGTCGTCCAGCTCCATTCGGGTCCTCGCGACGTCAACACCTTCTGCATCGCCCGTCGTTGTTGCTGGAGATGGCGGTCATGTCACTAGGCCCTCTTCCGGCATGAGGGCTGGAGAGCTACCGGCCGCCTCGGGTGCTTCTGATGCTTTGGCTACGGGCATGATGCGGTCTTCATGGAACTCCCTCGATGACGAGGATGGTGTAGAGCTGGCCCCGCAAATGCCGCTGCCTACCAAGTGCTCCAGCGGGGTGAGCCCTGAGCTTGAGGCAACTACCTGCGAGGGTTGGCAGGAGGTGCGGCCGCGGCATGGTTCGCATATGTCTCCAGCTCCGGCTTCGTCCCCTCGACCCATCCCGGCGTGGCTCCGTGGTCGATGCTGCAAGTGCCTTGTTATTGGACATCGTGCGGCGAAGTGCAGGGACCCCTTTCGGTGCTCTCGTTGCTTGGGGAATGGTCATCGGGCCCGTGAGTGTCGAAACGCTTGGCGTCCCCTCAGCTTGCTCGATAACCCTACTGCTTTGTCATTGTCCCGCCTCGACACCATCCATCATCTTCATCACCCTCATGCCAGGCCCGATCTGATGCCACGCTTCCCTCCAAGGTGACCCAACATGGCTCTTGGGCGTCGGTCGTTTCTTCTTCTTCTGGCTCTCCAGCCTCGGCTGAGGTGGCGCTTCAGTCTGTCTTTGCTGCGCAAGCTGAGTTGCTACGCAAGTTGAGTTGCTACGCTCTGAGCTTCAAGGCATGGCTTCCTTACAGATGGTGAAGGCAATTCAACCTCTGAGTGATGTGGTTGATTCAATGCATGGATGGCTGCTGCGGGCTGGGAGCCTTTTGGAGCGTGCGGAGGTTGCTCTGGGCAGGCTATCTCCTGCGTCGCCTCCTTTGCCAAAACTTGTTGTCGGCTTCGAGGGCGACAAAGATGTGGATCTCTATGGCTGCTTCTCTCCTCGTGCTTCGGACTTCTCACCCCATGTTGGATCTAGTTCGAAGCGCCATGTGTTGCCGGACTCCGAGAGTGAGGCCACCGTCGAGGTTGTGTCCCCTGTGCTGCAGATCATGCCCGAGCTGCAGGTGTTGTGTGGTGGGGAACCTGTTTCTCCTTTGCCCTTGGAGCAACTCAAGTTGGACTCTGTCCTGGCTACGCAGGTGGACCTGATGTCCTCACCACCCCCCATGGAGCCTTGTCAGGCGTCAAACAACCTACCTCTCGGTGTCATGGAGTGCGGAGTTTTAGATGCTGCAGCAATTCCCTCGACCGTGACTATTGAGCAGGTCATTCCTGTGAGTTGCATCACCACCGAGCCACTTGTGTTAGCACCTACACCAAATTCAAATGCTCTCTTTGCGAAGGAACTTTGTGGGTTGCTAGCCAGCGTGGAGGTTGCTAGACCTGGTTTGGGCAGGTCAATTGCTTGCCTTCTGACGGGGACGCCAATAAGGGACAAACAAAAGAAGGTGGGCAAAGGCAAAAGTGGCAACAAAGGCAAGACGTCTTTGGCTGCTTGATTGGTTTGTCATTGTGCGTTGGGAGCTGCCTCGGGGTTTGTGGATGTTGTGTACTCGACGAGTGTAACGAGCCGTCAGTGTGGTTGTGGTGTTTCTTGTCGCGTGAGTAGTTCGTATGTGCTTCGCTTGTATTGATTTTCGCCCAATTTTCCATTAATTAATTGGGAAGTTCTCTTCTTCTTAATTAATCGATGAGGCAAAACTTTTGCCTCCGTTTCGAAAAAAAACAACAAAAATCTGATGCTCCAGTCAACACAAACGTGAAAACCTTTTGAGGTCTTTCAACTATTTTGCAACTAACTGGTGGCGATGGGATTGGCAAGAAAACGTACTAGAGAGACGCGAGCTTGCCACATCGAGCGCAGGCTAGCAGCGACGACTCTGGCGGCTCCTTCTCCATCTCTTAGCTGCCTGCGAGGCACGGTGTGGCGCGGCGAGGAGGGGCCAGGGTTCAGATGGCGCGGCTCAGGCGCGGACGGTCAACGCGGCGGCCAGGCGTCATGCGGGATGGGATGGAGGTTGGGGCATGTGGGTGTGACAGCGTGAGACCAACGCTCCATATGCCTTTCATGTTTTTCGAGATCACCGCATTATTTGTTTGTTTTACATTGCATCATGTCATCATGTCATCATGTCATTTTATTTTGTAACTCAAATAAATAAATTGTACTCCCTCCGTCCAGGTGTATTGGGCACCTAAGGAGCTGCACCATGATCTAGGTGTGATGTGATTGGCCGTAATATTCGATATAATTAGCATTAAAAATCTTGTAAGTTGAGCTAATTAATTGCAATTCCTTTGCCTTACCAATCAACATGCAGCATGAAACACATGCAACCAGAGTTATTGCCCATAAGATTGAAAACTTGTGCATGAGGGTGAAGCGAACGAGGCACGGGAGTGATACGAGGCTGATTTAATTCCTTGGTGCCTTACTCATTTGGAAATTCTAAAATCGCTAAGATGCCCAATGCACCTGGACGGAGGGAGTATGAATTTTCCATCCATTGAAATCGAGGGAAGAGCACATGATGACTTCTCTTTATAACATATCTCCCAATATGGTTAGGGAGCTATTATCAATATTCCATTAATTTGGAATTTACCACAACACATTTGCATGTTAAATCCCTTGGCCTTTCCTTCTTCAAGTTTTGACTCTCTAACCTTGACAATAATTCTTTTCCCACTTATCAAGGCTCTTCCTAAATTCTCAACATTTTTGGACTCTTCTAAAATGTTTTCCTAGTTCAAACCATTCGAATTAAATTCAAATTGTTTTGAATTTAAATCTTTCAATCATTCCACTTTTGATTTTTTTTTGGATCAAGCTCATTTTTATGTGTCCGGGAAAATCAAGCCCATGCACAAATTTTATCCCCAAACACTTCCTTTCTTATCCTTTTTATTCTTTGACATTTTCTGTTTTGGAAAAAAATGGAGAGCAGTCGCAGCTCGGCCTGCTCCCAGCAGCCGGCCCACCTAATCCATGTAACCATAGCACGATTCCCCCTGTTCACTCTCTCCCTCCTCTCGAGGCCAACGCTAGGTGCCGGTGCGCCGGTCGAAATTTCGGCCGGTCGCACCAGACCCACCCGATGTGCTGCAATGAAACTTTTTTTATAAACGGTTGTAGCATTTTATGTCAATGGTTGTAGCATTCCGACTGTTATGTCAATGGCTGTAGCATTTTATGTCAATGGTTGTAGCATTTTGCTGCAGAAAAAGCTTCGACCGTGGACGAAAAAAGCTTCAACCGTGTATGAAAAACTGCTTCAACCGTTGGAAAAAAAAGCTCCCAATCAGACACTGCAAACCAAAGTAAGTAGCAAAAAGCTCCAACGATAGTAGCAAAATCCTACTACGGTTGCAGCAAAATCGTCGTTGTCGTCGTCGTGAGGTCGCAGCTCCACCTGATGGATGTAGCAAAAAGCTTCGCTGGTAGTAGCAAAATCCAACTACGGTTGCAACTTCCCCTTGTTGTGCAGTGCCATTGAAGCTTCTGTGTCTATGGTTGAAGCTTTTTTCAACAGCTGTTGAAGCTTTTCTAGGTGACGGTTGCAACATTTGTATACGCGGGGTGGATTCGAGCATGGCGACAGGCAACCATAGCGGCCGGCGAGGGGAGCTCTTGACCTCCGGCGATGGAGCGAGGGGAGCTCCTAGCCTCCGACGATGGAGCTTGTGATGGCCCATCGCAGCCCGGGAGGAGGGGGGGTTGACATGGCCATGGCAGCAAGCAGCCATGGCGGTCGAAGAGGGAGTGCCTGGGGAGAGGAGAGATCTGGGGAGGGGAGGGGTTGCGGCAGGGACCGGTTGTGCGGCGGCGAACGGTGGTACGGGACGGGCGGTTAGAGCTGCGATGCAGGATGGAGAGCTTTCCGAAGGAACGCGAAGCAAACGGACGCGTGCGACCGGCCGAACGCTCGGCCGGCGCATCGTCTACGAACGTTTCCCTCTTCTCGACCCCCTTCTCCTCGGTGCCGTCGCAACCACACCTGCTCGATCCCATCTCTCTCGATCCCCTCGCTAGCCACAACATCGCCATCCTCGCCTGAGTCCGCTCCCCTCGCCCCACACCTCTCCACCCCGCGCCAGCCAAGCCCCGCATCGCTCCCTTCCGTCAACGTCGTCCTCTGCTCCGCCTCCATCGCGCAAGGCCGATGCCAGCCACTTCGCCCCTTGCCACCGCTCGGCCCCAACCCCTGCCATCTGCGCTCGCCGCTGTGCCTCCCTCGACTGAACCTTGCCGGTGACCCGCATGAGCCCCGGCAGGGATCTTCGAGCCGCCAAGCCCCGCACCCTGGATCTCATCTCCGACACTCGTCCCGGCCTCCCCTGCACCAAGTCCACCGCCAGCCGCAGCGTCGTTCTCCCGAGCCTCCACCATGGCTGCTGGCTCCTGTTGCGCTGCTCTGCTTCGCCGCATCGAACCATCGCAGGCATCCTAGGCTTCGTCTCCGTTGACCGCGCCCCTGCCTCAACAGATCATCGAGCACCGCCTCGCTCCAGTGCCCCACCTCGGACCCCCACATCCGAGATGAGGCCTTCGAGTGGCTTCTTTTGGATTCGTGCCAAGTCTCGCAAGACCCGGGACCTCACTTCAACGACCGTAGCCGTTCTGCTTCATCTTTGCGAAGACCGGGATGGACAAGTCCAAGGACCTCTTTGTATCACCGAGTACTGTGAGACCGAAGACCTCAGATCCGTCAAGTCTAACAACGACTGTGTACAACTACCGACAACCCCGAACATCTACGAAAATGTGTACAACTACTTACGCTGAAGACCGTGTGTACAACTACCGTCACCAAGATTGTGACCGCCAAGTGCCCCTCAGATCGCCAAGTACAACTATGACCCACGGAGTATATGGATATGTCAAGTTCTTCTTCGTCGAGTATCACTACTTCCACGACGACCTCATGAACATCTAATTCCACTACGATTCGATCCATCCCGAATGCACGCTTCGAAGATATAACCGCCAAGACGACCGCCCTTGAACAAATGCATGTGTTGCATGAGATGATCGTGTTTGCAATGCATGAATTATTACTTGCACGTCCTCGTTTGCCATGTCGCCAACATGAGGGAACCCGGTATTCGGGAGCACCCCACCTATCTTTTGCATGACACGCTCACACTCACACTTCATCTTTTGCACCGACATCTCGACGAGTTGTCGGAACCGAAAAGTTGTTGCGGCATCATTTTTGGATTCGCTGGTGTGACACCCCTTTCCTTCCACCACAGTGACGAAATACTCAATATCATCTTCATGCCAACTTTTCAAAAAATTGCATAAACCTTGAATATGTCATCCGCATCATGATAACAACATTTAAAATGTTTTAAATTGTTGTTTGCTGTAAAAATTACTAAATGACATGTGTTTTTTTTCTTCGGAATTGTTGTTTGTTGTTTCCGGACCCATTTAACTTGCTTAAATAGTTAGTTTACTTATGCTTCACATCTTGCCATGTTAGCCAACCTTTAATCTTGTCTTGTACATAAATGAGAGCAAACTAAATAACTGAATGTGGTGTTTCGTCAATATGTTACTCGTTGTATATTGAGCTCCACTTAATTTGTAATATTATTTGTTGCACTTTGCCATGCCATGACTCATTTAAACCGGACATGCATCATATGCCATATTTATGCTTGCGTGTTTACCATGTCGTTTGCCTCTTTTCGGTGTTGCTTCTTAGTTCTGATAACGTTGCAGATTGTGAGAATTTGTTCAACTACTCCCGCTCATCTTCTTCATGGACTCGATCTTCTTCCAAGCGGGATCTCAGGCAAGATGACCATCACCTTAGATCTCACTACTATCTTTGCTATTCTAGTTGTCTCGATGCTATCGCTGTGTCGCGCTTCCTACCATTTGTTTAACAAGCCTCTCAATATTCCATGAAATGACCACTAACCTTTTTCACCATCCCAGCAAACCATTGTTTGGCTAGTTACCGCTTTGCTCAGCCCCTCTTATAGCGTTGCTAGTTGCTGGTGCAATTGCAAGTTGTTCCATGTTGGAACATGGATATACTGGAATATCATAATATCTCTTATTTAATTAATGCACATATATACTTGGTAAAGGGTGGAATGCTCGGCCTTTTGCCTGGTGTTTTGTTCCACTTTTGTCGCCCTAGTTTCCGCTAAACCGGTGTTATGTTCCTTAATTTTTGCGTTCCTAACACGGTTGGGGTTTATGGCCCCCCCTTGACAGTTCGCTTTGAATAAAATTCCTCCAGCAAGGCCCAACTTTGGTTTTACCATTTACCTAATAACTAAAACTTGCATAGGGACTTTCTGGATCCCGAGGACTTAATTTACAACCCGGGCCAGTGCTCCTCATGAGTGTTGGTCTAAACCTGTCAACCGCCGGTGACCGCCGGGGGCAACTCTGGACTTGGCGTACAAGAAGTGTAGACAATCCGATCGTGGCCTGAGACGAGATACGCACGGCTACTATCAGGGTGTCGGCACGTCGGGAGGTCTTGCTGGACTTGTTTTACCATTGTCGAAATGTCTTGTGCATCAGGATTCCGTGTTTGATTGGGTTGTCCCCAAGATGGAGGTTTTACCTCTACGGATCGTGAGAGTTTGTGATGGACTAAGTTGGGACACCCATGCAGGGTTTTTGATCTTTCAAAAGCCGTGTCCGCAGTTATGTGGCAGATTAGAAATTTATAATATCCGGTTGTAGAGAACTTAACACCAGACCCGAAATAAAATACACCAACCGTGTGCGTAACCATGATCGTTTCTTTTCGAGTGAGTTCGGGAAGAGAACACGGTGGGGTTATGTTTGACTCGTAGGTAGTTCAAGATCACTTATTGATCATTACTAGTTTGCGACCGTATGCGTAGTTTCTCTCCTTATTCTTGTACTCGTAAGTTAGCCACCATACAATGCTTAGTCGCTTGCTACAACCTCACCACTTATCCTTTTCCATACCCATTAAGTTTTGCTAGTCTTGATACCCATGGTTATGGGATTGTTGAGTCCTCGTGGCTCACAGATTACTACAACAACAGTTGCAGGTACAGGTAATGCGATGATCTGACATGAGAGCAATGCATGTTTGCTTTTGGAGTTCTTCTTTTGCTTCTTCTTCTTCGATCAAGGGATAGGTTCCGGGTCGGGAGCCTAGGATTAGTAGAGTGGATATCGTTCTTCTTTTTCGTTTGATTTCATCCATAGTCAAATCTTGTTCTTTTGTATCATGATTGCTATGTATTGATGTATTGATGTATTCTTGTTGTAACTTGTGGCGAGTGTAAGCCTTTATCTCGTATTCTCATCTATTTAGTACATGGTATGTTGTAATGATATCCACCTTGTTAAGTGCTGGAAATGCAGTTGTGCCCCAATCACGAGTTTATCATGTGATCGGGATAGAATCGCATCTTGGGCGCTACAAGTTGGTATCAGAGCCTTATCGATCGTAGGAGCCCCCTTGATTGATGGAACCGTTACCGTTGTTGAGTCTAGAAAGAAAACCATTTTGAGTCTAGTTATATCGGAGAGTAGGAATTCTTTTACTCCTTATCCCCTTCGTTGCTCTGGTGAGGACTCCTGACGTGGATGTTTTGACTTCACTCTCCTCTTTTTTCACTCAATTTTTTTAGGATCACGCGGGTATTGTTGGGATCGGTCTGATATCATTGTGACGAGAATTCTGTCTTGGTGCCTCCCGATTGTATGGATTGGACCCGGGGAGTTGAGCTCCGAGGTGTTGTCATCACAATTGTATTGTTTCAGTTTCGGAATACCAGAGGTCGCCAACATAGAAAACACTTCTATACTCTTTGTGGTGAGTGTAGTTTGGCGCCACCCAGTACTGGGGAGAGCGATCAGATGTATTGCCACAATATCGGATGTTTTTAAAGGTCTGAGGTACACGAGTTCTGAGGTTTTCTTGGTTATGTGTTGACGGATGAATACAGTTGGAGCGTAGAATTCTGCTAGGAGTTGTGTGAGATATTGGTGGCTCCCTGTATCCCCTACACCTAATTGCATAACCAGAAAATTTCAGGAGTTCTCAGGTGGGAATTCAAGTAGTTACCCAGGATATCTTCCGACAACGTGCAGGAGTGCAACAGGTGATGGGCCCAAGACCCCTACGCGCTTAGGATTTAGACCGGCATGCTCACCTCTCTGTTGGGCCTAGGTAGGATTGTGACGTGTTGATCTTCCGAGGCCGGGCACGACCCAGGAAAGTGTGTCCGGCCAGAGTGTTCGAGCGTGTCGGGTTATGTGGTGCACCCCTGCAGGGAAGTGCTACTTCTTGAGCTTGCGTTGATTTTTCCCTTAAAGAGGAAAGGGCGATGCAGCAAAGTAGAGATAAGTATTTCCCTCAGTTAAGAACCAAGGTATCAATCAAGTAGGAGGCACAAGCAAGTCCCCAATATATGCACCTGCACGAACTAACAAACACTTGCACACAGCGCGAAAAAGGGTTGTCAATCCCTTCATGGTCACTTGCAAGAGTGAGATCTAATAGAGATATAGAAAACAAATAAAAGTAAATAAAACACAACGAGGATTTTTTTATTTTTTATTTTACAGATCTTAATAAATATGATAGAAAATAGACCCGGGGGCATAGGTTTCACTAGAGGCTTCTCTCTCTCAAAGAAAGCATACGGCGGGTAAACAAATTACTGTTGAGCAGTTGATAGAAAAGCGCAACGTTATGATGATATATAAGGCAATGATCATGAATATAGGCATCATGTTCGTGACAAGTTGACCGACTCCTGCCTGCATCTACTACTATTACTCCACACATCGACCGCTATCCAGCATGCATCTAAAATATTAAGTTCATAAGAACAGAGTAACGTCTTAAGCAAGATGACATGATGTAGAGGGCTAAACTCAAGCAATATGATATAAACCCCATCTTTTTACCCTTAATGGCAACAATACATTATGTGCCTCGCTACCCCTTCTGTCACTGAGTGAGGACACCGCAAGATTGAACCCATCACAAAGCACCTCTCCATTGCAAGAAAAACCAATCTAGTTGGCCAAACCAAATCGATAGATCGGAGAGAAATACAAAGCTATCAAATCATGCATACAAGAATTCAGAGAAGACTCAAATAATATTCATAGATATTCTGATCATAAATCCACAATTCATCGGATCTCAACAAACATAGCGCAAAAAGAAGATAACATCAAATAGATCTCCATGAACATCGAGGAGAACATTGTATTGAAATTCAAAGAGAGAGAATAAGCCATCTACCTACTATGTATGGACCCGTAGGTCTGCGGTAAAAAACTCACACATCATTGGAAGGGCAGCAAGGTTGATGTAGAAGCCCTCCATGATCGAATCCCCCTCCGACATAAGCTTGCTATGTTAACCATTCTGTGTGTTTATGAAGATTTTTTATTAAACGCAACTTTCAACACAATTTTTGTGTGTGTGATTTCTAATGTTCGGGTCCAGGAGGTCATAATCTCCTTCTAGATATCTTAGATTTCAGACTTTAACGAATTGATGTAACCATATTAAATGTGCAAAGTAGAGGAAGTCATAGTGAACATTCGTAAGCATGATCTTGTGCTAGATAAGAAGATTCAGAACACTATTATGCAACGGTCGCCGAAGCTTTACTGCTCTTTGTATGCACTTCAAGAATCACTATGCAAGGGTACCGGACTGCACATTTGTTATTTTCCCAACCATTTAAGAACATTAGCTAAAGTGGATGGTGATACGATGTTTATACCATTTGAGGTATTTATTCTTTTATAAAGCATGTGAAAATACTTAAGGTTCTTTTAAATAAGAGAGATATGGAGCGAGTGAAACTCAATTTTTGCAGCTATTCACACAGTTCTGTTTTCCTATAGATGATACAAAACGGTACCACGCCAGGGGTGAAAATGCTGGTCACTTGCTTGTCGTGAACACAAGAACATAACCACGTTGAAGAAAAAAACATACCATTCATAGTCATCTGGTATTCCCAAAGAAATAATATTTTGTAGCAGTCACACTCCTATGTACCATAACTTCCCATTCATTAGCAGGCCCTCGGAAGTATTCCTTATAATGACCACCCGTTTAATTATTTTGAAGCCTCAACATGTTGGGATTTCCCTGTAGGCCTTGTGATGTACATGTTGTGTATTAGCTGCAGGAGGATCTATGGGGGACAAGCTCAACACCTAAGATGCTAACCATTTGCGTGGGATGCTAACCATGTCATAATTTTGATGTAAGTGCCACTCGGACCATGAGTTCATGACAATGTTGAATGTCATCTTTTCTCTTTATTGTTGTCATTTTTGTTGCGTCGTGTATTCTTTTACCATAAGAATTGGGATCATTTTTTCACTCACTCCAAGAGCGTGTTGCGCAACGGCAGTGCTATACGCAATCTGATCGAGCTAAGTAAGATGCATGTATTTCCTTTGCTTAGCATCTGCTTCTCTTAGTTTATTAGTAATTGTTCTCTTACATGTCCGTAAGTTTTGTAGCCATATTCATGATGCACAAAAGAAAGCCTTTATTATGCTAATGGAAAGCATGCTTTAGTTATTTCTTTTATTGCACATTTTGCATCTAATTTAATTGACATAAAGATGGAAACATAGATTCATTGATGGCATATGGTGGATATGCTTGCGGCTCTGGACATGGACCTAATACCACTACTGGAATCTGGAGGGGCCCATGGTGCACGGTGTGGCTAGGTCAACTTCTTTGTCGTCTGCTAGCAGACGGCAAAGAAGTGGCGTGGGCCAGCCATAACGGTCCCTCTCTTTGCCGTCTGCCAGCATACGACAAAGAGGGTGACTTAACGGGGCGTCCCGTCTCTCTCTCTCTCCTCACACCTCATCTCACCTCGTGCTGCCCCCTAGCCTGAGCCGCCGCCGACCTACCCTGCCGCCGCCCCCCGGAGCCTGAGCCGCCGACCAGCCCCGCCCCCAGGTGCCCGCCCTGCCCTGCCCCGC
>LR738710.1:76871162-76885753 GCA_902687465.1 Secale cereale
AGCACTGACACCCCTACCCCCAACCCGACACCCCGACACGGCACCCCCGACCCCGACACAGCACCCCGACCCCGACACGACACCCCGACACCTCCCGAAAAAGGTGCTCTCGGCCTTCCAGAGGCCGACGGGGTCATATATTTGTGAATTATGAGTTAGGTCATATATTTTTCGATTTTGTTATAAAAACATCATATTTATGTTGATCGGGTGGTTTTAAATTTGAAGTTGTTTCGTCGCTGCGAGGGTCTGGTGTTCGATGACCTCCCCGTGCATTCAACGAGCTCCGCCCCTGCGTTCGTGGGTGAGCACAAATGACATCTCCCCCCCTTCATTTGCTCTGTTTCGGTCTTCGTGCCAATGAAACTTGTATAGGTGTTAATCATCAGTATGCATAACCACTATGTGTCTCCCGTTCGAAAGGGTTACATTTATAAATATGCATGCATTTGCATATTTATAATCGTGATTCTTCCGAATTGTCCAACGTTATCCGTGGACAGCTTGAGTATGTGTAGATTGGGTTCATTTTCCCATATGCTCTGCTCCGGATCCGATGCAAAATTTTGTCAGTGCCTCCCTATTGTTCTCCGGGTACACATCATCTCTGCTTATTGCCGAGACATGTATCAGGAGAACAGCGGGGAGGTGCTGCAGAATTTTTGCGTCGGATCCGGAGCAGAGCATGGGAAAACGAACCCAATCTACACATACTCGGGTGGGATTAGGACCTATCTTTACCTATTAGCATGTAGGTTGCATGGCCGTAATAAAACTGACAAACTCCATTAACTGATGGATATGGTTTGCTTAATTATGTATATATTTCTTGTGTGTCCAGTAGGAAGTCAATATGAGTGATCGTGCGTGGATGTACACAGGTTACACTAGACAGAAAGTTTGGACCGAGGAATGGTTAACAAAAACCAAGGGGTTTGTTAGAGCCGCAATTGCAAAAGGCCAGAAAAAGCTGGCGCCCCTGTGTCTGGTGCCACAACTATAATAAGAGGGACAAGCTTGTAATGAGTAAAGACCTGCAGAAGTTTGGTTTTATGCCTGGTTACACGGTCTGGACATTTCATGGCGAGTCAGCCCAACGTGCCAGAGCCGAGGTGGTTCGTCGTCGCACCGACGAGCATGGTGCCGGGATGGAAGACATGGTGCAAGACTTTGATGATGCTCGGGACTCAGACGAGGAGATGGAGGAATCTGCATAGGCCTTCACTAAAATGTTGGAGTCCTCAAAACGTCCTCTCCACGAGCACACTTAGCTTTGTCAGCTGGATGCCATCTCACAAATAATGGCTTTGAAGGCTCAATTCAACTTGGGCAGAGAATGCTATGACGCGATGATGATAGTATTTGGACAATTTCTACCCAAAGGCCATGTGCTACCTGCAAACCTATACCAGTCAGACAAAATCCTTCGTGCTCTTAAGATGCCCTATGAGAAGATACATGCCTGTGAGAAAGGATGTGTCTTATTTAGGCTTTAGTATGAGGACTTGAACTATTGTCCCATTTGCAAGTCTTCCAGGTATGTTGTGGTAGACAACGGTATGGGTGAGAAGACTGATACGTCCAAAACGTATCTATAATTTCTGCTTGCTCCATGCCTCTTTTGGGTGAAATTGCTATGTTATTTATACACTTCCATACACTTTTGATCATATTTGGACTAACCTATTAACTCAGTGCACCCCAGTGCCAGTTTCTGTTTTCGGCTATTTTTGTATTTCAGGTTTTCCCATTACGAGAACTGCCAGAAAAATCCCGGAAAAATTATATAAAAAATCAGCGTTCCAGAAGCTTCCCGGCACCCGAAGTACAGTCGGAGGGGGGCCACCAGGGCTCCAGGCGCCCTGGTGGCGCGGCCCCCCTCCTGGCCGTGCCGGGGGGCGCCTGGGCCCCCCAGGCCTTCGCTGATGCCCCCCCTTTGGCATATATTTATATCGTGTCCCGAAACCCTCGAGACGGGAACTCTTTTTCGCGATCTCATCTCTGTTCCACCGCCGCCGCGCTTCCAAGATCGGGAGCACCAGGAGAACTCTTCCCGGCACCCTGCCGGAGGGGAGGATCACCACCGAGAGCTTCTCCACCACCATGGACGCCTCCCGGATGAGTTGTGAGAAGTCTCCCTTGGACCATGGGTCCATGACCAGTAGCTATGTGATGTTCTGCTCCCGTTCTTGTGCTTCACTAATTAGTCCTCGTGAGCTGCCCTACATGATCGAGGCACATATGTAATCCTTATGCTGTTGCTATGATGAGTTTGCTGGGATCCGATGGATTGTGAGATTATGTTCAGATTCTGTTTGAGTAATATATTTGATCTACCTATTTTATATTTATGTTCGTAAGTAATTCTTGCATGTTCTCCGTTGTTATTTATTGCTTTGGCCAAGTAGTAGGTAGTGACTCCAAGAGGGAACGTTATGCTCGATTGTGGGTTCATGCCCCTCGATGACTAGCTTGAGTGACAGAAACATGAGTCTAGGGGATGTGCTGTTGCCACAAGGGGGAAAACAACGGTGCTTGTGCCCGCGGGTGCAAGTATTGTTTACTTTATGCAAAGTTCTTTTAATGCAGTTGTCTGTTGCTTTGAGTTTACACTATGGGTGGGACTCGCAACTTAATACCAGCGAGATGTTTTGGATAGATATCTCAAGGTGGATGATTAGTAGTATATGCAGATGGATTTCGGTCTACTTGCCTTGGCGTACCGCCCATGCTTTGAACCTCTACCTTTCTTGCAACATAGTTAGCATTGGTTTGCGCACATAATTCTGTCAATTGCCCAGCTGTAATTCGTTTACCTCACATAGCTGTTTTATCGTCTTTTGGGAGAGAGACATCACTAGTGAACATCATGGGACCCCGGTCCATATTACCATCATTGATCACATCCGCTATTTACTTTCCGCTTTTTACTTACTATTGCAGCAATACCTATCACTATTATCACTTGTGTTTGATCCTTTGTAAACTACAAGGCCGGAGGGATTGACAACCTCTCTGTACTCGTTGGGAGCAAAGTTATTTGTATCTGTGTGCAGGTCCACGTTGATTGCTAATATCTGGCGCCGTTAGCAGTTGACACCTTCTTGTTGAAACTGGGAGTCTCAGGGAAATCGATCCTTGGTATCTTTGCCAAGGGAAAACTACCGCTACACTGCATCTCAAACCTTCCACTTGGGGTAACCAACAAGGGGCGAGAAGCCATCAAGCAAAGTTTTCTGGCGCCGTTGCCGGGGACTCCACTCTTCAGGATAGGGGAGTTGCATACTATCTTTTACCTTTGCTTTTTAGTCTTGTTAGTTTACCTTTCAGTTTTGCTTTAGTATCTTTTATCGAAAATCACAAAAATAGTTATCTCATTCTTTAGTTGACATTATGTCGGGTCCTTTTGTCTTTGACGAGGCAGAAGTTCTCACCTTTAAACAAAGAGGTGGGGAAAGTCTGAAAGATGCTTGGTATAGAATTAATGATTCTCAAAAAAGAGCCACCAAGAAGCAACCTACTACTATCCTGCTTAGAAATTTTTATGTTGGAATTACTTCCTGGAATAGGTTTATTCTAGATACTGCTATAAATGGGAATTTCCTAGAGGCCCCAGTTTGGGAGTCTCTTAGTATTATTGAAAATCTTGTTGGGAATCCCCCTGTTGTTAGCATTCAAGAGGACATCACCCTAGCTCACATTATGAAAAAACTTGAAAAGATAGAGCTAGAGATGCCAAACATTAATAAGATAAATGAGTTGGATCGTAAGATCCAAGGGAATTTGAACAGGCTTGATAGCTCCATGCATAAAATTTTCAAAACTTTGGAGACCATCAAATCCCATGACTTGGACTCTTCTAGGATAGACAAAATTGAGGAAATCTTCGATACTCTAGGAACTACTTTCTCCTCAATCAAAACCAAAAAGTTAGAAACTCCGGCAAAGAGGGAGCCTAAGTTCGTTCACGTTCCAAAGGCTCCCCGTTCTAAAAGTAATCCATCTATTGCCAAAGGGGTTGAAACTGTAAAGACTTTGGAAGAAACACCTCTCTTTGATGAATTTATAAATGAATCTTCCCTTGACTTTTATACTTTTGGTCTTCTCCCTAGAAGTATCTCCATGAGGCCTTTATTTGAAAGTCCTCTTAAGACTAGTTGTATTATTGAAGAGCTTTTTGATGATCTTGATGATGGTTCAATTGATACAACTTGATCTCTATGCATTATGCCTAGCTTAAAGGCATAAAAGAAAGCGCTTTTGGGAGGCAGCCCACATGAATAAAATTTTATTTTTCTTTTGTTGTGTCTTGATGTTGTTACTACAGTAGAATCATCATTGTATCTTTACTTTTCAATTTTGTGCCAAGTGTAGCCTCTGATTGCAAGAAAGTTCAAAAGTTGTGACGTGCTGTCCAGGAAACAGATTTTGTCCTTGGATAGAAAAATTCGTATAAAATCACCAGATCATCTTTTTGGTCTGAATTGTTTCGACATCGTGCTTTATATAATTGTCTTTCATGCGTCTGTTTTGAGTTTTTTGATTAGAGTTGCAGAAGTGCCCCGAAAAAATCATTTACTACCTGCCGTTCTGTTTTTCACAGATTCTGTCCTGTTTTGCCTTTCCTTCATTTGGCAAACCTAGAGCTTGCTTTTTCTTTGCAAAAACCTTTTGGCAATCTTGAGAAACAGTAGACCTTCAAGAATATCCTTATTTCCAGCAAGGTACAATTATATTATTATGGGTACTAACCTCGCTAATCAGATTATGATGAGTTATGTATGAAGGGAGTTTTCAAGTGTGCGAGGGAAGATGATAAAAAGATTCAGGAGTGTCAAACGCTCTAAGCTTGGGGATGCCCCCGTGCATCCCCTTCTCCATCAAAATTATCAGTTTGTCTTTCGTTCCACTATATTTTTATCACTTCATGTGTTATGTGCTATGCTTGGAGTGTCTTGCTTTTAGTTTTCCTTTTTAGTTTTCTTTAGCTTTTCATAACGAGTCGGAACTCAGCTTTCTTTATGTGGGAGAGAAACACACTCCACTTCTACCTAGAACATAACATAGAATTTTCATGTCTATCTTTGCTGTGTGTGTTCTTTGTCTTTCAATAGCTACTGTCATGTTCAGCTCTTAGTATTCATGCTTATCTTTTTAAAGAGCTTTTGTTTAGTTGGTTGCTTGAACTCTCTTTAGTTATCATGCTTATCTTATTAAGAGAGTTTGCTTCTGTTGCATTGGTTGATATGTCTATGATAAAAATGCTACGTGCATAATGGTGCTTAGTAGTTCATGTTTTCTTATGGTTAGTCTCAAATAGCTGGGGGGTTTCCAATGTGTTATTGGAGTACCAACATGATTTGTTTGCCTATGATGTGGTATGGTTTAGTAATATCTTCCTTCAAGAATTTATTTTGATTGACTTGGCGTATGCTCACGCATATTTAAGACTGTAAAGAAAGTCTGTCAAGCCTTGATGATCTTTTGTTTCTGAGTAGCGATATAACTTCCATGCCTGATTCAATGTTGCTTTGTCGCTCTGCATGATTATGTCCGTCATTGCTCTCTTAGTTGGTCGCTCCCAGTCTTTTGCTAACCTTCGCCTGTACTAAGCGGACTGACTGCTTGTGCATCCA
Source organism: Secale cereale (assembly GCA_902687465.1). Lineage (NCBI taxonomy): Eukaryota > Viridiplantae > Streptophyta > Magnoliopsida > Poales > Poaceae > Secale > Secale cereale. The sequence goes on from LR738710.1 coordinate 76,876,799, forward strand.
AAATCTTTTAAATCAGTTATGCCATATGAGTCCACCATACCTTCCTACATGGTATTTACCTGCCATTCCTAACGGAGACTTGCATGTACCATCTCGAAATTATTCAAAAAAAAATGCATTCCTATTTTGTGCCTCTGTTTTAAGTTCATGAGGAAGTAGTAGTTAATTCATGATCTTTTTAAGTTGGACAAGCTTCACCCCGGGATTGCATGTATAATGTGAAAACCCATAATACGAGAAGGAACTGGCATTGAGTGCGCCCGGCTCAAAATTAATATAACAAACAAACCCTCCTTCACGCTTTGTTCATGAGAAATCAGAAAACTTTGGCAGTGATAAACAAAGGAGATTAAGAGGGTGTGATCATCCTCATTCGGGAGCCGTTCCTCGAAACTTGTCCATCTCAAGAAGTGATTGAGTTGTCTGCTAGCATTCGTTGACAAAACATGCATAATCTAAAATAATAATAATTATTACCTCTGTTTTTAAAACCAAGAGCTCTGGTACATGTTTTGTCTTTGTTTCCGACTACGGGTTTTCAACCTTGCCAACAAAAGCCACGGTTCGAGAGTCTCCACCTTCTTTTAAAGCACCAACTACTGAGAGCATGATTGTCATTCTGAGTGTAATGTGCATTGTCCCAAAGTAGCATTATCTTTTGCATGATTATGATATCGTTTATTTTGAAATCATTGTATCTAGTCATCACTTAAACTTTGGAGGTGCCCCTGCATTTATGTTTTGCTTCACTAAAGGGGGAAAGCGAGATATCACTTTATCATATTTGCACACCATGCTCATTACAAATCTATATTGATGTTTCAGTATCATATTGTAAAACTTTCAGTTCTTTGTGATTCTCTCATGAGGCAACTTAATTACTACAGATTCATTGTCTCAGTAAGCTTTTGTCATATGACTAATGAAAGGTCCTATATGGTTAATAGCATGTCACCACATAAATTATTCTTGTTATCATTTACCTACTCGAGGACGAGCAGGAATTAAGCTTGGGGATGTTGATACGTCCAAAACATATCTATAATTTCTGCTTGCTCCATGCCTCTTTTGGGTGATATTGCTATGTTATTTATACACTTTCGTACACTTTTGATCATATTTGGACTAACCTATTAACTCAGTGCACCCCAGTGCCAGTTTCTGTTTTCGGCTGTTTTTGTATTTCAGGTTTTCCCATTACGAGAACTGCCAGAAAAATCCCGGAAAAATTATATAAAAAATCACCGTTCCAGAAGCTTCCCGGCACCCGAAGTACAGCCGGAGGGGGGCCACCAGGGCTCCAGGCGCCCTGGTGGCGCGGCCCCCCTCCTGGCCGCGCCGGGGGGCGCCTGGGCCCCCCAGGCCTCCGCTGAAGCCCCCCTTTGGCATATATTCATATCGTGTCCCAAAACCCTCGAGACGGGAACTCTTTTTCTCGATCTCATCTCTGTTCCGCCGCCGCCGCGCTTCCAAGATCGGGAGCACCAGGAGAACTCTTCCCGGCACCCTGCCGGAGGGGAGGATCACCACCGGGAGCTTCTCCACCACCATGGACGCCTCCCGGATGAGTTGTGAGTAGTCTCCCTTGGACCATGGGTCCATGACCAGTAGCTATGTGATGTTCTCCTCCCGTTCTTGTGCTTCACTAATTAGTCCTCGTGAGCTGCCCTACATGATCGAGGCACATATGTAATCCTTATGCTGTTGCTATGATGAGTTTGCTGGGATCCGATGGATTGTGAGATTATGTTCAGATTGTGTTTGAGTAATATATTTGATCTACCTCTTTTATATTTATGTTCGTAAGTAATTCTTGCATGTTCTCCGTTGTTATTTATTGCTTTGGCCAAGTAGTAGGTAGTGACTCCAAGAGGGAACGTTATGCTCGATTGTGGGTTCATGCCCCTCGATGACTAGCTTGAGTGACAGAAACATGAGTCTAGGGAATGTGTTGTTGCCACAAGGGGGAAAACAACGATGCTTGTGCCCGCGGGTGCAAGGATTGTTTACTTTATGCAAAGTTCTTTTAATGCAGTTCTCTGTTGCTTTGAGTTTACACTATGGGTGGGACTCGCAACTTAATACCAGCGAGATGTTCTGGATAGATATCTCAAGGTGGATGATTAGTAGTAGATGCAGATGGATTTCGGTCTACTTGCCTTGGCGTACCGCCCATGCTTTGAACCTCTACCTTTCTTGCAACATAGTTAGCATTGGTTTGCGCACATAATTCTGTCAATTGCCCAGCTGTAATTCGTTTACCTCACATAGCTGTTTTATCGTCTTTTGGGAGAGAGACATCACTAGTGAACATCATGGGACCCCGGTCCATATTACCATCATTGATCACATCCGCTATTTACTTTCCGCTTTTTACTTACTATTGCAACAATACCTATCACTATTATCACTTGTGTTTGATCCTTTGTAAACTACAAGGCTGGAGGGATTGACAACCTCTTTGTACTCGTTGGGAGCAAAGTTATTTGTATTTGTGTGCAGGTCCACGTTGATTGCTAATATCTGGCGCCGTTAGCAGTTGACACCTTCTTATTGAAACTGGGAGTCTCAGGGGAAATCGATCCTTGGTATCTTTGCCAAGGGAAAACTACCGCTACACTACATCTCAAACCTTCCACTTGGGGTAACCAACGAGGGGCGAGAAGCCATCAAAGACGCAGACCAAAATACCCGTTAATGTTCTTCGATATATGCCAATTGTACCAAGACTTCAACGCCTTTTCATGGTCGAAGAGATGGCCAGACAGATGACATGGCACAAAACGGGCAAAAGAACCGAACTAGATGCAAATGGGAATGTGATGATGGTGCACACATCGGATGGTGAAGCGTGGAAGCGCTTCGATCCATTACATAAGGAAAAAAGGGCAGACCCAAGGCATCCTCGAGTCGCCGTCAGCATGGATGGGTTCAATGTGTTTGGTCAGATGGCAACCCAATACAGTTGTTGGCCCGTGTTTGTCATTCCACTCAATCTCCCCCCCCCCCGGGCAGATTATGCAAAGAAAGAACATTTTCCTGACATTGATAATTCCAGGGCCCAACTATCCGGGGAAGAATATGAATGTGTACATGCAGCCTCTTAAGGACGAATTGCAAGAAGCTTGGGATAATGGGTTCAAGATATACGACGCCTTTAGCAAATAGAACTTCATAATGCGTGACTGGTAAATGTACTCGACGCATGGCTTGCCGACGTATGCGCTATTTGTTGGCTGGTCTGTGCATGGAAGGTTCATGCACCCCGCATGCAAGGGAGCTCTTGAGTTTCGTTGGCTGACGGCAGGGCACAAGTATACTTGCTTCGACTTGCATAGATCGTTTCTAAATCCTCGCCATAGATTTAGGAAAGACAAGAAGATCTTCATCAAAGGTAGAGTTGTCAAACACTCTGCACCACCTGCGTTGACAGGCCAACAGACCCTAGATCAGTTAAACGCTCTCGAGCCAGATCCAGAGCGTCCAGGGTATTTCAAGGGGTATAATAAGGAACATGCCTGGACTCACAAGACATGCTTGTGAGATCTACCTTACTTCAAAGACCTCCTTTGCCCACACAACATCGACGTGATGCACACTGAAAAGAATATCGCCGAAGCCATTTTTGGTACATTGTTCGGCATAGAGGGGAAATCAAAGGATAATACTAAGGCTAGAGTCGATCAACAGGAGCTATATATGTGATAGACCGTTACAAAACATGCAAGAACCGAAAGGAAAGCGGAACTGGACGAAGCCAAAGGCATGGTTCAATCTTGGAAGGCCAACTATGAGGTAAATTATTTTGTGGGTGAAAATGCAGTTGACATTCCCTGATGGGTATGCAGCAAATCTAAAGAGGGGAGTGGGTCTTGAAAAATTGAAAATATTTGGTCTAAACAGTCATGATTGGCACATATGGATTGAGTGGATAATGCCGATGATGTTTGATACGTCTCTAATGTATCTACTTTTCCAAACACTTTTGCCATTGTTTTGGACATTAACTTGCATGATTTGAATGGAACTAACCCGGACTGACGCTGTTTTCAGCAGAACTGCCATGGTGTTATTTTTGTGCAGAAATAGAAGTTCTCGGAATGAAATGAAATTCAACAGAGATTTATTTTGGAATATATAAAAAATATATCTGCAGAAAGAACTAGACCAGGGGGCCCACACCCGGTCCACGAGGGTGGGGGGCGCCCCCCTGCCTCGTGGCCCCCTTGAGGCTCCATCGACATCACCCCCGACTCCATATATTCACTTTTGAGGAGAGAAAAAAAATCAGAGAGAAGGATTAATCGCGTTTTATGATACATAGCCGCCGCCAAGCCCTAATCTCTCGGGAGGGCTGATCTGGAGTCTGTTCGGGGCTCCGGAGAGTGGAGATTGTCGCCGTCATCATCATCAACCTTCCTCCATCACCAATTCCATGATGCTCACCGCCGTGCGTGAGTAATCCCATCATAGGCTTGCTGGACGGTGATGGGTTGGATGAGATTTACCATGTAATCGAGTTAGTTTTGTTAGGGTTTGATCCCTAGTATCCACTATGTTCTAAGATTGATGTTGTTATGACTTTGCCATGCTTAATGCTTGTCACTAGGGCCCGAGTGCCATGATTTCAGATCTGAACCTATTATGTTTTCATGAATATATGTCTGTTCTTGATCCTATCTTGCAAGTCAATAGTCACCTACTATGTGTTATGATCCGGCAACCCCGAAGTGATAATAATCGGGCCCACTCCCGGTGATGACCGTAGTTTGAGGAGTTCATGTATTCACTATGCGTTAATGCTTTGGTCTGGTACTCTATTAAAAGGTGGCATTAATATCCCTTAGTTTCCAATAGGACCCCGCTGCCACGATAGGGGAGGGCAAAAGATGTCATGCAAGTTCTTTCCCATAAGCACGCATGACTATATTCGGAATACTTGCCTACATTACATTGATGAACTAGAGCTAGTTATGTGTCACCCTATGTTATAACTATTACACGAGGAATCGCATCCGACATAATTATCCATCGCTGATCCAATGCCTACGAGCTTTTCACATTTTGCTAGTTGCTTATTTAATTTTCCGCTGCAAAACTACTGTCGCTATAACTTTGCCACTATTGCCATTACTTCCATATTACTTTGCTACTAAACACTTTGCTGCAGATATTAAGTCTTCTAGGTGTGGTTGAATTGACAATTCGACTGCTAATGCTTGAGAGTATTCTTTGGCTCCCCTTGTGTCAAATCAATAAATTTGGGTTGAATACTTTACCCTCGAAAACTGTTGCGATCCCCTACACTTGTGGGTTATTAAGACTATTTTCTGGTGCTGTTGCCGGGGAGCATAGCTATATTATTTAAGTCACTTGGGATTTATATCTGTTGATTACTATGAAGAACTTGAAAGACTCAAAAACCAAGATCTATCCCTCAACTACCAGGGGAGGTAAGGGACTGCCATCTAGCTCTGCACTTGATTCACCCTCTATTATGAGTAAACTTGCGACACCTACTCCTGCTATTGAATATGATATGTTGCATGTTCTTGATGATGCTACTTTTGCTATGTATGATGAAACTACTTCTATGCTTGATAATACTGTGCCACTAGATGAATTTCTTGATGAACAAATTGCTAGGGTTAGAGATAATGCAAATATTGAAACTGATAATATTGATGAAAGTGATGATGAAGATTCTCCTCCTAGATATGAATTGCGTGTTGTTCCTGAGGGTTATGTTATGCATGAAGAAACTGCTAGAGACTTTCTTGCTTGCAATGATATATATGACCTTAAGAAATTATTAGCTAAGCTAAAAGAAAAGTCTTTGAATGCTAGAATGAAATATGATCCTGCTTTTGCTACTTCACCTATCTGTGTTCCTGATAAGGATTATGATTTCTCTGTTGATCCTGAGTTAATTACTTTGGTTGAATATGATCCTTTCCATGGCTATGAATCTGAAACTGTTGTGGCACATCTTACTAAGTTGAATGATATAGCCACCCTATTCACCAACGAGGAAAAAATTTGTTACTACTATATCCTTAAGTTATTTCCGTTCTCGTTGAAGGGTGATGCTAAGACTTGGTTTAATTCTCTTGATCCTGGTTGTGTGCGTAGTCGCCATGATATTATTTATTACTTCTATGCTAAATATTTTCCCGCTCATAAGAAACAAGCTGCCTTATGGGAAATTTATAACTTTTTGCAAATTGAGGAAGAGAGTCTCCCACAAGCTTGGGGGAGGCTTCTCCGGTTACTTAATGCGTTGCCTGATCATCCTCTTAAGAAAATGAAATACTTGATATCTTTTATAATGGACTAACCGATGCTTCCAGAGACCACCTGGATAGTTGTGCTGGTTGTGTTTTCAGGGAAAGAACTGTCGATCAAGATGAATTGTTATTAAATAATATGTAGACCAATGAAAACAATTAGACACTTCCTGAACCAGCCCCTAAGACAACTCCAAAGAAAAGGGGTGTTGTGTTTCTCAGTCCTGAGGATATGCAAGAAGCAAAGAAATCTATGAAAGAAAAAGGTATTAAAGCTGAAGATGTTAAGAATTTACCACCTTTTGAAGAAATACATGGTCTTGATAACCTGACATAGGTATTAAAGGTAAATTATCTCTATAGATTTGATGAAGGTGATATTCCTCGTTATAAGTCTGCTAGCCAATGCTTAGATGAGTTTGACAATTTTATTGTGAAACAAGAAAACTTCAATGCTTATGTTGGTAGACAGTCGCAACGTAATGCTTACATGATCGAACGCTTGAGTGATTATATGTCTAGAGTTAAAGGTGAACTAAAACTTATTAGTAAACATGTTTATATGGTTACCACTCAAGTAGAACAAGTACTTAAAGCACAAAATGATTTGCTCAATGAATTAAATAGTAAGAAAAATGATAATGCTATTAGAGTTGTGACTAAAGGTGGTAAAATGACTCAGGAACCATTGTATCCTAAAGGCCACCCTAAGAGAATTGAGAAAGATTCTCAGAGAGCTAATATAGATGCACCTAGTTCTTCTGAGAAGAAGAAAAAGAAAAATGATAGGACTTTGCATGCTTCTAGTGAACCTGTAGCTGACACACCTGAGAATCCCAATGATATCTCTATCTCTGATGCTGAAACACAATCTGGTAATGAACATGAACCTAGTGATAATGTTAATGATGATGTTCATGATGATGCTCAACCTAGCAATGATAATGATGTAGAGATTGAACCTGTTGTTGATCTTGATAACCCACAATCAAAGAATCAATGTTATGATAAGAGAGACTTTATTGCTAGGAAGCACTGTAAGGAAATAGAACCATGGGTTCAGAAACCCATGCCTTTTCCTCCTAAACCATCCAAGAAAAAGGATGATGAGGATTTTGAGCGCTTTGCTGAAATGATTAGACCTATCTTTTTGCGTATGCGTTTGACTGATATGCTTAAAACAAATCCTTATGCTAAGTATATGAAAGACATTATCACAAATAAAATAAAAATACCTGAAGTTGAAATTTCCACCATGCTTGCCAATTATACTTTTAAAGGTGGAATACCAAAGAAACTAGGAGATCCAGGAGTACCAACTATACCTTGCTCCATTAAAAGAAACTATGTTAAAACTGCTTTATGTGATCTTGGAGCCGGTGCTAGTGTTATGCCTCTCTCTTTATATCGTAGACTTGATTTGAATAAGTTGACACCTACTGAAATATCTTGCAAATGGCCGATAAATCAACCGCTATACTTGTTAGTATTTGTGAGGACGTGCCTGTTGTGGTTGCAAATGTTACTATTCTAACGGACTTTGTTATCCTTGATATTCCCAAGGACGATAGTATATCTATTATCCTTGGTAGACTCTTTTTGAATACTGCAGGGGCTGTCATTGATTGCAACAAAGGCAATGTCACTTTTCATGTTAATGGTAATGAGTATACAGTACACTTTCCGACGAAACAACCTCAGGTCCATAGTATCAATTCTATTGGAAAAATTTCAACGATTACTATTGGGGGTTTTGAATTTCCTCTTCCTACTGTCAAGAAGAAATATGATATTCTTGTTGTTGGTGACATGCATATCCCCATTGAGGTAACCTAGTGTTATTCGAAAATTCTTCGGTTTCATGTTATTCGGAAAGAGTTTGTTAACAAGACTTGATCAACCTTGTTAATGGATCCCTTTTGATGAGCATGAGATGGTTGAATTTAGAAAGCACAACTTTCTGTACCCCCCTTTTTATTTTCTATTAATAAGATTAAATAAAGCAAAAATAGTATTTTTTTGTCTGTTTTTAGAGTTATCCGTGCAATAAAAAAAGACACCCCGAAAATGAAAGTTCTCCAAATGCCCCAAAAATGAAATATGATTTTTTCTAGAATATTTAAGAATATTTGGCACTGAGAACACAGCAGGGGGAGCCAGCAACTGGCCATTAGGGTACAGGGCGCGCCCATGTGACACCCCGAGACTAATGCGCCAGGTGTCAGACAGTTATTCATTGCCGTTGCCATATCATTTGCTTGCGTGTTGCATTTTGCCATGTCATCGTGTGCATTGCATCATCATGTTTTCAAAACATGCATCCGTCCGAGTCCGCCCATCCTTTCCGTTGTCCGTTCTGAGCCCAGACACACTTGCACGCGCCCGCGACACCTCCGAATATTTGTTTTATATGTGGCCGAAAAATGTTCTCGGAATGGGTTGAAACTTGGTGTGTGGTCTTATTATAGCATAGGCAGACCGCCTGCTAAATTTCATCGCATTCGAAACTCGTTTGATAGCCCAACCGCTAAACTATAGCGGCACTATAGCCGGTTTATTCGTCGGACGTTTTCGGTCTCCGAAAACCCCGCCGGGCCTCCCTTCTCTTCTCTCCTCGCAGCCGACCTCCTCTTTACACAGCCCACCTAGGCCCGCGTAGACCCCCCCC
>LR738710.1:76885838-76951176 GCA_902687465.1 Secale cereale
CGGTGCCGTTGGATCGTGATCCGAGGGCTCCAAAACACCCCAATACCCCCTAAACCTAGCCACTTTCCCTATTTAAATACCCTCCCTTCCATTTTGGGCAGCCCTAGCCTCCCCCTATGTGGCACCCCGGATCAGAGTGACCGGTTTACCTTGCATTGCCAGCCGAAAGACCTTGTCTTCTGGCAACACACAACATCTTGGTACAGAAAACAACCGCTTTATTGATACTCGCGGATCACAGTTTTACATAACAGCAAGTAACGAGGCCAAGCGGCACACATGGTGCGGCTGGACAATATGTACATTATTTAATGAACATAAAAGGCCTCGGTCATAAAAACTACGCAGCAGCGGAACGACTTCGTAGCGGAACTCCATCTCACAGGGACACCGATGTGGACACGGTCTAGACTCGGACGACACTCCTTTCCAGAAAAACTTTCCTGAAATCTGGCATGACACGCCAGGTCAGTACATTGAATGTACTTGCAAGCTTACATCAAACAAAATCATAATGACAAACAATATCATGATAATTATTCAATTGTCAAAATGCAGCACCACACTTGAATATACATACAACTAACACGTTGTGCTCATGCCTTTGTGGAAACAGACCCTCGGTTTGACTTACCCATGGTGATTTTTCTTAAACTATAAACTTGTTCATCTCAATAGGACATAACTCGTGATATTTCCGGCGATCACAACCCTGACCATAATTGCTCTCAAATCATCTCGATGGCTCTTCCACCATTTTTACAGTACAAAAATTTAAAACTTAGTGTACAAAATTTTATTATATGTTGACCCATGGTGTGACTTACTTTCGAGTGTGTCCGTGACCGTGGACTTGGCTATCGATAGATTAATTACACTCTGCCGAGGTAGTGCACTGTACCCACACCATAGAACCCATGGCCTCGCTTTCCCATCCGGGTGGACCAACGGCGTTCCGACAAAACTCTTCCATTGCCATGACACTCTCCCGGCCACTCCGACTCATTCACCATTGGAATAGTCCTGGGTGGCCCCGTGCCTACCAAAGGCACACGAACCACCGTCGTGGCCAAACAGAAACTGTCCCAAATGGGGACTTGCTACCATAAACTTAACAACGGGCACACAAGGTTATGTCTGCTTACCGGGCCAAGGTACCGCATGCCCATAACCTTCCCTACTTGGAGGTACCGACCAGAGGCATGACAACAAACCGAATAAAGACCTTTCCATAAAGGCAAATGTGGTTGCACTGGGAAAAACTCGATCCAGTGGCACCATGACCTGGTCAACAATTTATTCAAGTTGAGTTATTAACAGGTTCAACTTAAAGAAAATAAATAACCGGTGTCATAAAATGCCATGGAAATGCAACATCCAAATGCATTACCAAAAATTACTAGGTCAACTTTACCTTACTAAATGGAAGCATCACAACTTCCAATATTATTCTGTTTATGATTTACTTTCAATTAAAAAACAGAATATATTCTAGCAAAATTTTACCATAGTTCTTATGTAAGAAAAATAACTTCACATAGCTATTTACATGCATACCCATATTAGTTCTCCATGGTCCAAACTTTCTTCTAGCTATCTTAATAACTTAAACCAACTTCCAACTTTCTATAAACTAAATAATACAACTAAATACAGCAACCAACAGAAAGTAATTAACAAAAATAATTCGTGTGCATAGATTAAATCATTTATTCAAGTTGGAAAATCACAAATATTGAAATGGCACCATGAAAATGTTGTTGTGGCTTGCCTTAGTGCAAATGAGGTTCACAAGCCTCCTGGTGATCCTCAAGACAAGCTTCACCTTCTGAAAATAATTAAAAGTACAAACAGAAAATATCAAGAACCATTTAAAAATTCACCAGAAAATCAACACAGCACCAAATAGTCTCATTTTTGGTGTGCTGCAAGATTTCTTTACAAAGAACACAATGGAAAAAGAATCAATTCATTTGGACTTATGGTTAAAAAGTTATTGCAGTTTGAAGTGTTCTGGAATACATTTAAATTTGAAATTTAAATAAACAAACTGGAAAAGGGGGTGACGTCGAAGGCGTAAAGGCCCAGGGCGCCACCACTCGTACCGCTTCGCGCGGGTACAGAGAGGCTGACTAGCGGTCCCCGCTAGTCAGGTGAGGGGGACAGAGGGAGAAGAACAGGGGCGGCTGCGGCCTCGCCGGAGCGCACACCAGCGACGCGAGCTCCTTGGCCAAGATGTGATGGGCCTCGAACCCCTCGTTGGTTACCCCAAGTGGAAGGTGTAAGATGCAGTAAGTAGAAGTGTTTTCCCCTAGCAAAGATGCCAAGGATCGAATCCCCAGAGACTCCTAGGTTCAACAGGTAGGTGTCAATTGCTAACGGCGCAATTAGCAATCAACGTGGACCTGCACACAGATATAAATAACTTTGCTCCCAACGAGTACAGAGAGGTTGTCAATCTCTCCGGCCTTGTAGTTCACAAAGGGTTAAAAGCAATATGATAGTAGTGATAGATAGTGTTTTGCAATAGTAAATAAAATAGCGGAAAGTAAATAGTGTATGTGATCAATGATAGTAATATGGACCGGAGTCTCATGATGTTCACTAGTGATGTCTCTCTCCCAAAAGACGATAAAACAGCTATGTGAGGTAAACAAATTACAGCTGGGCAATTGACAGGACCCACGAGCGCATACAAATGCTGATTACATTGCAAGAGAGGTTGAGGTTCAAAGCATGGGCGGTACGCCAAAGTAAGTAGACCGAAATCCATCAATATCTACTACTAATCATCCACCTTGAGATATCTATCCAGAACATCTCGCTGGTATTAAGTTGCGAGTCCCACCCATAGTGTAAACTCAATGCAACAGACAACTGCATTAAAAGAACTTTGCGTAAAGTAAACAATCCTTGCACCCGCGGGCACAAGCACCATTGTTTTCCCCCTTGTGGCAACAGCACATCCCCTAGACTCATGTTTCTGTCACTCAAGCTAGTCATCGAGGGGCATGATCCCACAATCGAGCATAACGTTCCCTCTTGGAGTCACTACCTATTACTCGGCCAAAGCAATAAATAACAACGGAGAACATGCAAGAATTACTTATGAACTAAAATATAAAAGAGGTGAATCAAATATATTACTCAAGATCAATCTAAACATAATCTCATAATCCATCGGATCCCAGCAAACTCAACATAGCAACAGCATAAGGATTACATAGGTGCCTCGATCATGTAGGGCAGCTCACGAGGACTAATTAGTGAAGCACAAGAACGGGAGTAGAACATCACATAGCTACTGGTCATGGACTCATGGTCCAAGGGAGACTACTCACGAGTCATCCGGGAGGCGTCCATGGTGGTGGAGAAGCTCCCGGTGGTGATCCTCCCCTCCGGCAGGGTGCTGGGAAGAGTTCTCCTGGTGCTCCCAATCTTGGAAGCGGCGGCGGCGGCGGAGCAGAGATGGGATCGCGAAAAGAAGTCATGTTCTGAGGGTTTTGGGGAACCCTTTAAATATATGCCAAAGTAGGGCACCGGGGGAGCCTCGGGGGGCCCAGGCGCCCCCCCGGCGCGGCCCAGGGGGGGGGGCGCCCACAGGGCGCCTGGAGCCCCTGTGCCCCCAGGCTGCCCTTCGGACGCAGTGTTGTTTCCGGAACGCTAATTTTTTATATATTTTTTTCTGGATTTTTCTGGGCAGTTCTCGAAACGTGAAAACCTGAAATACAAAAACAGCCGAAAAGAGAAACTGGCACTGGGGTGCACTGGATTAGTAAGTTAGTCCAAATATGATCAAAAGTGTATGGAAGTGTGTGAATATCATAGCAATATCACCCAAAAGTGGCATGGAGCAAGCAGAAATTATAGATACGTTTTGGACGTATCAAGATGGGAGGGATAGATCGACAGAGGAGGTCAAGGCGCACCTGCCCGTACCCGTAGAGTAGCTAGGGGTGGTCAGACGGCGTCGGAAATGGCCTCGGCAGGCGGAGGCAGAACTGGGTGGTCGCCGGAGTTGAAGAAGACGGCGAGCAATGACGACTCCAGAAGCTCCAACTAGGTGGAACAGCACCACCAGAGAGTGGCGGAGGCTCTGGAAGGGTTGCCCTAGCCTGAGAGGGGCTGGAGCTACCGCGACGACCCGAGGGGATCACTGGGGAGCTCAAGCTTGGGGACGGCGGCCTGTGGCCTGCCCAGCCGAGCCACGAGGTTCTACGCAGTTGTGGTGTGTGTGGGAGTGGAGCTGGGTGCTCGGGAAGGCTGTGAGAGGTCCTATATATAGGTGACCGAGAGGGGGGATCGGGGCTCCGCAGGCGACATCTGGATGCTGCGCCCGGCGACGAATGTCGTCAGTGAGAGGGGGAGAAGGCGACGGGGTTCACGCGGGAGCTATGGACGGACGGAGACGAGCACAGGGGCGCTGGAGTGGCGACGAGCACAGTGCGCACCGCACTGTTGCCTTGGCCGGACCGCGCCCATGCTCGCTGCGGCGAGCTCCGGCGTCGGCGAGTGCCAGGGGGGCGCTGTAGAGGTCGACATGAAGATGGTGGCGTGGTTTGGCAAGCTCTGGCAGGCGCGGAAGCAAGCACGCGTGAAACAGAGCGCTCGGCGGCATCCAGAGCACGCCGACAAGCAGCCTGGCATGGCGCACACGCGTGGTCACCGCGTGAACTTTGCCTACTGGCCGACTTGGTGCCAAAGATCATGTACGGTGTGTTGTTCATGGAGATATGAAAGTTACCCAGGTTTAGTTTGGTTCCAGACGCAGTAGAAAGAAATTCCCACGGTTGGTAAGTTTCTGGACAGAAACTTTGAGAGTTTACTGAGGTAAATTGGCTAAGAGTTGGAGGCTATGCTTTGGAGGCTAGTCCTAAGTTACTAAGGTAAAGATGCACAAGGAGTTTCGGAAGCAATGGAGCAAGTAAAATGGTAGTTGCTGTAGAAACTACCATTTCTGTCCAGAATAGAAAAGAATTTATGTAGCAAAAATATTCCAAAAAGTGGTGCAATATTTTTGCTGAGGAATGTGTCCTAGGGTCCAAAGAATATTTATGAATTTCCTCAGATTTTTGTGGGCCAGAAAAATTGGGGTTGCTTTGGAGCACAATGGGCTTAACTAGGGTTTTGGAGGGAAAAATGAATATTTTTCAATAAAGAAAATATTCCAATAATTATTTTAGGGTGAACCAGAGGGAAAAGATGATTTGAGATGGATATGAGGCACTTGGGTGAAAGCCAAGGGTACCCAAGTGTTTAAGTCCATATGAAAAGATTCAAAAATCCCAGGGTTCAAATTAAATCCAAATAATACTCGGGTAAATAAAAGAGGGCAAAAATCAGGCTGTCACAAACCTCCCCCACTTAGAATGAATATCGTCCTTGAGATTCGGTTGCTTGGGAAAACCATTCAGGGTAATATGCCTGTAGGAATTCTTCTTGTTCCCAATTTGCTTCTGACTCGGTGTGATGCTCCCACTGGACCTTATAAAACTCCCTTACTTTACTGCGAGTGACCCTTTCCATCTGATCCACAATTTTGAACGGTCTTTCTTCATACGTTAAATCCTTTGCTAACTCTATGTCGGTCATGGCAGTCCTTTTCTCAGGCGGCGATATGCACCGCCTCAACTGTGAGACATGAAACACGTTGTGTACATCAGACAATTCCGAGGGCAATTCCAACTGATAAGCAACGGTGCCCACTCAAGAAATAACTGGGAAGGGGCCGATAATCTTGGTGCCAACTTTCCACGAGTCTGGAATCTCTTGACTCCTTTCATAGGAGTGACTCGGAGGTATACGTGTTCTCCGGGTTCAAAACTGAGCTGTTAGTGTTTTGCATCGTAATAACTCTTTTGTCGAGATTTGGCCAATTGTAATCTATCTCTGATCTCCTTGACTTGTTTCTCAGCTTCCATCATGAGGTCTATTCCGAAGATACGGCTATCTCCAGTCTGAGACCAATTTAACAGGGTACGACACTTGCGGCCATATAAAGCCTCGTACGGTGACATCTTTAGACTGGTTTGGAAACTGTTATTGTAGGAGAACTCGGCGTAAGGCAGACAATCTTCCCATTTAGATCCTTGGGCCAAGACGCAAGCTCACAGCATATCTTCAAGTATTTGATTTACCCGCTCTGTCTGTCCATCAATCGGAGGATGATAGGCTGTACTGTATTTCAGGGCTGTCCCTAAGGCTTGATGGAGACGTGACCAGAAAGCGGAGGTAAAGAGTGAACCTCGGTCGGAAGTGATGGTTCGAGGTACTCCATGCACACTGACTATTCTGGACACATACAGCTGTGCAAGTTGGTCTGCTCGATATGTGGTCTTGACCGGGATAAAGTGAGCTACCTTGGTTAGAGTGTCCACTATGACCCATATTGCATCATTGCCTCACTGAGTCTTGGGTAGTCCTATGACGAAATCCATGCAGACGTCATCCCATTTCCATTGCAAAACTGGCAGCGGTTGAAGAAATCCGGCTGGCTTCTGATGTTCTGCCTTTACTTTGTTGCATATGTCGCAACAAGCCACAAAATAGGCAATGTCTTTCTTCATTCCATCCCACCAGAATATTTGACAAAGGTCTTCATACATTTTTGTACCCCTAGGGTGAATAGAGTATGAGGATTTGTGTGCTTCTTACAAGATTTTCTTTTTCAGGTCCGACTGATTTGGTACACAAATCCTTCCACGAAATCGGAGAGTCCCAAAGTGGTCCTTTGAGAAATCAGAGGTACGTCCTGCCACCATATTCTTGGCATGCTTTTGTAGGACAGGATCGATCGTCTGGCTGGGCCTTGCGGATTTCTTCCTCAAGTGTGGGGGTAACATCCAAAATACTAGCGAGACCAGCCTCAACGATGTTCAGATAGAGTTGAGCAATCTCCTCTTGAAGTTTAGTGGGCAAAGATTTTAATATGACGTTTAGGCTGACCGGCTTCCGACTGAGTGCGCCAGCCACCACGTTGGCTTTAACCTGGTGGTAATTTATTCTAAGATCATAATCCTTAACCAGCTCAAGCCACCTTCGCTGACGGAGATTTAAATCTGGCTGAGTAAATATATACTTGAGACTTTTGTGATCGGTAAAAATTTGGCACTTCTTCCCGATGAGATAATGCCTCCATATTTTGAGAGCATGCACAACCGCGGCCAATTCCAGATCATGAGTAGGGTAATTTCCTTAGTGCGGTCGCAGTTGTCATGATGCATATGCCACTACCTTGCCATCTTGCATAAGTACGCAACCAAGTCCTTGTGTGGATGCATCACAATATACATCAAAACTACGATAGATGTCTGGAAGAGTTAATACGGGTGCGGTGGTCAGCCATATCTTTAGCTCACTGAAACTTTTCTCACAGTCGTTAGTCCATTCAAACTTCTTGTCCTTTTTGAGTAGCTCTATCATGGGTTTGGCAATCTTGGAGATTCCTTTAATGAAACGATGGTAATATCCAGCCAGTCCAAGGAAACTCCTGATCTGAGATACCGTTGTGGGTGGCAACCAATTGAGCACATCTTTTACTTTGCTTGGGTCTACGGCTATACCCTCGGCGGATAGCACGTGTCCAAGAAATCCAACTTGTTTGAGCTAAAACTCGCATTTATTAAATTTGGCGTAAAGCTGATGGTCGCGGAGTCATTGTAACACTGCTCGGAGATGTTCTTTGTGATCCCCTTCCCTTTTGAATATATAAGGATGTCATCGATAAAGACTACCATGAACTTATCGAGGAAACCCATGAATACTTTGTTCATCATGTGCATGAAGAATGCAGGGGCATTGGTGAGACCAAAGGACATAACTGCATATTCATAAAGACCGCATCAAGTGGTGATTGCGGTCTTAGGAATATCTTCCTTTTTAATCTTAAGCTGATGGTATCCGGTTCTTAAGTCAATCTTGGAGAATACCTTGGCCCCACTAAGCTGATCGAACAAGTCATCTATTCTTGGCAGCGGATATTTGTTTTTGATGGTGACATCATTCGGCTAACGATAATCCACACACATGCGGAGGCTGCCATCCTTCTTGCTTACAAAGAGTGCAGGCGATCCCCATGGTGAGGAACTGGGACGGATATATCCTTTCTTGAGCATTTCATCGAGCTGCTTCTTTAATTCCACTAATTCTGATGAGGGCATCCTGTAATACTTCTTGTATAACGATGCGGTTCCGGGTACCAGATCTATCGCAAACTCAAGCTCTCGATCTGGCGGCATGCCTGGCGGTTCTTCTAGAAATAATCAGGAAATTCACTGACCACGGGAATTAATTCCAATTCAGCCACAACAGTGAATATCATTCCCTTCTTTGGTATGCTTCCGCGGGAGTAGAATTTTGTAGACTTCCCTTTTTGACTGGTCAGAGTGACTTCTCGGGTTGCACAGTTTATGCATACTTGATATTGGGTCAGCCAATTCATGCCCAAAATAACGTCCAACTGTACCGACTCGATGAGTATCAAGGAAGTTGGAAAGCTTATTCCGTTGATATTGATTTCCAAGTCATGGCAGACCAGATTACTCTTGATTAAAGATCTCGGGGTTTGTACCAGCATATTTTTGCCCAAAAGAGAACAAGAAAATTTGTTTTGGGCAACAAAACTCCGAGAAATAAAAGAGTGGGAAGCCCCCGAGTCAAATAAATTATTGCAGGTATGCTATTAACAGAAAACATACCAATGACTACTTTGGGGTTTTCTTGGGCTTCATCTGCGGAGAGGTGATGGACGTGCCCGGCGATGTTTTGCTGGTTCGGGTATGACCCCATAAAGTTGACTTGTTGCCGGAATAAGGCGTTCGCCTTGCTGTTCTTGGGGCACTGCCTGGCATAGTGTCCATTTTGCCCACAAATGAAACAAGAATTGTTGCGCTGACGCTCCTCGTATACTGGGTTGGTGACAACATTCTTGACTTGGGTAGTGGTCTTGTTAACATTCTGTTGCCAATTGGGCTTGTATTCCACCTGAGTTTGCTGCCAAGTTCGAGCCTTTTACACTGGCTGCCCTTCTTTCCTTGGTTCAAACTTGCGCTTGTGCTCGTTATTAGCAGGCCAGTTGCCCAGTACGAGCTTGTGTTCTCTTTCCGCAATGAAAGCTTTATTCACCAAAGTTTGGAAGTCTGGAAAATCGAGCATGCTGAGAGTGCACCTGAGTTGCGAGTTTAATTCTCCAAGAAATCTATCTATCTTTCTTTCCTCAGTAGCCACGTCAAATAGGGAGTAACGGGCTAGGTGGTTGAATTTCTGCAAATATTCACCCACAGACATATTTCCTTGGGTGAGTGCAAGAAATTCATGCTGCTTGGTTTTCATAATTCTAGTAGGGATGTGATATTTTCGGAACTGATCCTTGAATTTTGACCTGGTGAGTTCTTCATCAGCAGGCCACATGGCTTTCGCATTTTCCCACCATATGGCAGTAGCGCCTTCAAGATAGTGAGTTGCATATGGAACTTTGTCCTCTTCTGCAGTACGGGGAATCTCAAGCTTCCTTTCAATGGTCCGTAACCAGTCGTCGGCATCCAAAGGGTCAACAACCTGACTGAAACTGGGAGGCTGAGTTCTTTGAAAATCTGATAGCTTGGAGTGATGACCGTTCTGATTTCCATTCTAACCAACCATAGCTTGAACTTTTTAATATCTCAAGCAGATCATTACTTCTTCCTTCCTCAAACATACGCAGAATTTGCTCAGTGGTAGGCGGATTTGGTGGTGGAGGCGGTGGTATGTACGGCTCGGGGGAGTGTCCTGCCTGTCGGGCGGAGCGACGAACATGAACATCCTCGTGAGCGCTGCTACTGTTGCCTCCCCGCGTCATCCTATTATGGATTTTTTCCAATACAACGCAACCAAGATGAGAAACATTCAAAAGAAATATTTGGGGAAAAGCGAGCCACAAAACTCGAGGGAAAATAAAATTGCGAAGAAAGACAGTGAGTAAAAGAAATACAGCTTCAACGTAATTATACAGGGACTCATACATGAAAAGTAATTAACATGCCCGGTTCCACTACTCTCATACATGAAACGAAACATCATGACCCGTACAACTACATTCGTACATTAGTCTGACAACTGCGAATACTCTGGAGCTCTACTATTCTGCGGGTGCTGCGGGGTCCTCCCTTGAAGTGGACACGGATCCTGAACTGACGAGGTTAACTGAAATCTCGGGGTTAAAGGTAACACGGTGACGCAGCCTCGGAGGCTCTCCTTCCGGGGCGGAAGTAGGGTGGATCATAAGAGCTATAGGGGTAGTGAGAAGTGATATCCACTCAGCAGGAGCACTAAGAGGAGTTATGGTCAAGGCGCCCGAGCTACTGGGAGGGGTTACTGGTGAAATAGGGGAAACGGAACTGGCGGGGACGTAAGGGGTAAATCCCATGGATGCGGGAATGGTGACAGACCTAGTAGTGGCTAAAGCAACACGAGTGTTAGTCAACTCGCGAGCCAGCTCGTGGATCATGAGATAGCTAGCAGTAATATAACGGGAAAGATGGCTAGAAACACTATCAGACTCCGGATCAATCTCAGGGAAATGAACACGACCGTTGTCGTGCATAGAAGGATAGTATTGGAAACTTGGGTGGTTCTGCATGCGGACCTCGCCGTGACGAAGCTCAACAAGGATCTCGAATGCAGCAAATTGGACGGTCTGCGAAGCGTAGAAGCATAACCGCTTCGAGAGGTACGAGTGTAAGAGATGGGGTCATAACTGATGCGCAGAGTCACCATTACCTGATACTCATATATTGATTCGGCTAGACGCTCCCGGTACACACGGTAAACTGGGTCATCTCCAAGAGGGTACAACCGACGCCACACGTTACGAAGGAGGTGCGGTGACGTGTATGACATCAGCTGCAACTGGCACGGATACGACACTGGAGCCATCTACACTCACAACCATCATTAGGCTAGCATAAAAAAATAAGACAAGTATATGTAAAGCAACAACCAGCTATACAGACTACCGGCACTCAACCTAAACGCGTATCTGGCGTTTAGTTAGCACGTCTTAGTCTAATGTGTCCTACAGCCAGCGCGGCTCTGATACCAAGCGTTGTGGCACCCCAGATCAGAGCGACCAGTTTACCTTGCATTGCCAGCCCACAGACCTTGTCTTCTGGCAACACACAACAACTTGGTACAGAAAACAACCGCTTTATTGATACTAGCGGATCACAGTTTTACATGACAGCAAGTAGCGAGGCCAAGCGGCACACACGGTGCGGCTGGACAATATGTACATTATTTAATGAACATAAAAGGCCTCGGTCATAAAAACTACGCAGCAGCGGAACGACTTTGTAGCGGAACTCCATCTCACAGGGACACCATGTGGACACGGTCTAGACTTCGACGGCACTCCTTTCCAGCGAAACTTTCGTGAAATCTAGCATGACACGCGAGGTCAATACATTGAATGTACTTGCAAGCTTACAGCAAACAAAATCTTAATGACAAACAATATCATGATAATTATTCAATTGTCAAAATGCAGCACCATACTTGAATATACATACAACTAACATGATGTGCTCATGCCTTTGTGGAAACAGACCCTCGGTCTGACTTACCCATGGTGATTTTTCTTAAACTATAAACTTGTTCATATCAACAGGACATTACTCGTGATCTTTCCGGCGATCACAACCCTGACCATACTTGGTCTCAAATCATCTCGGTGGCTCTTCCACCATTTTTACAGTACAAAAATTTATAACTTAGTGAGGAAAATTTTATTATATGTTGACCCATGGTGTGTTTTACTTTCGAGCGTGTCCGTGACCGTGGACTTGGCTATCGATAGATTAATTACACTCTGCAGAGGTAGTGCACTGTACCCACACCACGGAACCCATGGCCTCGCTTTCCCATTCGGGTGGACCAACGGCCTTCCGACAAAACTCTTCCATTGCCATGACACTCTCCCGGCCACTCCGACTCATTCCCCATTGGAATAGTCCTGGGTGGCCCCGTGCCTACCAAAGGCACACCGACCACCATCGTGGCCAAACAGAAACTGTCCCAAACGGGGACTCGGTACCATAAACTTAACAACGGGCGCACAAGGTTATGTCTGCTTACCGGGCCAGGGTACCGCATGCCCATAACCTTCCCTACTTGGAGGTACCGACCAGAGGCATGACAACGGACCAAATAAAGACCTCCCCATAAAGGCAAATGTGGTTGCACTGGGAAAAACTCGATTCAGTGGCACCATGACCCGGTCAACATTTTATTCAAGTTGAGTTATTAACAGGTACAACTTAAACAAAATAAATAACCGATGTCATAAAATGCCATGGAAATCCAACATACCAAATGCATTACCAAAAATAACTGGGTTAACTTTACCTTACTAAATGCAAGCATCACAACTTCCAATATTTATCTAGTTATGATTTACTTTCAATTAAAAAAAAAAACAGAATATATTCTAGCAAAAGTTTACCATAGTTCTTATGTAAGAAAAATAACTTCACATAGCTATTTACATGCATACCCATATTAGTTCTCCATGGTCCAAACTTTCTTCTAGCTATCTTAATAACTTAAGCTAACTTCCAACTTTCTGTAAACTAAATAATACAACTAAATACCGCAACCAACAGAAAGTAATTAACAAAAATAATTCATGTGCATAGATTAAATCATTTATTCAAGTTGGAAAATCACAAATATTGAAATGGCACCATGAAAATGTTGTTGTGGCTTGCCTTAGTGCAAATGAGGTTCACAAGCCTCCTGGTGATCCTCAAGACAAGCTTTACCTTCTGAAAAAAATTAAAAGTACAAAAAGAAAATATCAAGAACCATTTAAAAATTCACCAGAAAATCTACACATCACCAAATAGTCTCATTTTTGGTGTGCTGCAAGATTTCTTTAAAAAGAACACAATGCAAAAAGAATCAATTCATTTGAACTTATGGTTAAAAAGTTATTGCAGTTTGAAGTGTGCTGGAATACATTTAAATTTGGAATTTAAATAAACAGACTGGAAAAGGGGGTGACGTCGAAGGCGTAAAGGCCCAGGGCGCCACCACTCGTACCGCTTCGCGCGGGTACAGAGAGGCTGACTAGTGGGCCCCGCTAGTCAGGTGAGGGGGAGAGAGGGAGAAGAACAGTGTGACGCCCGAAGACCGGTGCCCCAGAAGATTCCAGATGTTCCGGGTTTTCTCGTGTGTTTCACTTGTGCTTGCTTTTTTTTTTTGCATTGCATCATGTCATCATGCCATCATGTCTTTAATCTTTTGCATCTGAACTAAATAAATTGTATGGATCTTCGATCCATTTAAATCGAGGGAAGAGTGACTTCTCTTTATAACATATCCTCCCGGTATTAGGGAGCTATATAAATATTCCATTAACTTGGAATCGCCCATAACACATTCATATTATTCTTCAACTCTTCTTTTATTCGACTCTACTTCCTACCCTTCCTTTTTGACCTTTTTAGTAAAATTGAGTTGCAATTTTACTTCTCCATAAATGTTAGAAATCTGCCCATAAATCACATCTAGTGTGTAGGGTCACCTCCTAAAATTTCAACTCATTTGGAGTTCATTTGAATGGGTTTAAAAATTCAAACATGTCGAGTTAAATTCAACATGTTTGGATTTTACTTCCTCTAGAAAGCCTCACGCCATTTTTGTTATATTCCTCATATTTTTATGAGTCCAAGAAAAATGGCCTTCTGCTCAAATTATTCTTCCAGACACCCCCTCTCTCTATTTTTTTATTATACCCTCTGTTTATTTGTTGAACAGCTAAAAGGGAGTTTAAAAAAAGGAAGAAGAAGGGGCCCAGCCGCAGCCAGGCCTCTGGCTGTTTCCCTCGCCGCCGGACTGGGCCGGCCTCTAAGGCCCATCTCCCCGCAGCCACTGGCCCAGCCCCTCTAACCCTAGCGCACTCCTCACATCGACCCCCTCCTCCTCGTTCCTTCCGCCGCCATCCTCTTCCCGATCCCGATCCATCTCCCCCTCGCCTCTCTCCCTCGAGCCGGCCCTCCCCGCGGTCTCTTCCTTCCGCTCGCGCCCCGCCTCCTTTTCCCATCGAGCGCCGCCACCACACACTTCTAGCCAGGGAGAGGAGCTCCCCCGCTCATGTTGCGCCTCATGGCCTCGTAGCCCGAGCGCCTCCTGCCCCGCTGGTCGTCTTCGCCACTCGCCCCTGGCCTTGCTCCGCCCGTGCTGCCGCTGCTGCTTGTCCGCGACTCCGGCCGCCGCAGGCCCCCTCGTTGCTGCGGCCGGCTTCCTCCCACGCCAATTCATGTTGCCTCGCCATGGATCCCCTTCCCTCGACCTGGTCGACTGGTCCTCGCCATCTCGTGGGAGTTCCATACAGTCGCTACGCCCCTTGCCTCGCTCCCGACGAGCGCCACACATCGGAGAGCACCAGATCCTTCCATCCACGTCATTCCTGCGCCTCCCCACCGATCCTTGGGCCGCCGGAATTCTGCTGACGCCCTGGCTTCGTCCGTCGCGGCCAGCGATGGGCCTGCATCACCTGAGCTCCCTTGCTCTATCCAGGGACGTGGAAAACACCTGCATCTTTCCACCTCGTTGGCCTGCCATGCTGCTGTCCACCCGAGGCCTCCCTTGGCTTGCTTCGTTTTGGATCACTATAAGACCGTGAGTCGAATCCAACAAGTTCCTCTTCACTGAACGTCTACTCTACTGTCATCTACGATACACCGAGTACCTCTATGCACGGATGCGTCAAGACCGCCCCGGTTATTTGCCAAGTACCACGACGAGAGGGTACAACTAC
Organism: Secale cereale; assembly: GCA_902687465.1. NCBI lineage: Eukaryota > Viridiplantae > Streptophyta > Magnoliopsida > Poales > Poaceae > Secale > Secale cereale. Next base: position 76,900,633 of record LR738710.1, read on the forward strand.
CGTCGATCTCATGGATGTCAAGTACCTCAACGCCCGATGCCAAGTTCGACTCCAACGCCGAGAATGACTAAGTGAGAACCTTGGTTAGGGGACCGAACAACCACAAGTACCCCTACGGTTCGCCAAGACCACTTCGCCCGAACGACTACACGGCAATGTGTCAAGTACCTCTACCGCCGTCACCGGAATCGTCAAGACGCCAAGTACCACGACGACCCCGATGCCTCGTGTTCAACTACCGCCTACGTGAACAACTACGGAACGTGTACGACTCTGAAACGTGAACGACTACTTCCCACAACGCCAGGCGAATGACTTCTTCTACTATGATCGACCCGTGAACGACTACTTCCACTACGAGCCCGAACCGCTCTGAAAACGCACGCTTCAAAGGTATACCGCGAGACGACACCCGAGAACGTTTGCTTGTGTTGATGAGATGAATCGGATGTTTGCATCGTGTCTGTTGTGACCCTCGTTTGCCCTATCGTCGTCACGTGGGAACCCGGCAGCCGGGATCACCCCAACATCTTGCATGACACGCTCACGCCTCCCTTCATCTTTTGCACCGGTCTCTCAACGAGTTACCGGAACCGATATGTTGCGTGGCATCATTTTCGGATTCGTCACCGTGGCACCCTTTCTTTCCACCACGGTGACAAATGCTTCTTATCTCTTATGTCAACCTTTAACTAAAATTTGCATAAAACTTGATTATGTCATCCGCATCATGATAACAACCTTTAAATGTTAATTTGTTGTTGCTTCAATAATTGCTAAATGACATGAGGAGTTTCCGAAATTGTTGTTGTTATTTCCGGCCTCATTTAAATTGACTAGATAGTGGAGTTTTTCTCATGCTTCACCTCTTGCCATGTTTAATAAAAACATTTAACCTTGTCTTGTAAATAAACGAGAGTGAACTATATAATTTAAATGGGGTGTTGTGTCAATATGCAACTCGTTGCATATTGAGCTCCACTTAACTTGTAGCTTTGTTTGTGCATTTTGCCATGCCATGCATATTTTAAACCGGACGTGCATCATACTTGGTTGTGCATCATATGTCACGTTTATGCTTGTGTGTTTACCGCGTTGTTTTCTTCTTTCCGGTTTGCTTCTCTCGTTAGCTCCGGGTGTGTTCCAGAGTTGTGAGGATTTGTTCGACTACTTCATGGATTTGTTCTTCTTCCTTGCGGAATCCCAGGCAAGATGACCTGACCCAGATATCATTACTATCTTTGCCTATTGCTAGATGTCTCGCTCTTTAGCTTATTGCCTCGATGCCCATGTTTGTTTGTCAGCTTCCTATTGTATTCATGAATCTGTCTAACCACCCAACCTAGCAAACCTTTGTTTGGCTACGTAAGCTTCGCTCAGCCCCTCTTATAGCATTGCTAGTTGCAGGAGAAGATTTGAAGATTCTTGCTTCATGTTGAAGTTATGTTGGGATATCACACTATATAATCTATTAAATTAAATCATCTATATATTGGTAATGGGTGGAAGGATAAGCCTCTTGCTTGGTGATTTGTTCCACTCATGCCACCCTAGGAACCGTTTAAACCGGTGTTATGTTCCTAGATTATGCGTTCCTAACACGGTTGGGGTTATGGGACCCCCTCGATAACCCGCTTAGCGCTAAAGCTTTTCTAGCGAGGCCCGACATTGGTTCTACATTTGCCTAACAACTAAAACTTGCCGAGGGAGTAATTAACCCGAGGATTAATTAATCAACCCCCCTGGGCCAGTGCTCGATTTGAGTGTTGGTCCAAACTAGAGTCGTGTGCGGTACCCCCCCTTGGCAACTTGTGTTTTGGTCACTGTACGCTGTGCTCATTCGGTCGTGGCCTGAGACTAGATACGCGCGCCTACTATCAGGGTGTCAGCACGCCGGGAGGTCTTGCTGGATTAGTTTTACCTATGTCGGTATATCTTGAGCACGGGATTCCGAGAATACTCGGGTCTTCCCACCTTGGAGTTGCGACTCCGCAGATCATGAGCTTGTGATGTGCTAAGTTGGGACACCCCTGCAGGGTTTGATCTTTCGAAAGTCGTGCCCACAGTTATGTGGCAGATGGGAATTTGTTAATATCCGGTTGTAGAAAACTTGACACCATGTTCAGAATACACTACCAGTGTGAGTAACCGTGACGGTCATTTTCCGAAAGGGGTTCGGGAAGTGAACACGGTGGGGTTATGATTGACGTGCTTAGATAGGATCACTTCGTAATCACTTTGACGCTCGTGGCACTTCTCTTCTCGCTCTAAACACGTAAGCTAGTGCTAGTGCAGCTGCAACCTTTATTTTCTTCAGCCTTGTTCCATACCCAAGGCTTAGATAGTTTTGCTACCCGAGAACGGGATTGTTGAGTCCTCCGTGGCTCATAGATTCTACACAACACCAGATGCAGGTACTATGGTGAAGTACTCAGGTGACGACACGGAGCTGTACTAGGAGTTCGATGAAGAACGTAGTCGATACTATGTGCACTATCCCGATGATCAGTAGTGGCTTCTACTAGGGGCGATTCAGACCTTGTGGCTTTATGTATTTGGTATCTTTCATTTGGATCTTCGTCCATAGTCGGACTGTGATGCTATTTGGATGACGATTTGCTTATGTAATGTATTGTGTGACGTGGCGAGTGTAAGCCAACTATCCTTTTGCAATTTCATCCCTATTTTTACATGAGTCGTGCAAAGATACCATACTTGAGATCATTCTAGTATGGGCTTATACCTTTAAGTCGTGCCTCGACACGTAGGAGGTATAATCCCATACTGGGCATTACAAACAGGGGCGGCTACGGCCTCGCCAGAGCGCACGCCAGCGATGCGAGCTCATTGGCCAAGATGGGAGGGATAGATCGACAGAGGAGGTCGAGGCGCACCTGCCCGTACCCGTAGAGTAGTTAGGGGTGGTCGGACGACGTCGGAAATGGCCTCGCAGGCGGAGGCAGAATGGGGTGGTCGCCGGAGTTGAAGAAGATGGCGAGCAACGACGACTCCAGAAGCTCCAACTAGCTGGAACGACACCACCAGAGAGTGGCGGAGGCTCTAGAAGGGTTGCCCTGGCCTGAGAGGAGCTGGAGCTACCGCGACGACCCGAGGGGATTGCCGGCGAGCTCAAGCTCGGGAACAACGGCATGTGGCCTGCCCGGCCGGGCCACGGGGTTCTACGCAGTTGTGGTGTGTGTGGGAGTAGAGCTGGGTGCTCGGGATGGCTGGGAGGGGTCCTATATATAGGCGAGCCGAGAGGGGGGATCAGGGCTCCACCGGCGACACCAGGACGCTGCGCCCGACAACGAATGTCGTCAGTGAGAGGGGGAGAAGGCGATGGGGTTCACGCGGGAGCTGTGGACGGACGGAGACGAGCACATGGGCGCTGGAGTGGCGACGAGCACAGTGCACACCGCACTGTTGCCTTGACCGGACCACGCCCGTGCTCGCTGCGGCGAGCTCCGGCGTCGGCGAGTGCCAGGGGGGCGCTGTAGAGGTCGGGACAAAGATGGTGGCATGGTTTGGGAAGCTCTGGCAGGCGCGGAAGCAAGCACGCGCGAAACAGAGCGCTCGACGGCATCCAGAGCGCGCCGACAAGCAGCCTGGCATGGCGCACACGCGTGGTCACCGTGTGAACTTTGCCTACTGGCTGACTTGGTGCCAAAGATCATGTCTAGTGTGTTGTTCATGGTAAATATGAAAGTTACCCAGGTTTAGTTTGGTTCCAGACGCAGTAGAAAGAAATTCACACGGCTGGTAAATTTCTGGACAGAAACTTTGAGAGTTTACTGAGGTAAATTGGCTAAGAGTTGGAGGATGTGCTTTGGAGGCTAGTCCTAAGTTACTAAGGTAAAGATGCACAAGGAGTTTCAGAAGCAATGGAGCAAGTAAAATGGTAGTTGCTGTAGAAACTACCATTTCTGTCCAGAATAGAAAAGAATTTCTGTAGCAAAAATATTCCAAAAAGTGGTGCAATATTTTTTCTCAGGAATGTGTCCTAGGGTCCAAAGAATATTTATGAATTTCCTCAGATTTTTGTGCGCCTGAAAAATTGGGGTTGCTTTGGAGCACAATGGGCTTAACTAGGGTTTTGGAGGGAAAAATGAATGTTTTTCCATAAAGAAAAATATTCCAATAATTATTCTAGGGTGAACCAGAGGGAAAAGATGATTTGAGATGGATGTGAGGCACTTGGGTGAAAGCCAAGGGCACCCAAGTGTTTAAGTCCATATGAAAAGATTCAAAAATCCCAGGGTTCAAATTAAATCCAAATAAAACTCAGGCAAATAAAAGAGGGCAAAAATCAGGCTGTCACACCCTACCTCTAGCCTTCACCCCTCCTCAGAATCCACGCAGATCCACCTCCCCTCTGCCAAGTGTCGCCGCCACACAGGCGAGCGCCGCTGTCCTGGACGCACGCAACCAACCGTGGCTTGCCATGTGGCCATCGCGCCTCCCCCCTCAGCTCCCTACCACCGCGGCCCTACGAGCCCAGGCGCGGCCCGCCTGGCCCATCCGCTCCGCCATCGCAGGCCCGCGTGCGCCCGCGTGAGCCTGCTTGCCGCGCTGGTCGCCCGGGCCTTCCGCTCCCTCTGCCCTGCCGCCGGCTTAGCGGTATAAGACTCCATGAAATCCAACAGCGAACAAAGTCAATGCCTGTTAAGCCATTTGCGGTGAAGGTCTGGAGCTTTGAAAGCTGCGGTGCGTATTGGGCTCGCTCCTGGGCACTTAGTCGTTCGGGGAAAGGATGAGTATCGGGTAGCCGATGAGGACGGTAGCCCGGCAGAGGATTTTCATCAGCTGGAGATGTGTCTAGATAGTAAAACCATGTCTGATTCCAATCCTTAGGATGACTATGGTGTTTGGCGTGAGGAAAGCTGACATCCTTTCTTTTTTGATTGGACATTCCGCCAAGTTCAGTATTGGGCCCGTCCGAAAATTCTGTGCGGCGGTTTAAGTGGAAGAAATCCCTAAACAGTTCAACTGAAGGTTCCTCTTGCAAATAAGCTTCACAGAATACTTGAAAATTGCAAATATTGGACACGAAGTTTGGTCCAATATCTTCAGGGTGGAGTTGGAAGCTAGTTAGTACGTCACGAAAAAACTTTGATCCGGGAGGGCTAAACCCTCGGGATAAGTGGTCCATAAACACAATTACTTCTCCATCTTTGGGTTCTGGAGGACAATCCGGACCAGGAACTCTCCAATGGATGACATCTTTCTTGCCTAAAGCGCCAACCTCAGTCCAACCGTTCAGATCTTCTTCCGTAACCCGAGACGGAACCTAGTTGCAGGAAGTGAATTGCTTAGCTTGCTTTACCATTTTGAAGGAAAAGCTGAAATTACAGTGAAGGGCCGGTTTATGATCTATGACTGGCAGGTGTTGAGAAATATGCAATAATAAACCGGAAGTAACTATCGGAAGTATTACGATGGGACTGCAACGACGGTTTAAGTGGGGCCTAATGATATCTACCGGTTTATGATTTTTTCAAAGCTAAATCGCCGGTGAGAATATGAAAGGTGCATATCTAAAGTTATGGAAAAAACAGGTTTCACAAATCAGCAGCAGAATTACAGATCTACGGCATATCAAAAAATTCAGAAATATTCAGGATCAATACTGAACGGGTGCTGCAGCAGTTCAAACGAACCTAGATTGGGGAGTACTTTAGAAGAAGATACGTACGCTAAGTGAGCGGAGTTATAACTACAGTCGCAGGAAAATGTATCGGATCTACAACTAGTCATCGGAGCTATGACGAAGAATATAGAAGAACAGCGAAGAACGGCGCCCTAACTGTGATGAACTCGCACGAGAAACCCTAATGAGATCTATGGGAAAAGTAAGGAAAGAACTTACCGGAGTTATGGGGTGCGGAGGCGCCGGCGAAGCTCTGGTTCGAACAGGTTGATGCAGCATCCTGAGTTGGAGAAGAGGGAAAGGTCGACAGTGGCGGCGGTGCTTGGGCACGTACGGGCGCGGGGAAGAAGAAGGAGCAAGGAGACGAGGGAAAAAAAGAAATGACCCCTCATCGTATTTATAAGCCAAAGGAATAAATGGCAGGCGCAGGAATCGAGGAGCCCGAAAAATGGATATGGGATGACACTGTCGCCTCGATCTTCGGAGATTTTAATAAATAAAGAATAAAATAGGTACAAGTATTAAATGAACAGGTGACGTCATGGCAGTTCAACATAATCCGGGACGATGACGTCATGGCGGTTTACAAGATATTTGAAGCCATGGAGGACTAACTTTTCCAAGGTGTTGAAGATTGACATGAACAGGTTCAAATCAATCTGGGGCCTAATGTCAGGGATATAACTATTAGGTATAAACCGCCTAGGAGGGGCCAATTTATGCCTATAAGGAATTACTTCTACTGAAGCCCAGCAAGACAGAGTATGGCGCGTTACTACAGAAAGGTAAAGATCCGGGGCCCAAAGGGTGTTAGGGCCCGTAAATGTAAACCGCCATACGGCGTGTGACTTGTATTGTAAGATAGGAAAGATAGAGACCGATCCGGGCACTTTTATGAGCCGACCTCGGGATTCTGTAAACCGGACCGGGCATCATCCTATGTATATAAAGGGACGACCCGGCGATGGTTCAGGGGAGAGAAAAACAACAACTCGAGACATAGGCAAAGCGGATTCGCTCCCTGGTCATCGAAACCCTAGCAATACCACACCAAACTACACGTAGGCTTTTACCTTCATCGAAGGGGCCGAACTAGTATAAAATCCCTTGCGTCCTTGTCCGCTTTAACCCCTTTGAGATAACTCGTAGCGATGGCTCCACGACTAAGTCCTTTTTCTAGGACATCTGCCGTGACAAAACCACGATAGTATGCGAATCCATTGCTTTCATCAATTTAATAGATGAAGGAAGAGCATACCATAAACATTATTCATTCTCGTCAAGTTGATTTATTCCTTCTTTCGGAGTTATTCTTGATGAATAAATTCTAATCCCAAGTATTTTATTCTTTTCTTTTCTGGAGTTCAAAGTTTTCTTGCTATCTTGTCGGAACCCCGTCTAATCATCGCAAGGACTTATTCTTATTCTTCTCATCCTTCAACATCCTTTCCTTACCGGAGTTCTTCATGGTGGTTCATCGCGATTCAAATCATTCGTTAAGTGTTCATCAAATTCTTGTGGAGCAGTTCAAGTATTTTCTTTTGCCTCTCGAAGTGCAAACAATCCTCCATATTTTTTTGAAGTGGAGTTTTACATTTCTTCCCTCATCTCATATATTCAATCTTTTGGTTGCGGCATAATTCACCTCAAGTCTTGAGATGTTTAAATAAGTCCACAACAAGCTTACTCATTTGTTGTTAATTCTTCAACAACTCCGTTCAAGTCTTTCTTTTGAAGTTGCTATTTCAATTCAATTGTGGTAGAAGTTGTTATCCTCTTCTCTGTTCCTTTCATTTCACTGTTTCAATTCTTTCGGAGGCATTATGTTGTTCCTCCCGTCAATTATTATTCATCTCTCAAGTTCTTGTTCATGTTCTATTCTTTCCATATTAAACTGGAGCGCTGCCTAAATTTTCTTGTTCTTATTCCGTGTCAATCTCGCTTAACCGAGTGACTCTCGAATTCATTTCTTCCTTCAGCTCTTGTTTCACGTCTTTCTACCATCAAAGCTCTCATGTGTTCCTTGTTCCTCTTTTCTAACGGAGATTCTCTACCTCGTTCATCTCCGTTCTGTTCTTCCCTTCAAGTTGTTCAACCTCCCAAGGTTCCGTGCTTTCACCTTCTTCCTTTTTCCCTTCCGTCTCGTTCCTAAGATCTCGGGATGAGATCTCTTATTAGTAGGGGAGTGTTGTGACACCCCAAGACCGATGCGCCAGGCGTCAGCTAGTTATTCGTTGCCGTTGCCATGTCATTTGCTTGCATGTTGCATTTTGCCATGTCATCATGTGCATTGCATCATCATGTTTTCAAAACTTGCATCCGTCCGAGTCCGCCCATCCTTTCTGTTGTCCGTTCTGAGCCCAGACACACTCGCACACGCCCGCGGCACCTCCGAATATTTAGTTTATAAGTGGCCGAAAAATATTCTCTAAATGGGATGAAACTTGACATGTTATCTTATTATAGCATAGGCAGACCGCCTGTCAAATTTCATTGCATTCGGAGCTCGTTTGATAGCCCACCGCCCAACCGCCTGGCCCATCCCCTCCGCCGCATCACGCCCGCGAGAGCCCGCTCGTCGCGCTGCCGCCCGAGCCTTCCGCTCCCTCTGCCCTGCCGCCGCGGTTCGCCCCGACCGCCAGCGCCGGTTGCCCCGCATCGGATCCCCGCCACCAGAAATCGCCGTCGGCGACTCCTTGCCGCCCAGGTCGACCTCGTCCCTCTCCTCCTCCTCATTCCTCCATTTTCTCTCACACTCTCTCAGATCTCGCACTCTCTCTCCCTCCGGCACCATAGGAACCCTGCAGCCGTGGAAGAACGTCGCCGCCGGCCTCGTCCTCAACCGCACCGGCTGGGATTCATCGGATCCGGGCCCCGCGACCCGATCCCGGCCTCGCCGGCCTCCCTGCTCCGCCCACCATCGTAGTTGACCGCCGCCGGCCTGCCCGTGCAGGCACACGAGGTGCACGACCGCGCCTCCTCGACCCGGCCTCGTGGGCCACCGCGCACCCGGGCTGGCCGAGCCCCGACCATGTGGGCCACGGCCTCCCACCGGCCTAGTTCGCCCTGCCCCGCCGGCCTTCTTCTGGCCCAAGGCCCTTTGGTGAGCGGCCCGCTATCCCGCGCCCTGGGCGACTAATAGCTTTTTCGTGCCCGTTCGTTTTTTCTTCTTCAGAAAAACTGGCAAGTCCCTGAAACTTCTTAATTTGTTGCATGTTTGTGTTGGTGCCAACTTTGTGCACGTTTATCCAAATGGAGCATATGATATGTCCAGATGTTTGTCTCTAAGTGCTCTACATGTTAGTTGCATTTGCATGCATGTTACTGTTCATCTTGATGCCTTAATCTTTGTTGCTAAACTGCTATGTGATGTTTTTGTTAAGTTCTTGTTGTCTGTCATCAATATGTTAGCATGTTTGAGAGGTCACATCTTTGTGCATGTTGGTCCAAATGGAGTGTATGATATGGCAAAATGTTCGTTTAGTGATGCTCTAAATGATGGTTGCATTTTCATACATGTTGGAGTGCTTTATGCCATGTTTATCTCTATTGCAAAAGTGCATGTGGCTGTTAAGTGCTGAAACTTGTTATGAGATGCTGATTTGTCATTTTTGTATCTTTATGTGTGATTTTTGTTTGAGCTACATGTCAACATGTTTTAGAAGCACAATCATGTCATCTTTGCTGTGGTGCAATCCACTTTTCATGATATGCCTTGTGGTGTTTGCAACAAGCTTGTAAAGTGGCCTACTCGTTGTTGTTATTTTACTATGACTTGTTGAAAAACTGCTAAGTCTGAAACTGTTATAACTTGATGCCATGTTTGCTTGATGCCCCAATCAAATACATGCATGTTTTTGGTTGTCCAATGATCATGTCTTGTTGTCCATGTTATGCTCTATATATCCATGCCCTTGTTTGCATATATGGCCTGCTGTAGCTTGTTGTTTTCATGCTCTCAAGTTGCTATAAAATGTTTATGTCAGTCTGTTATCAGCAAGTTCAGTTTTTCCATGTGAATAGCTAGTGTTCTATCCAACCTATGACCATGTTCTTGCCATGAGTAGCTTAATAAACATGTCTTCTTGTTGTTGGTTATATTCACATGCCATGATATGCTTTGAGATGAGTTGCACAAGCTTGCAAACATGCCTACTTGTCGTTGTTGCTGCCATGTCTAGTTTATTTTCACTAAGTCTGTGAAACTATTATCTTTTGCAATATTGCCATGATGTTTTGAGCATGTTCTAGTAGTGTTTTGTAGTAGCTCATTGGTCATGCTTGTAGTGTTGGACGTGTACATGCTTGCCATGCCTTTTTTTGCCATGAGATGTTATTGTATCATGTTGTTTTGATGTCAACTAAGTGCCATGTTGCTGTTTTTGAACAGCTTGTTGTTATATCTTGTTTCGTGTGTATGTGATGAACCGTTGCTCCATTTTGAGCGTGTCCTATATGAAACTTGTGTGTTTTTGCATGTAGATGCATAATATCATGTTGGTTACATGTTTGGAGTGTGTTTGCTTGATGGTTGGATGCGTTTTGCTTCAATGCCATGCTTATTTTGTTTTGCTCATATCTTCTAGACCGTAGCTCCGAATTAAATAAACTTTATATGAAACTTGACTAGAATTTCGAGTCGATCATCATGGTGCATGTTAACTTGTTGTTTAACAACTTTAACATAAGGTTTGTTCAGATCTGGACCAATTTCGAAAATTGCATATGAGGACTTACCGGATTTGTTATATGTTGTCTCCGGCCTCATTTAAACTTGCCTTGTTGTGATGTTCTTGTGTGCTTCATCCCTTGCCATGTTTTGCATCATATAGGTTTGTCTTGCATCATACTTGGTTGAGCATTATGTCATGTTCTTGTGTGGTGTGTTTACCGTGTTGTGTGCTTCTTCTCGCTAGTTCATATTTTGTTGCGATCGTGAGGATTCGTTCGACTACACTTGGTTTGTCTTCGTGGCTTCTTCTTCGTTTTCTTCATGGACTCGCTCTTCTTCCTTGCGGGATCTCAGGCAAGAAGATCGTCTCCTTGGATACCTTTACTATCATTGCCATGCTAGTTGTCTCGATGCTATTGCTATATGTCACGCTACCTATCTATTGTTGTCAGCCTCTCCTTGTTGCCATGAAACCTCTAACCTTTGACACCTTCCTAGCAAACCGTTGTTTGGCTATGTTACCCGCTTTCTCAGCCCCTCTTATAGCGTTGTTAGTTGCAGGTGAAGATGAAGATTGCTCCATGTTGGAGTTGGACGTTGTTGGAATATCACAATATCTTTTAATTAAATTAACACACCTATATACTTGGCAATGGGTGGAAGGCTTGGCATTTTGCTCGGTGTTTTGTTCCACTCATGCCGCCTTAAGAACCGATAAACCGGTGTTATGTTCCTTGATTTTGTGTTCCCAACGCTGTTGGGTATATGGGGACCCCTTGACAGTTCGTCTTGGAATAAAACTCCTCCAGCAAGGCCCAACTTTGGTTTTACCATTTGCCATAACTAAAAACTTGCATAGGGACTTTCCGGACCCCGAGGACTTAATTTTACAACCAGGAACAGTGCTCCTCATGAGTGTCGGTCCAAACCTGTCAACCGCCGATGACCACCAGAGGCAACTTTGGACTTGGCCTACCAGAAGTTTGGACGATCCGGACGTGGCCTGAGACGAGATACGCGGGGCTACTATCAGGGTGTCAGCACGCCGGGAGGTCTTGCTGGACTTGTTTTACCATTGTTGAAATGTCTTGTGCACCGGGATTCCGAGTCTGATCGGGCTGTCCCTAAGATAAGGGGTATTATTATTTTTACCTCTGCTGATCGTGAGAGCTTGTGACAAGCTAAGTTGGGACACCCCTGGAGGGTTATGATCTTTCGAAATTCGTGCCCGTGGTTATGTGGCAAATTGGAATTTGTTAATGTCCGGTTGTAGAAATCTTGACAGAGGATCCGAAATAAAACACACAACCGCATGAGTAACTGTGACCGTCTCTTTTCACTTTGAGAAGAGAACACGGTGGGGTTATGTTTGACTCGTAGGTTGTTCAGGATCTTTAGCGATCATTACTAGTTTGCGACCATTTGCGTAGATGCTCATCTTATTCTTGTACTCGTAAGTTAGCCACCATACTTTTGCTTATCCGCTGCTGCAACCTCACCACTATCCTTTCCATACCCAATAAAGCTTTGCTAGTCTTTATACCCATGGTTATGGGATTGCTGAGTCCTCGTGGCTCACAGATACTACACCAACAGTTGCAGGTGCAGGTTTCCGATGACTTGACGTGAGAGCGATGTACTTATGTTGGAGTTCTTTCTTCTTCTGCTTCGTCAGTCTTGGGTTAGGTTCCTGGTCAACAGCCTGGGATAGCAGGATGGATGTCTTTGTGCTTTTCATGTTTGCATCCGTAGTCGGATGTCTTGTATTTGATGTTGTTGTATTCATGTGACTTGTATGAATTGTTGTATCCCCATGTATGTATGTAATGGTACGATGTAATGATATACATCTTGCTAAGCGCCTGAAATGCGGTTGTGCCTCAATCACATGTTTTATCTAGTGATCGAGATAGAATCGCATCTTGGGCGTGACAGCCCACCCCCTGGGCGCGCCCCCTGCCTCGGGGGCCCCACATACCCCCCCTCCACTTACTCCAGCACCCACACACTCCTTCTTCCTCCCAAAAAAATCACCAACCAGCTCAAGCACGAGTTCTAGCTCATCTTGCTGCCATTTTCGAACTCCTTGCTCAAATCTCCATTCACAAAACTGTTTGGGGAGATTGTTCTTCGGTACGTGACTCCTCCAATGGTCCAATTATTTTTTATTCTAGTGCTTTCTTTATTACAAATTTTTGCTGCTTAGGTGACCCTGTTCTTGAGCTTGCATGACAAATTTTTGTGGTTCCAAGTAGTTCTAATGCATGATATAGTCTCTAGGCACTTATGGGAGTAGTTGCTATTAATCTTGTTGAGTTTGGTTCAATTTTATTTTGAGTCACTAAAAATTTCAGAAATGTTCCAGAAAAAATGTATAGGAAAATCTACCAAGGTGGTTCCTCAAGGAAGCAAAGACCAAGGCTCGCAATACGTGAGCCGGACGATGAACTAACAAGGGAATCTCAAGTACGGCCCTGTGAATGGCCGTTAGAGGAATTTATGATCTGGGCAGGTATCAAGGAAGAATTTTACACATATGTGCGTAATGTGGATATTGAGGACTTCGAGTCAGATAAGTGCCCCCAATACCAGTACCTAACTGATACCTTTGAGAGAAGGTTTAAATTTACATCTTCATGTAATTCTCCCACTGTCTTGTTTGACCTCTATGATAAATCTTACACTATGGACTTAGAAGATTTTAATGATGCTTGTAAACTCCCGCAATGGGGTAATGTTGGTGAACCTCGCAAATCTGAATATAAGGACTTTCTAGCTAGTATCACTGTGGGGGAATCTAGAGAAGTCACCCAAGCTACCATAGGGAGCATTCATTTTCCTGCTATACATTATTTTGCTCTCATCATTGGTAGATGCATTAACGGTAAGGATGAGGCTTGCCACATGTGTGTACCAGATCTTAGTGTCCTCAAAAGTGCGATACTAGGTGATAGACAATATAATTTGGGGGCCATTGTTGCACGTAGGTTACATATTAATGGTTTAAATGGCGATTTCTTTGGTGGAATTTATGCAACTCGTTTGGCTAATTATCTTCATGTGCCCATACACGAGAATGATGCGAAGTTGCCTCTTGCTTTTGTAGATTATAATGCCAAGATTCGCCATCAGTTCGTTGAGAGGGATGAACAATCCCTCTAGTATTGACTAATCTTTGACAGGCATTGCACTATCCATATTGCTCTTCCTGCTCCTAGTTTCTTTGACTTTCAGGCAAAAGGGAGATATACTATAACCAGGGAGGAGGCGAATGAGTATGAGGAGACTACGAGGGCAACTCGTCTTCAAGATGCAGCTCGTCAGGCAGTAGCCACTGCATCTCAGTACAACCCCAACTACGACTTCGGATATCCGTCAGGCCAATACTGGCCATAGACCAACTTAGGCCAAAACTGTAAGCTTGGGGGAGTACGTATTTGTCACCGACATTACATTCATGTTCACACACTTATTCCAGTCGTCGGTGCTCACACACTTTCATTGTACTACCCATGCTAGTTTCATTTCTTTTCTTAGGGCCGGTTCTTTTGGTAGCTTCTAGAATAAGCTGCAATAAGCTGCCCCCTACCCAGCTTATTCTAAAAGCCCAACCAAATTTACTTTTTTTAGAAGCCTAGTAGTTAAGACTTGACTAGCAGGCTTCTAAAAAGAAAATTTTAGTTGGGCTTCTAGAATAAGCTGGGTAGGGGGCAGCTTATTTTGGAAGCCCAGAAAAGCTAGCAAAAGAACTGGCCCTTAGTCTTTTTCTTGTGTGTTAGAAAAACCTTAAGAAAAACAAAAAAAATTAGTTGTAGCTTTTTAGCTAGTCTACTTTTCATGCCTATAGTAGTAGTAATTAAAAGAAAACCCAAAAATATTTTTCGTTCTTCTTTTGCTTGTTGGGAGCTTTCCCGTGTAAATAGTTTCTTTTCTTTTCTTTGGGGGTCAAGAGGAGAAGAACATGATTGAAAATGCTTAGTGACTCTCGTATACATTATTGTTGAATTAACCATGAGCCATATTACTTTGTCTTCTCTCTTGTATTAAATTCTTGCAAATTCTGGCTTAGTCCAATGCATGTACACTATTATTTTATCCACACCGTTCGGTCGTGCGAGTGAAAGGCAATAATAATGATATATGATGAATTGATTGAGATGAGAAAAGCTGGTATGAACTCGACCTCTCTTGTTTTTGTAAATATGATAGTTCATCGTTCCTGATTCAGCCTATTATGAATGAAACATGCTTGCAATGACAATTAGAGATCATAGCTGCTCATGCCATGCTTAATTAGCCAGGAGTTTATAATGGTCTATCTTGCGTGCCAACATGATATTAAAATGGTTGTGACGTGGTATGATAGGGTGGTATCCTCCTTTGAACGATTCAAGTGGTTTGACTTGGCACATGTTCACGCATGTAGTTGAAACAAAATCAACATAGCCTCCACGATATTTATGTTCATGGTGACCTATATCCTACTCATGCTTGCATTCATTGTTGATTAATTTTAATGCATGTTCATGACTGTTGTCACTCTCTAGCTGGTCGCTTCCCAGTCTCTTTCTACTCTTCACTTGTACTAAGCGGGAATACTGCTTGTGCATCCACTTCCGTAAACCCCAAAGTTATTCCATATGAGTCCACCATACCTTCCTAGATGCGGTATCTACCTGCCGTTCCAAGTAAATTTGTATGTGCCAAACTCCAAACCTTCAAATGAAATTATGTTTTGTATACTCGAACAGCTCATGTATCAACTAGGGTTGTCTATATCTTCCATGCTAGGTGGGTTATTCTCACAATGAGTGGACTCCGCTCATCATTCATGAGAAAATGGCTGGTAACCGGGATGCCCAATCCCATGCTCAAATCATAATAATTAAACAAAACTCCCCCAGGGCTGTTGCTGGTTTGGACGGTACCGTTGTTTCGGGCCAGCCGTGGACTGTGCTTGTTGGTGGTTGGGGAGTGTAAACTTTACCATTCTGTTTGGGAACTGCCTATAATGTGTGTAGCATGGAAGATATCGAGATCTCTTGGTTGTTATGTTGACAATGAAAGTATACTGCTCAAAATATTATTCATCTCTATTTCAAAATCGAGCTCTGGCACCTCTACAAATCCCTGCTTCCCTCTGCAAAGGACCTATCTATTTACTTTATGTTGAGTCATCATCCTCTTATTAAAGAGCACCAGTTGGAGAGCACCGCTATCATTTGCATGTATTGCTATTAATTTACATTGAGTATGATTGTGACTGGATCTTTTTTTACCATGAATTACAATGTCGAGTCAGTCCTTGATCTTCAAAGGTGCTATGCATTTATGTTTTGCGGTCTCAGAAAGGGCTAGCGAGATACACTACACAAAAAAGACACATCCGTGACATTTTGGGCCGAACGAAAAAAATTATGTCATACTTATGACACTTCTATGACGATAATTGTGACAAAACCCGGTATCATCATAGATGTGGTGGGGTCCTACTTCTATGACAAAAAATCATGATAGAAAATGGGCTTTTCGTCCTGGGCGGGCCGGAGACGTAGCTACATGACATTCTTTGGGCCATCCATGATGGAAAAAATTGTGGTAGAAGTGAGGGCGAGGAAAATATTAGGGTGTTCCTGGTTACGGTGGGTGGTCGGGGCCGAGCGATGCATGGTTCTCTCGTACACGCACGCGCGTGGGTGCGAGGCGTTGGTCTCTAACTGAACCCGATCGAGGCATTGGGCTCTAACTGAACCCGAGCGATTGCACTGCAGGCTATGCGTTACTGAACCCGAGCGATCGATCGATGGCTGTTAACTGAACCCGATCGAGCGATTCCTTCGCTGCTGGTGCTAACTGAAGCCGATCGTTGCTGCCTCTGGATGAACAGTGAGCGTTGCTGGGGGGTTTGGACGAACAGTTCCTGGTGGGGGTGGATGAACAGGACCCCGTGGTGTTGCCTCTGGATGAACAGGACCCCGATCGATCGAGCCGGTTGGGGATGGACGAACAGGACCCCGTGGAGGGCTTGATGAATAGGACCACCCTATGGAGGGTAGGATGAACAGTAGACGGTGGAGGGCTGGATGAATACTAGCCCGTGGAGGGATGGTTGAACAAGAGCCCGTGGAGAGGGCTGGTTGAACAGTAGCCGGTGGAGTAGCGCGTGGTGGAGGGTGGATGAACAGGAGCCCTGTGGATGAACAGTCGCAGGTGGAGGCTGGAGGAGGTCGACGGTGGATGAATAGTAGCCCATGGAGGGTGGAGGGGGTCGACGGTTGAGATGAACAGTATCCCGTGGAGTCCTGTTTTGCGGTACGCCACACCCCTCCCGATGAACAAGACCCCCGTTTTGACCGTAGCGCTCCAACACAAGTCTGTTTCCTTCGTTTTGTGGTATGCCACACCCCTCCCGATCAACATGACCCCCGTTTCGACCGTAGGAGGTCCGTTTCCTCCGTTTTGCAGTACGCCAGACCCCTCCCGATGAACAGGATCCCGTTTCGAACGTGGCCGGTCGAACACAAGGTTGTTTCCTCCGTTCTGCGGTACGCCAGGCCTTGTTTCCATCGGCTCTTCCGTCCAAACCCTCCTGATGAACACGACGACGCATTCCGTTCCGACCCAGCCGGTTGGCTCCCCATGAACACGACGACGATGATGTTTCTCCGTTCTAGCCCAGCCATGTACACGAGCCCTGGCCGTACGTATGCGCGAGTAGGCGTTCAAGACCCTTCCCGTATGTACGTACATGGCTGTATTTTCTTTCTTGCACACTGGACGTTGTACGTACGTGTACATGCTACGTGCGTGCCTCTACTACGATACGTGCGCGCCTCTATATCGACCAGTATGTACGTACACGTTCGCGACCAGAATGACAACGCTACGTACGCTTCGACCAGGTGGGTCCCGACTGTCAGGTACTTCCTTGCATGCGAAGATGTAGCTGGTGGGTCCCAGTAGTTAGGTGGAAATGTTTTTTTCGCGAAATACGGTGGCTCGTCCGGTGGGTCCCCGCTGTTAGGTGGAGGAATAATTATTTTGCTCGTAATAAGGAGGCACTTCCTTGCTGCGGCCGTGGACCCAGCTGTCAGCATCTCCACGTACAGTCCACGTCCGATGGAAGCCGTTCCTTGACCACGTTGACCACGCCACACCGAGAGCACCAGGGCGGTGGACGACGGCGAGGCCTAGGAAGGGGACGACTCGGAGCCGGGGAAGACGCGACAGTGGATGCCCACGCGTAGAGGAGTACGAGGGTTCACTGGTTCGCTGCGGTGCGAGGCTGTCGTCGCCGCAGGATAACATGGGGTGTGGGTGAGTAGAGGGATGGCCTGGCCAGCGGTGGGAATAGTAGGGGGCGGTGAGGCTTCCGCGGCAGCACAACCAGCCACGGGAGGAAGGAGCATGCGGCACGACTGGTGCTGCTTTGGGCGGCTGGAGCAACAAGACCAGAGGTTGAAGAAGCACTACGGCCGTTGGATGGACATCGTACGGTCACTGGAGCAAGAATCGTTCATATTGACAAAGTTGACAAAGCACTCCATCCCCGTCAACTTAGTAGGCCCACAAGTCAGCCTCCCACCAAGGTGGGTCCCAACCAGCAGGGGTAGTATTCATTTTTTTGTGCGTAATAAGGAGGCACTTCTGGTGGGTCCGAGCTGACAGCGGGGGGAATGTTATTTCGCGCAATACGGTGGCCCGTCCGGTGGGTCCCAGCAGTCAGGGGGAAACGTTTTTTCGCGAAATACGATGGCCCGTCCGGTGGGTCCCTGCTGTCAGGTGGAGGAATCATTATTTTTTGCGTAATAAGGAGGCACTTCCTTACTGCCGTCGTGGACCCAGCTGTCAGCCTCTCCATGTACAGTCCACGTTCGATGGAAGCCGTTCCTTGACCACGTTGACCACGCCGCGCCGAGAGCACCAGGGCGGTGGACGACGGCGAGGCCTAGGAAGGGGACAACGCGGAGCCGGGGAAGACGCAGCAGTGGAAGCCCGTGCGGAGAGGAGTACGAGAGTTCACTGGTTCGGCTGCGGTGTGAGGCTGCCGTCGCCGCGGAATAACATGGGGTGTGGGTGAGTAGAGGGATGACCTGGCCAGCGGTGGGAGTAGTAGGGGACGGTGAGGCCTGCGCGGCAGCACAACCGGCCATGGGAGGCAGGAGCAGGCGGCACAACCGGCGCTGCTTTCGGCGGCTGGAGCAAGAAGACCAGAGGTTGAAGAAGCACGATGGCCATTGGGTGGACATCGTACGGTCACCGCAGCTAGAATCGTTTATATTGACTAAGTTGACAAAGCCCTTGGTACGCGTCAACTTAGTAGGCCCACAGGTCAGCTTCCAAAACGGTGCGCCCCAGATGTTAGGGGGAGAAATCGTTTTTTGGGCGGGTGAAGCTAGAATATCCGAGATTAAAGAAGAAACACGCCATCCGTTGGATGGACATCCAACGGCCACTGCTGCTAGAACCGTGTGTTGACTATAAGTTGACAAAGCCTTGCATACGCGTCAACTCTCTTTTTTTAGGGGACGCGTCAACTTAGTAAGGCCACAAGTGTGTGGCAGAGAACTTATAGCCCATTTGAGATTTGTAAGAATGTGCAACCAATTTTTGAATTCTAATGGAATTTACTGCAGCCCATTTACAATTTGTTAAAAGTATAGCCCATTTCAACCAACCGTTCAAAACAAAATTCAATAAAATTTCCCACGTTTTGATGGGATCCGAAATATTTTTATCCCGAAATTTCTAGTCAAATTAAATACAATTTCAATATAAATTTATATTACGTAAAAATCCAACGAAACATTGCGCTCGCAACAATTAATGAAATTAAAATTTTCAATATCCAAAAATAATATTTTATAAAGTAATTACGTGTTTGGTGCATTTTTTATAGTTACTGCCCAGTTTTTATAATTACATCTCATTTATTATTTCTTAAAGCCCATTTTCTTGTTAAGCCTAATGCATCCCTCCTAGGAATGATTTGCAGCCCAGCGGGGCGGAGAATAACAACTTGACCTTGGCTGGGTATTCCTAAAAAAAAGTATAGCTGGGCTAGCCATTTTCAGCTTGAAAAATAATAATATTTGACCTGGATATCTGGCTTGGGCTAGACGGGCCACAACCCGCCCAGTTAATAGCTGCAACGATGTTTACATTGTTGCTCACAGGAGAAAAATTAATATCTGGGCTAAACATCGCTCAAGAAAAACTCTGTAGTGCTCACACCTCAAAAACACAAATACTGCTCGAGCTGCTTGGTCCCAGCTGTCGGCCACTTCTTGTGCAATTCTCTCGTTTATTGACTACATAGGTTGACAATGGTGTGGGACAGTGATGTCAGGAAACCTGGAGGAAGCAAAAAAAATATAGTTTTATATACTAAAAAGGAGGCACTTGCGTACGTGCGGCTATGGCCCTGGTGGGTCCCCACCGTCATACTCTGCAAGTAAAGTCATCTCCTCATCCTCATGTCCGCTGACCATGTTGACAACGCGAGACGGTGGCGCCACAGCAAGCGCAACAACTCGAAGGCCGACAGAGAGGGCCTCGCGGGCCCTACGGATGGTCTGATATAGCGCCCGTTGCTCATTCGGGAAGCCAGGATCATAGGGCCACATGTCCGCGACGACATTGTCGTTCGCTTGTTCATCGGTGCTCGTTGAGGAGACGGAGGTTGCAGCATAGGTTCTCCTACGCTGGTAGCTCTTCCGCCATTAGGGCGTCGAAGTGTGGTCACACCTGCTCTATGGTGAACATGGCATGAACCGGCTTGGACAGTGGCGCCGGCTCCTGGTCGGAAGCTACGTCCATCGTCTGATTGTCGTCGCTCAGCTCGGCGAGGTAGCTGGCAAGCCAGCATGTCCGGCTCCTGGACCGACCCGTTGCCAAGCACAAGTCTGACTGCCGTGGCCCACCCAGACCGCCTCCCTCGCCCGCGTGCGCTTTCCACCCGAAACGGTCAGCGCCGCCCGCCCCGCTTCCCGGTGCATGCGATTGCTCCGCCTTCAAACGACACAAGTGTCGTCCATCCGTCCTTCTGCCGCCCACATTAATGATACGCGGTTGCCGAGGCGGCTACTTTGGCGCCACACATCCGTCCCTCTGCCGCCCACCATTGCTATATAAACTGTTGCGCCGTCCATAGCCGCAGTCATCCGCATTCGTTTCTATTCTCCTGTCCACACCACTACTGCCCACCATGGCTTCCTCGCGCTCCAGCGCTCTTCGGGACAGGCGGACGACATACCACAAGGAGATGGCAGCCATTGCTGCCGACTGGCTGGCCGGCAGGCAGCCGGAGGACGATGACGTCCCAATGGAGAACATGGTAGGCGACGATCCGGCACCAACCCCCTCCTCCGCGCCATCTTCGCCAGTGCATTGCACCATGACCATCGGCGAGGCCCGTGCCCAATATATTGACACGGTGAGGCAGAACCGTGAGGAGCAGTTCCGGGAGGCGCAGGCCGACGCCGCCTACAACCACCATCTCCTCCAGGAGCACCTGCAGGCAGAGGAGCAGATCGCCGCGGAGCGGGCGGAGCAGGAGGCGCTGCTCGACTCGTACCGCTCCGCCCGCGAGGGCCGCCTCGAGCGCTGGCGGTACCGCATGCGGGTGGCGGAGGCTATGACCGCCTACAAAGAGGGTGACGAAGCGGGCGAGGCGCTGTTTGGCGAGACCGAGGACGAGGCAGAGGATAATGTCGGCTTCGACGAGTCCCCGCTCCGCTGGCATCGACGAGGCCCTGCTCCGCCGAGGCCCCGCGGCACCAACAACGAGGCAGAGGACATCACCGGCTCCACCGAGGCCCCACCCTGACGGCAACGAGGGGGAGGATTTCCCCCGCTCCGCCGAGGCGCCACCCGCCTGCAATGAGACAGAGGACATCGCCGGCTCCGCCGAGGCCCCGCCCCGCTGCCAACGAGGCCGTGCCACACAGAAAATGAGGAACAGTAGAACACGGTAGGTCGCCGCCGCTCGGGTCCAAGTAAGGCCACCGCTGCTACCCTCCGGTTGCTGGCACCGAGTTGTACATCATGGAGCAATTCTATGATCACAGGATGATTGAAGAGCGCTCCGTGGTTGAGCAAGCTCATGAGATACAGTCATTTGCTAGAGAACTTGAGCACTTCAATTGTATGCTACCGGACAAGTTTGTTGCCGGAGGTATCATCACTAAGATTCCTCCTTCGTGGATCTCATTGGCACTCTTGATGTGGAAGAAAAGGCGAGAGCAAAGGACACACGTGCTCGAGGAATTGAGGGAGGATCTAGTGCTGATCTGGTACAGAAGAAGAACTTCCAGCCCCATATGTTCAAGAACAAGGGCAAGTTTGATGGTAAAGCAAAGTTTGATGGGAAGAACAAGGCTCTGCAACACACGAACTTCAAGAAGAAGAATGACAAGAAGAAAGGTGTGTGTCATGTGGGGATCCTGGTCATTGGGCTCCTAGTTGCCCTAATCACTATGACAAGCTAGGCGGGTGGACCACTGACGGCCGGTTAGCTTCTTGGCGGTGACGTGGAGTCGGAGAGCTATGTTAGAGAAGGACGTTGCTTCTACTTAACTGCTAGTGCAATTGGCTGACTGACACATGGGCCCAACAGGCATCTCGGCCACATGTCAGTTACGCAACTGCACATGCAGTTAATTCACTGAAGCTTCTGTTCGGCTCAGCCGGACACAGGTGCGTAGCTTCGGTTAATTAATTATACCTCCAGCGCACCCCTTTTTAGTTGAAGAATGTATGAAACGTAATGAAATCCGGCATGTTTATATGAAATCCGACCGTGCATGAATAAATTTATTTTGATTAGTTCGAATTCTTGTATCACTGACATTGGATGAACATGCAAAACAATACGTACTAGCATTATTCCCAGGGTGATCACCTCGTTTGCAGCAGTTTCACATGTACTCCCTCCGGTCCTTTCTAGTCTGCATACAAGTTTTGTCTGCAGTCAAAGTATCTCTACTTTGACCAATTTTCTAGAAAAAAGTATGCACTTTCACAATGTGTGAAGTAAAAAGGAACAGAAGGAGTACAAAGAGTTTGAGCAACTTTTTAGCGTTCCTGTACATTGCAATCAAACACACAGGCCTGGCAATTCATAGAGAACATTCAAAACAATTGATGATTATGCATCTCAGCGATTCACATGTTAGAGCCAATATTTACTTCACAACTAAAGAATAAAGAAAATGGATCGACGCTGCTGACATCAAAGGGCGTCCCATTCGAAAATATCAAACGCATGTCTTCTTGCTAAAATCAATGAGCCAAATTTGACAAGGTTTTCACATTCCAAAATATCAAATGCCTACGATTGTGGAATGGGCAGGGTTTGCCATCAGTTCGAACATTGACATGGCACCTCGTGCTAAATAAACCAGCTGTTCTTTTTGTGCAGTTCCACCAAAATCAACCAAATTCGCGTGTAGCTTGTATGATTTCGCCCTTATATGTTGCAACGCCTTGAACTTATCGGCACCTCCTTTCTCGTGGTGGAAATGAATGATTCAAAGTATTCATGAACATTTTGTGCAGTTCCCATTGCAAGCTGAGCACCCTTGTTTGCACAAATACAAAAAAAGTGATTAGTATAAAGCAAACTGTACTGTGAATTGACAGTTTAAACAGGCACCTACATGGTCCATGTAGAGCACACTTTTAGAAAAATGGAACTCACCGTAAATAATCCTAAAACAACATTGTACTCGCGCATCACAGTAAGAAAATGGAGATTTGTGAGTCCTTCTGAGCTGAAGTTAGTTTGGTCTTGTGGGGCGTAATGTAACCATCCTTCAACTGCTCCTTCGGATGAGAAGATAGACAGGGCTTCTTCATCCTGGCATAATCGGAACAAGTCACTTCACGTACTCCATATTCTTCTTGAGAGGAGGATGATCCCGTTGTGCAAAGATAAGAGGATAATTAAATGCTAGCATCCCTGTTTGGTCGAAAAAAAGGAAAAGAAATATTAAAAACAGCACAGATGAAGTACTTCTCAAGGACAATACCACTTTTCGATGATAGTATCTAAACAGTAGCACAACACCAATAGAGTTGACAAAGCTCAATTATATGGATGAAATCAGTGGGCGAGTACCAACCTTTATCAGGAGGCTTATTGTGTAGAGCATACAGATGAAGCACTTCTTCGGAACCATCTGCTGCTATCTACTGTGGTGGCCATGCTTACTATATACTCCTCGATTAGATTAATGTTTCCAACATCTTCTTGTGCAGTTCCACTAAAATATATGGTATCTTCAAATAAGATCCCTGTTTGCACAAGTAGAGATAATTACGTATTACATTAAGAGTGGCATCAAATCAGTGGCAAAACAATTGCTCGTTCCAGCCATAGCAATAAATTAAGATGCAAAAACTATATCATTACTTCTTTCATCACAGTTCCAGTGCTTCTTTACAGCACCAGGAGTTGATTTTTGTTTTTCTTCCGCTTGTTATTCCGCTTCATCACTTGGTTCAATAACAGACAAGCTTTGCCTTCAATGTAAGATTTGGCATGTCAATTAGGTTGCACAATTATAGCATTAAACAATGACATTGATTTTCTGATTAAAGTGGCAAAATACAGGCCAACAGTTGTGAAATATCCTTATCTTACCTCAATGGGATATAGCGGTGCACATACAGATTGGAAGTCTTGTCTCCATTTGTGCAGTTCACTAAAATCAAGCAACATTACCGTACAAGTAGCACAACATATGAAAGCACACTGCAGAATCATGTGAAAGAAGGCTAGTACTGACCTCTCATGACGCCGAATTCAAACAACTCACAAGAATAAGATCTGAACCAAATTTGCCAACACGGATAGGAAGTAAGATCTCCTCTTGTGCAGTTCCACTAAGATCAAGCAATCAAGCAACGTTGTCGGTGTGACATTTTGGTTGAACTACACAAAACACTCTTAGAACAAAAGTGTTTTGTGCAGTGCAGCAAAAGGTCACAATGGCAATGAGGTGAAGTAGATAACCCTGTTTACACAGAGGTGCAAAGCAAACAACTAATGGTCAATAACGGTGGATGACACAGAAGCCAACAAAAAGAAGCATCTACCTTATCTAAATGGGAAAGAAAGCAAGACAATAGCATTTCTCAAACGGTGGCATTGATCAATATTAACAGAGAGATTATATTAACAATAAAATTTGTTAAACTTGTAATTTGCTTTTAACTGTGGCATTGCATCAATTTTCCAGCAGCCCTATTAGAGGGTGCTTGTTTACAGGGACATTTTGGTGGAGGGACTAAAAAACTCCATGTTAGTCCCATCTAAACCAAACATGAGGGACTTTTAGGGACTAAAAGTGGGCATTTGGGACTAAAGAAAGAAGACCCCGAGGGAGAGTCTTTTTGTGACTTTTTCCAACAGTTGCCCCTGCCACGCATCGCACCTTGTCTATATTAGTTCATTAATAGGGGTAACATGGTCTTTTAGCATGTCATTTAATAACCTCTAGTCCATGTTTAGTCCCTGGAACCAAGCAGGTAGGGACTAGCGAGTTTTTAACCAAACAGGGCCTTAGATTAACAACAGCTAAAGAGTTGCACGGGACAGTGGACACACCAGCACCATGTGCATCTACCGATGTACTGGGGTGATGCACAGTCTGTTGCAACAAAGAACAAACAACCAAGGAACATATTTATGTTGGTCCCAGTTTTGTTATCTTTATACACCTTTTCCTATGTTCGCGCGGCTAATCTAGTCCCGCTCAAACTCTACAGCCTTGTCCCCCAAAACAAAAGATCAGTTCGTTACAGATGTGCGTACTGCGTTTGTCATTGTTTTCACTTTTCGACCAACGTAGGTGCTGGATAGCCAGTCTATACTAGTACTTTCCCCACTTCCTTTCCTCTGTGAACCATGTCCTAGATTTATGCTATACAACTTTCCCCACTACTTTCCCCCATTCATGTCCTCTTTGAACCATTTCTTAGATTCATGCGGTACAACTTTCCCCACTACTTTCCCCCTTTCTTTCCTTTTTGAACCACGTCCTAGATTCATGCTATACAACTTTTCTCACTACTTTCCCCCATTCATTTCCTCTTTGAACCACGTCCTAGATTCATGGTATACAACTTTCCCCACTACTTTCCTGTTTGATCCAACACCTAGATTCGAGTGCAGAAGCGGAAAAAGCCCACATGCAGCTAGAGCAATGCATGTGGAATAAGTAAATTATACCTTAAGGTTCTTGGGGTGTGGTTCGAGGGGCGACCGGAGGCCGTTCGACCCACACTATGTACGGCGGAGAAGAAGAAGGGGTCGGAGGTCCTCCCGCGCCGCCGCTGGGTGAAAGTGAACAGCTGCGCTGATAGTGGATTCCCTCCCTCGCCGACGGCGACAGCGTTAAGCCTCCTTCCCTTCCCGGCGGACGGATCATGTCGGCTCTTTGACCAGCAATGAGGGGAGAGAGAGAGAGGCCAACGAAGTCTTGTTTAGATCTGGAGAGGTGAGAGAGTGTGAAGAGAGCAACTACAAGCAGACCAGCAGTGGGGGGAGAGAGAGAGGCCAACGAAGTCTTGTTTAGATCTGGAGAGGGTGAGAGAGTGTGAAGAGAGCAACTACAAGCGCTGAGGCTCCAGCATGTATATATATACTGGAGAGAGTGTGAAGAGTGCAAACCCTAGAAAACAAGCGCCAAGGCTGCAGCTTATACGTGATGAGGTGATTATATGGTCACTACGAGATCGTATAGCTCCGTATCCATCCATTTTGACCAGTCAAAGAATCCTCCTGGCATGAATTATGCTCAAGTGTAGTTATTGAACCCGAAACCTCAAGTTTGATGAGCGAACAGGCTAACCAGCTACACAACCCTCATGTTATGTTCAATGAGAGGAAAATAACCTTTTATACATTCCTGCATTCTTGTGACAAGCATGCCGTATTTTTTTGTGTGGGAGTCATTGGGATTTAAATCATAATCATGTCATGTGGCTTTGGTGGTAAGACTATCGACAGTGGTGCAGAAATAATGCAACCTTAGTCACCTTACCTCTCTCCACGTAGTACGTTGGGTCCCACTAGTCAGAGGGTGAAACAAACAAATTAATAAGAAAAATTAAAAGCACTAGCGGTGTATCTTACCTCACACATCTCGCTACTGCTTGGGAACACTGTCCAATTGATCCCTCTATTCGCTCACGTACTATTTTAAGTGAATCTTTATTATAACATGCACACAATTTTGGGCACTTGTATTCGACCTAAGTCAGTGTGCCACCGTATCCCGTACGACTCCCTCCGTCTAGGTGTAATAAGTCACGTTAGAAGGTGCAGCGGGACCAAGGTGCAAGCAGATTGGAGGAGAAGGAGAAACTTGACCAGTCATTCTCCAATCAAAGCCCTGAATTTTGTCTCTAAACGCAATAATTAATCCAAACAACTAAGATATGTCGTTTTAGCTTATGCAGGGCCACGTATTAACTCGCATGCAAGCCGACTTTGATTTCTTGATTGATCAACGCGTAGTTGCGCTCCATGCATTGGGTTTCCGGGGGAGATAACAAGGCAGAGTAAGGAGCGTTTGGTTACATTGCTTAGGCTGGTCATAGTGGTGAGTAACTTGGACTAGTACAACATGCATATGTTACTAGTCTATGTTACTACTTCGTGAAGTTTGCTGTCAGAAGCGAGCCGATCTAGATCTCCTGAGCTAGCAAGGTTTTTCTAGCCCGCCCAAGCTAGCTGGCCCACAAAAGCTAAAATATTTTAACAGTTCCAAACTCCTAACCTTGCATGGCTATGCTATAAGTTGTTCTTGCTAAGGATCCAAACGCTCCCTAAGTAACAACGCCCGCTAGCAACGAGGCCAGGAGGCGATTGAGATGCGAAGTTAATGGACGATGCCTAAACATTTGGGAATATCTGATTTCCGTAGGATGACTTAACACCTAGATGGAGGGAGTACTACTCCTCAGTGCAGGTTTGATGGAATATTCGTCAAATCTTCTCTTCTTGTACGTACTCCATTTGTATCACACTTCCTGTGGCTTCGCACTCGCACGATTTTCCTATTCTATGAACCTGTGTGTGTGTGTGTGTGTGCGTGTCTGTGTTTAACAGCATGTGTGTGTTAGAGAGAGAGACAGATCGACCTACTCCTACAGAGAGATGGTGTGTAGTGTATGATTTTAACCGCGAGATTCGGTGCATCCTCTCGTTTCCGGGCATCCGGTAGGGACAGGCGGACAGCTGCCATGCTCGCTCCTGACCAGCCTGGCCCACCCAAAGCCCCTCCATCGCCCGCACGCGCTTCCCGCCCGAAATGGTCAGCGTCACTCCAAAGAATCGGTGCCGCATTCATGCCCGGGCAGACCGGATGCGACCTCTCACTGGCGCCTGCGTTGAAGGGAGAAGCGGATTCAAGAGTGATGTTTGCTTCGTCCGTCCAACTTACTGTTGGGTCTATGTGATTTTACGGCTCATTGGTCATTATTACCGAGGTGGTAGGACTGCTGGATGTCCCACGCTTTCGGCGAAAGCAGGTACTACTAGATTACAATTTTCTCCATTCTTACGGCGAAGGAGTGCAAGAGCAGCGAAAACACGCAGGCTCAGTGATTACATGGCCCACCTCACACTATCACCATATTTTCTAGACACCGTGCGACACCTAACTCTTTACATAGTACTCCGTTCCTAAATGTAAGTTTTTGTAGAGATTCCACTAGGTGGACTACATACGGAACAAAATGAATGAATCTACACTTAAAATGCATCTATATACATCCGTATGTGGTTCATGGTGAAATCTCTACAGAGACTTATATTTAGGAGCGAAGGAAGTACTTGTATAGTACGTACTGTAATTTATCAGCGAGATAGTACAATGCTATGACGCTTCCAGCTTGTGTTACATGTATCTTGCGTCCAAGGTTGCCCGTTGCAACATTTCATCAAATACAAAGGAGACTAACATGCATGCTATTGCATCTCAATGATTGACAGATCATAATAAATATGTACTCCCTCCGTTCCAAAATAAGTGTCTCAACTTTATGCTACATACAGAGCAAAATGAGTGAATCTACACTCTAAAATACGTCTATATACATCAGTGTTTGGAGTATGTACTAGTAGTTCATATTGAAATCTACTAAAGGACATATATATTCCAAACAATATGATAATCTCTCTAACCAAGGTAGTAGGACGAGGAGTAAATGGAGGGAGTAGTAAAATTTTCTCCTCGTCCTGCGAGCCACCGCGCGCGTGGGCGAGGGAGCAGGCGTAAGGCATAGTAAGCAATCTTTACCTCATCCCGCGAGCCACCGCGCCCGTGGGCAGGGGAGATGGCATACTAAGCAAGCTTCTACTCGTTCTGTGAGTTGACGGGACACATCAAAAGTACTCCAGTGTATAGAGCCTTGCCTCTAAGGTAGGCCCCACATGGTTTGCCTCTTTTGTAACCTAACGCGTCAAGTCGCAATTTGTTTCTTCACCCGTGGTAGACGATCCTCCCTCCATCTAGTGGACAACCACTACACGTGTCAATTTACCACGTGGGCTGCCTTTTCGTACAGAAATGAGCTCCACCGTGTACCCGCGCGGGTGTGGTTGGGAAAGAGACGAGAGTACGTGCGTCGTGCATGCACCTCTTCTCTTCGTGCACGTCCCCCACCTACGTGGGTGTGTGTGAGAGATACAAACCTAGACAAATGGCTTGTGCGTTCGTGAGTGTTTTTTGTTTGGGGGGAGGTTGATTTCGTGAATGTATTTGTGGGAATATGTGTCAATGACATCTCAAACAAAATTTTGCATGCAATGTGTGTGAAATGGCGGCCTATCCATATCATATATAGAGGGTCGGGCGATCCAAGAGAAGAGAGGGAGGGGTCATAGATATCGATAGAGTCGGAGAGATGATCAAGTGGTGGGTGCGAGATCGATGAAGAGAGCCATCGAAATTGTGTGTGTGTGCAAGTCAAAGATATAGGGCGACTGACCTAGCTACCGGAACGTCAGAGGGCACATGTCAAGTTTGTGTGTGGCAGGGAGACATGACTAGAGCGCTCGATGTATCGGTGTGTGTGTGTGGGAGGGGCGGGGGGAGGGGTAGGCAGAGGCCTTACTATAGAGGTAGAAGGACTCGTATATGTGTTGAGAAGGAGAGACCGAACTATGTCTTGAAGGAGATCTGTCGACATCCATACATAACTGAAGGACAGGAAATAGGATGGGACAGAGAGAGAGAGGAGAGAGAGAGAGGGAGGGAGAGGGGTAGAGTGCTGGATGGGTGATGGAGTTGCTTCTCTAAGATGGTGGGAGAGTCCTACTAGACAAACTAAGGGTGGAACTGCAATATTATCAATAAGAGCGGGGATGTGTTTCTGTGTGTGCCTGTGCGTGATAGATCTGTCGGGACACATCCATGGATGATGAAGGGGAACCATGTGTTTGGTAAGCAAACCTAACTAGATCGGTAGATCAATTGTTGTTTGTCGGAGGAAGGGAGAGACATAACTAATGAGGTAGATCGATCGACGCGTGGGGAAAACGAGTTATTAGGACCTAGCTAGCTATATGTATAACGGGAGATCGATCGGTGTACGTCCATTTATTAGAGGCAAATAAGGCCCCGTGAGACGGATACACAGAGATAATGGAGCTAGGAGGTGGTGCGAGAGGCCCAACTACTAGCTAGATAGGGGGAGGAGTGTGCGGTTGTGAGATCGATGAGAAGAGGGGCGAGAGTTTACACGTGTGTCGGACCGTAAGAGAGACACGAGGCAAGGACACATAAAGGAGGAGATTGAAGGTGCGTGTGTATGTTGTAGGCAGACATCACTGGAGAGGTTTATCGAACAGTGTGTGTCGGAAAGGAGTTGTGGAGACTGTGGGACAATGACCTAAAGAAGAAAAAAATGAATGTGCGCGATGGATAGAATGCTGAGGGAGGGGAGGGCGTGTGCATGAACGAGAGAAAGTTAGTGGTAGCTACAAAGGTTAGAGGATTGTGTGGGTGTAATAGACTAACAAAGATCATAATTTGATATGAAAGTGGATTCATATATTTGAATAGGATATCATACTGTTTTAAACATATGCATGCATGAATATAGCGGTGATACGCGTGTTGTGGTTTTGCACATGTTATACCATAATGTGATAATGCATGGCATTTGCAACTCACAGCTAAATGTCGAACAATCTAAACCATGCCATACATCGAACAATCTCACATTTTATTTGAATTTGTGATAATGTGTGGCGTTTGCAGCTTACAACTAAATATCGAACAATCTAAACAATACTATATATCGAACATTCTCACGTGTTATTTGAATTTGTGGTAATGTGTGGTGTTTGCAACTCACATCTAAATACTTATAGGCGTAGGGGGCGGGGCACCACACATAATGTGATAAACGCATTATACATATGAGACATGGTTTAGTTTGTGAAGATCTAGCTAGAGCTTGAAATGTACTATGATTTGAAATCAACATAAAGTGGATTCAAAAAATCGAGTTCGAGTTCATATAGTACACATAGTTCATATGTAACTCGAGACTAATCATGTGCTGTGATGTGAAGATAATACACAAACGATGGTTTAACTTGACAATAATGACGATTGTAGATCTTATTAAAACAGAGAAACGAATTCAAATGCTTTGACTTCACAACAATCATTATTGTTGATCTTATTCAAATAGAGAAACGAATTCAAATTTAGTTCATATTGAAGCGGTAGATATACGTTTGGAATGCAATAAAACGTTCATTTGAGTACTAGGTTGCACGCATTATACACGTAGCGAAATATTTTAATTGAACATAACATGAATTCAAAGTTCTGAATGACATTTGTAGTGCAAATTGATTTGGTACAGTACATGTTAGGCTTGTCCGGAAATTTCAACCCGCGCGTTGTTAGCCCGAAATATTTAAGATATATCTTTGTCTCATTGTCATCCGACAACTCCCTCCATCTCAACCCGCGCCTTGCTATTCCAAAATTACAACGTGCGCGAAAACTCGCACCTCCTATGAAATCCCGACACACGAAATGCCCGTGATACCCCTGAGCCGAAAGAACCGCCTCAAACCGGTGGGGGTACTTTCGCAACTTACCCCACATTTTGGACAAGCGCGTTGATGACCCACAAGTGTAGGGGATCTATCGTAGTCCTTTCGATAAGTAAGAGTGTCGAACCCAACGAGGAGCAGAAGGAAATGATAGGCAGTTTTCCGTATGGTATTTTCTCCAAGCACTGAAATTATAGGTAACAAATAGTTTTGTGTTAGGATAATTGGTAGCAAGTGACAAACGGTAAAAGTAAATAGGTGCAGCAAGGTGGCCCAATCCTTTGTGTAGCAAAGGACAAGCCTGGACAAACTCTTATGCAATGTAAAGTGCTCCCGAGGACATATGGGAATTATCATCAAGCTAGTTTTCATCACGATCGTCTGATTCGCGTTCGGTACTTTGATAATTTGGTATGTGGGTGGACCGGTGCTTGGGTGCTGCCCTTACTTGGACAAGCCTCCCACTTATGATTAACCTCTAATGCAAGCATCCGCAACTACAAAAGAAGTATTAAGGTAAACCTAACCATAGCCTGAAACATATGGATCCAAATCAGCACCTTACGAAGCAACGCATAAACTAGGGTTTAAGCTTCTGTCACTCTAGCAACCCATCATCTACTTATTACTCCCTCCGTAAACTAATATAAGAGCGTTTAGATCTCTGCTTTAGTGATCTAAACGCTCTTATATTAGTTTACAGAGGGAGTACTTCTCAATGCCTTCCTCTAGGCCCAAATAATGGTGAAGTGTCATGTAGTCGACGTTCACATGACACCACTAGAGGAAAGACAACATACATCTCATCAAAATATCGAACGAAGACCAAATTCACATGACTACTAATAGCAAGACTTCTCCCATGTCCTCAGGAACAAAAGGAACTACTCACAAGACATAATATTGTTCATGATCAGAGGGGTATTAATATGCATAATGGATCTGAACATATGATCTTCCACCAAATAAACCAACTAGCATTAACTACAAGGAGTAATCAACACTACTAGCAACCCACGGGTACCAATCTGAGGTTTGGGTACCAATATGAGGTTTGGGTAGAGGAGATGGTGTTGGTGAAGATGTTGATGAAGATAGCTCTCCCCAAGATGGGAGAGTTGTTGGTGATGACGGCGATGACGATTTCCCCCTCCCGGAGGGAAGTATCCCCGGCAGAACAACTCTGCCCGAGCCCTAGATTGGTTTCCGCCTCGAGACGGCGGCGTCTGGTCCTGAAAGCCTCCTCCTGATTTTTTTTCCAGGTCAAAACGATTCATATAGGAGAAGGTGGGCACCTGGGGCCCACCGGTTGGCCCTCGAGGTAGGGGGCGCGCCCCCAGCGCGCCCCCCACCCTCGAGGCCAGCCAATGGCCCCTCTCGTGGATTTCTTCCGCAAGATATTTTTTATATTTTCCGAAAAAATGTTCTGTGGAGTGTCGGGGCATTTGGAGTTGTGCAGAATAGGTTTCCAGAGTTTGCACCTTTTCCAGCCCAAAATTCCAGCTGCCGGCATTCCCCCTTCTTCATGTAAACCTTGCAAAATAAGAGGGAAAAGGCATAAGTATTGTGACAAAACATGTATGAACAACCCATAATGCAATAAATATCAACTTATAAGCATGATGCAAAATGGACGTATCAACTCCCCCAAGCTTAGACCTCGCTTGTCCTCAAGCGAAAGCCGATATCGAAAAATATGTCCACATGTTTAGAGATAGAGGTGTTGATAAAAAAAGAATACAGACATGAGGGCATCATGATCATTCTTATAACAACAACTTACATTAATATAGTCATATGATTCTTAAGCCAAAGTAACAATTCATCCACAATATCAAGTATGCATCATAAACCTCATTGGAAACTAACAAACTTTGGTCTCGGTCATTGAAGCAATTGCAATTTATCGTAACGTCGAAAAAGAGTCAGTATAAGAGCTTTTCAGCAAGCCTACATACTCAACTATCATATAGTCTTTCATAATTGCTCACACTCACGCAATACTTATATTTATGGAGTTTTAATCGGACACAGAGAAAGATAGGGGCTTATGGTGCTACCTCCCAACCTTTTACCTCAAGGGTAATGTCAACAGTAATAGATCATGAAAACTCACATCCAAGTTGGTATATATGTCAGGATCTTTCCAACACAATGTGCTTGCCAAAGGATAAAATGAAAAAGGAAAGCTGGTTCTCACCTTGACACTTATAAGAAAAGAATAAAAGATAGGCCCTTCGCAGAGGGAAGCATAGGTTGTCATGTGTTCTTATGGTTGGATGCACAAAGTCTTAGCATAGAAGAACTTCGCTTTATGTTGCCACTTGTGATAAGGACCTTTATTATGCAGTCCGTCGCTTTTATTACATCCATATCACAAGCTCGTATAAAGCTAATTTCTCCCACACTAATAAATCATACATATTTTAGCAGATTTGCAACATGACAACTTACTTGGAAGGATCTTTCTCAATCTGTAGGTAGGTATAGTGGACTCTCATGGCAAAACTGGGTTTAAGGATATATGGAAGCACAAGTAGTATATCTACTTAGTGCAAGGAAGTTTGGCTAGCATGAGGGAGAAAGGCAAGCTCAACATGTTGGAAGATCCATGACAATATACTTTATTTTGGATATAAGAAGACATAACCCATTATGTTGTCTTCCTTGTCCAACATCAACTCTTTAGCATGTCATACTTTAATGAGTGCTCACAATCATAAAAGATGTCCAAGATAGTATATTTGTATGTGAAGCCTCTCTTCTTTTATTACTTCTTATTAATTGCAACGATGACCAAAACTATGTTTGTCACCTCCCAACAACTTTTATTTATCATACTCTTGTATGTGAAGTCATTACTTCCCATAAGATCGATATGATCTCTTTGATACTCTTTTTGTTTTCTTTTTTTCTATCGTGACCCAAGTGAGGGAATCAAGCCCTTCACTCAACACTAATCTTTATTATATAGCTCACAGACTCGATTACAAAGGATAAAGCTCACAAAGCAAAAAGCTCACAACTAGATCATGCTAACTTTATTCTAATAGATCAAGCTACTACCAAAAGGATCAAACTAAGTAAAATGGTAAAGATAGGAGTGATGGTGATACGATACCGGGGTCACTCCCCCAAGCTTGGCAGTTGCCAAGGGGAGTGCCCATACCCATATGATTATGTCTCCTTCTTCAGGGTCGGTGACGATGACTTCTTCCTCAGCTTGCGCTTAAGGGCAGAATTCTGCTCCTTTAGATCATTGATCTCTTGCTCGAGGGTTAATATCTTCTTGCATAATGCATGCTTGTTTTCCTGCAAGAGGTTAAAACGGATAAATTCGATCTTAGGTTTCTTTACTCTGTCGGGAAGACTTGACTTTTTGAACTCCACATGCATATCCCCCGGTTGAGGTAGTGGTACTTCATCTTCTTCCGAGCTAGTCCAATCCTTCCTCTTTGAATCATGGTCCTCTTCTTCTTCCATGGTCCAACCATAATGCTCCAAATCACCATAGACCTTAGGTTCGGCAAGGGAATCAGCCACATAGCATTCTCCCTCCGAATCCTGGGACGACATGTTGCCTGTATCTGAGACAGAAACAGCTTGAAACGAAAACAAAGGAATTCTGCGTGATACAGAGGTCAAAACTTCGGGAGTATATATAATGAACTTTTCCCGAATATAAGGAGTAACCCATAAGAAAACGGAGTCCAGGGGACACACGGGATGCCCTCGAGGCAGGGGGCGCGCCCTGGGAAGGGGGGCGCGCCCCTACCCTCGAGGAGGCCCCGTGTCTCCTCCGGACTGCGGTTTATTTTTCTATTTTTCTAAATATTCCAAAACGGAGAAAAATTGCCTTTAGAACTGTTTTGGAGTCGGTTTACTTACCGTATCACGTACCTCTTCCTTTTTGGAGGCTGAATCGTTCTGGAAAGTGTCCCTTATGTATTCCTCCGGGGTTATGCTTTCAATAATATTAGTTTCAACATTTATAGGATTACCTGAGATATAATGTTTGATCCTTTAACCTTTCACCACCTTCGTATTTGTGCCTTCGAAGTTGTTGATCTTTATGGCACCGGAACGATAGACCTCCTCGATAATGTAAGATCCTTCCCAGTTGGAGAGAAGTTTTCCTGCAAAAAATCTTAAACGAGAGTTGAATAGCAAAACATAATCACCTACGTTGAACTCACGCTTTTGTATCCTTTTGTCATGCCATCTTTTAACTTTTTCTTTAAATAACTTGGCATTCTCGTAGGCCTGGGTTCTCCATTCATCAAGACAGCTAATATCAAATAGCCTCTTTTCAACGACAAGTTTGAAATCATAATTGAGCTCTTTGATAGCCCAATATGCCTTATGTTCTAGCTCAAGAGGTAAGTGACAAGCTTTTCCATATACCATCTTATATGGAGACATACCCATAGGATTTTTGTATGCAGTTCTATAGGCCCATAATGCATCATCTAGTTTCTTGGACCAATTCTTTCTAGACCTATTAACTGTCTTTTGTAAGATTAATTTCAACTCCCTATTACTTAATTCAACTTGACCACTAGTCTGTGGATTATAAGGTGATGCAATTCTATGGTTGACATCATACTTAGCAAGCATCTTACGGAAAGCACCATGAATAAAGTGTGAACCACCATCAGTCATTAGATATCTAGGGACTCCAAACCTCGGAAATATAACTTCTTTAAGCATCTTAATAGAGGTGTTATGATCAGCACTACTAGTTGGAATAGCTTCTACCCACTTAGTAACGTAATCAACAACGACTAAAATATGTGTGTACCCATTAGAGGAAGGAAAATGTCCCATATAATCAAAGCCCCAAACATCAAATGGTTCAATAACAAGTGAATAATTCATAGGCATTTCTTGACGTCTACTAATATTACCGATTCTTTGACATTCATCACATGATAAGACAAACTTACGGGCATCCTAGAAGAGAGTAGGGCAATAAAAACCGGATTGCAATACCTTGTGTGCAGTTCTGTCTCCCGCATGGTGTCCTCCATAAGCTTCGGAGTGGCACTTGCGTAAGATCTGTTCCTGTTCATGCTCAGGTACACAACATCTAATAATACCATCTACTCCTTCTTTATAAAGATGTGGATCATCCCAAAAGTAACGTCTCAAATCATAAAAGAACTTTTTCTTTTGCTGGTATGTGAAGCTAGGAGGTATAAACTTAGCAACAATGTAATTAGCATAATCAGCATACCATGGAGCAGTACGAGAAGTACTTATGACAGCTAGTTGTTCATCAGGAAAGCTACCATCAATAGGTTGTGGGTCATCAGGTATATTCTCTAACCTAGACAAGTTATCTGCTACGGGGTTCTCAGCTCCCTTTCCATCAATAATATGCAAGTCAAATTCTTGCAACAAGAGAACCCATCTAATAATCTAGGTTTAGCATCTTTCTTTTCCATAAGGTATTTGATAGCAGCATTATAAGTGTGAATAGTTACTTTAGAATCAACGATGTATGGTCTAAACTTATCACAAGCAAACACAACTGCTAAAAAATCTTTTTCAGTGGTAGCAAAATTCCTTTGGGCACTATCTAGAGTTTTGCTAGCATACTGGATAACATTCAATTTCTTATCAACTCTTTGTCCTAGAACAGCTCCTACGGCATAATCACTAGCATCGCACATAATCTCAAAGGGTAAATTCCAGTCAGGAGGCTGGACAATAGGTGCAGAGATCAATGCTTTCTTAAGTATTTCAAAATGCTTCAAGACAATCATCATCAAAGACAAAAGGAATATCTTTCTGTAAAAGATTAGTCAGAGGCCTGGAGATTTTGGAGAAGTCCTTAATGAACCTCCTATAAAACCCGACATGACCAGGGAAACTTCGTATACCTTTGATATCCTTAGGGCATGGCATCTTTTCAATAGCATCAACCTTAGCTTTGTCAACTTCAATACCTCTTTCAGAAATTTTATGTCCCAAGACAATGCCTTCATTAACCATAAAGTGGCACTTCTCCCAATTCAAGACAAGGTTAGTGTCTTCACATCTCTGCAAAACTCGATCAAGGATGTTTAAGCAATCATCAAAAGAAGTTCCGTAAATGGAGAAATCATCCATGAACACTTCAACAATCTTTTCACAAAAATTAGAGAATATAGCCATGATGCATCTTTGAAAGGTACCAGGTGCATTACATAAACCAAAAAGCATACGCCTATAAGCAAAAGTACCGAAAGGACAAGTGAAGGTGGTCTTTTCTTGATCCCCTTTTGACATAGGTATTTGAGAGAAACCAGGATAACCATCTAGAAAGCACAAATGAGTATGTTTGGATAACCTTTCTAGCATTTGATCAATAAATGGCAAGGGATAATGATCTTTCTTAGTAGCTTTATTTAACTTACGGAAATCAATTACCATCCTATAACCTGTAACTATTCTTTGCGGGATCAATTCATCTTTATCATTAGGGACTACAGTCATACCTCCTTTCTTAGGAACACAATGGACATGACTTACCCACTGGCTATCAGCAATGGCATAGATAATACCTGTCTCTAGGAGCTTTAGAATTTCCTTTCTTACCACTTCTTTCATCTTAGGATTTAACCATCGCGGATGATCAATAACTGGTTTAGCATTTTCTTTCAATTTTATCTTGTGTTAACATATAGTGGGACTAATGCCCTTAAGATCATCCAGAGTATATCCAATAGCAGCTCGATGCTTCTTCAGAGTTTTCAATAATCTTTGGTTAGCACTAATAATAACAGGATATATCTTCTTTTCATCAAGATAAACATACTTAAGATCATCAGGTAAAGGTTTAAGTTCAAACACGGGATCACCCTTGGGTGGAGGAGGATCCCCTAGGATTTCAATAGGAAAGTTGTTTTTCAATACGGGTCCCTGTGTAAGGAATATTTCATCTATCTCCCTTCTCTCATTCATTTGCATATCATTTTCATGGTCTAGCAAGTATTGTTCTAAAGGATCATTAGGTGGCACGGCAATAGAAGCAAAACCAATAAGTTCATCTTTACTGGGTGGTGCCTTTTCAAGGGATTGTCTACGGAATTTAGCAAAGTTAAAATCATGAGACATATCCCCTAGTCCAACAGTGACAATGTCTTTCACACAGTCTATCTTGGCATTAACGGTATTCAAGAAGGGTCTACCAAATATAATGGGACAGAAAGCATCTTGTGGGGAAATAAGAACAAGAAAATCAGCAGGGTATTTAACCTTCCCACGCAAACTTCAATATCTCTAACAATCCCAACTGGTGAAATAGTATCTCTATTAGCAAGCTTATTAATAGTAACATCAATCCCTTCTAACTCAATAGGTGCAATATCATGCATATTTCGTTATACAAGTCAAGAGGGATAATACTCGCACTAGCACCTACGTCGCATAAACCATGATAGCAATGATCTCCTATCTTAACGGAGATAACAGGCAAGCCTACGATAGGTTTATGTTTATTCCTAGCATTGGGTTTGGCTATCCTAGCAGACTCTTCTTGGTGATAAATAACATGTCCATCTAAATCTTCTACCAAGAGATCTTTAACCATAGCAACACTAGGTTCTACTTTAATTTGCTCAGAGGGTGTAGGTGTTCTAGTATTACTCTTACGGACTACAGTTGAAGCTTGAGCATGATCTTTTATCCTAACTGGGAAAGGTGGTTTCTCGATATAAGCGGTAGGAATAACGGGATCAACATTATAAGTGATAGTCTTTTCTTCAACTTTAATAGGTTCGAATACTTTTACTTCAATAGGGGGATGGTATTTAAACCACTTCTCTTTGGGGAGATCAACATAAGTAGCAAAAGATTCACAGAAAGAGGCTACTATCTCAGAGTCAAGTCCATATTTAGTGCTGAACTCACGGAAAACATCGGTATCCATAAAAGCTTTAACACAATCAAACTTAGGGGTCATACCTGACTCCTTACCTTCGTCGAGATCCCAATCTTTGGAGTTGCATTTAATTCTTTCCAATAAATCCCATTTGAATTCAATAGTCTTCATCATAAAAGAGCCAGAACAAGAATTATCGAGCATGGTGCCATTATTGAGAGAAAGCCGTGCATAAATTTTTTGGATGATCATCTTTCTTGAAAGCTAATGATTGGGGCATGAATATAACATTGACTTAAGCCTCCCCCAAGCTTGAGCGATGCTTTCTCGCGA
Source organism: Secale cereale (assembly GCA_902687465.1). Lineage (NCBI taxonomy): Eukaryota > Viridiplantae > Streptophyta > Magnoliopsida > Poales > Poaceae > Secale > Secale cereale. The sequence continues at coordinate 76,940,240 of LR738710.1, forward strand.
GGCCAGAAATTATAAATATAATTACGATCACGATGAACCTGGTGCATAGGGTAGAACTTCTGATGAAATTCCAACTTCAGAAGATTATAGTTCCATGATCCCATATCATCGCATAGCCTAAACCATGTCAATGCATCTTCCTTCAAAGATAAAGGGAATACCTTCTTTTTGATAACATCCTCGGGCATACCTGCAAGCTTAAACAACCCACAAACTTCATCCACATAGATTAGATGTAAATCGGGGTGAAGTGTTCCGTCTCCTGTATAGGGATTTTCAAGCAGTTTCTCTATCATAACCGAAGGAATCTCAAAGCAAACAATTTCAATAGGTGCACTAGGTTAAGGATCAACTCTTTGCTCTTCTGCTCGGGATGAGGATACCCCGAAAAGCCCCTCAAAGGATTTTGAGCCATAGTAACAAGTGACTATAAATTTCAACACACTATATATTTTTTTTTTACCAAATTCCACTTACCAAAGGCACTTCACTCCCCAGCAACGGCGCAAGAAAAGAGTCTTGATGACCCACAAGTGTAGGGGATCTATTGTAGTCCTTTCGATAAGTAAGAGTGTCGAACCCAACGAGGAGCGGAAGGAAATGATACGCAGTTTTCAGTAAGGTATTTTCTGCAAGCACTGAAATTATAGGTAACAATTAGTTTTGTGATAGGATAATTGGTAGCAAGTGACAAACGGTAAAAGTAAATAGGTGCAGCAAGGTGGCCCAATCCTTTTTGTAGCAAAGGACAAGCCTGGACAAACTCTTATGCAATGTAAAGTGCTCCCGAGGACATATGGGAATTATCGTCAAGCTAGTTTTCATCACGATCGTCTGATTCGTGTTTGGTACTTTGATAATTTGGTATGTGAGTGGACCGGTGCTTGGGTGCTGCCCTTACTTGGACAAGCCTCCCACTTATGATTAACCTCTAATGCAAGCATCCTCAACTACAAAAGAAGTATTAAGGTAAACCTAACCATAGCCTGAAACATATGGATCCAAATCAGCCCCTTACGAAGCAACGCATAAACTAGGGTTTAAGCTTCTGTCACTCTAGCAACCCATCATCTACTTATTACTTCCCAATGCCTTCCTCTAGGCCCAAATAATGGTGAAGTGTCATGTAGTTGATGTTCACATAACACCACTAGAGGAAAGACAACATACATCTCATCAAAATATCGAATGAAGACCAAATTCACATGACTACTAATAGCGAGACTTCTCCCATGTCCTCAGGAACAAAAGCAACTACTCACAAGACATAATATTGTTCATGATCATAGGGGTATTAATATGCATAATGGATCTGAACATATGATCTTCCACCAAATAAACCAACTAGCATCAACTACAAGGAGTAATCAACACTACTAGCAACCCACAGGTACCAATCTGAGGTTTGGGTACAAAGATTGGATACAAGAGATGAACTAGGGTTTGAGAGGAGATGGTGCTGGTGAAGATGTTGATGAAGATAGCTCTCCCCAAGATGGGAGAGTTGTTGGTGATGACGGCGGTGACGATTTCCCCCTCCCGGAGGGAAGTATCCCCGGCAGAACAGCTCAGCCGGAGCCCTAGATTGGTTTCCGCCTCGGTTCTGCCTCGAGACGGCGGCGTCTGGTCCCGAAAGCCTCCTCCTGATTTTTTTCCAGGTCAAAACGCTTCATATAGGAGAAGATGGGCACATGGGGCCCACCGGCTGGCCCTCGAGGCAGGGGGCGCGCCCTAGGATGGGGGCGCACCCCCCACCCTCGAGGCCAGCCAGTGGCCCCTCTCATGGATTTCTTCCACCAGATATTTTTTATATTTTCCGAAAAAATGTTTTGTAGAGTTTCGGGGCTTTTGGAGTTGTGTAGAATAGGTTTCCAGAGTTTGCTCCTTTTCCAGCCCAGAATTCCAGCTGTCGGCATTCCCCCTTCTTCATGTAAACCTTGCGAAATAAGAGGGAAAAGGCATAAGTATTGTGACGAAACATGTATGAACAGCCCATAATGCAATAAATATCAACTTATAAGCATGATGCAAAATGGACGTATCACGTGTCCCTAAGCCATGGTTCCCCACTCCCATCCCATCCACCCACCCATTCGTACACCGAGGCCGGCAAAACTCGCGAAGCCCCACACCCTCCTTCGTCCGCCACCCAGCCGGAGCCTCTTCCCCGACGACATCGTCCACAGCAACACCTCGATGTCCCTCATCCACCGTACCGGATGAGGATCCGTCGTCGATCCGGTCGTCCCGCCGGTTCAGCCACCCTTCCTCCACCTCCAAGGAGCTTCCCTGACGTTCCCCTCGTCTTTCGCGCCACCTCCATTCCCACATCGCCGTCTTCACCTGCACCACCGAAAGAGCATCATCATCATCGTTTCCTCGGATGAAGCTGCGGCCTAATCGGTGCCACCAAAGAGCTTGAACATTAATCGCCGCATTTTCTTCTTGATTCGATCTCACGGTGCTGCCGGCGCTCGGTCCCGAGCCGACACGGCGCGGCTCCATCCACGGTGGTGTCGCCGGCCACTTCCTCCACGGCGTCGCTCCCTCGGCGGCGACGTCCACATCAGTAGGAGCTGCTGCTGCTTTGACTCTCGCTCGCGCTGCTGCTCTGCTATTGCTCTTGATCCCATGCCTGGTCTGCTCTTGCTCTTGCTCGCGCTACTGCTCTCGCTCTTGCTCTTGCTTGCGATGTTGCTCCGATTTAGCTACACTTCAGTCGACTGAATCGACTTTTGGGTCAGTCAATTTTCAGGGGGTGGGGGGCTCGCCAGAGTTAAGGAAGAACCAGCCGCAGCGCGGAGGGGGGCTCGCCGGAGAGGTACCCCACTATCTACCTTACGGTTCAGGGTGGGGGCGATGGTCACCGGCGGTGGTGGGGCGGTGGCGTGGGGATTGCAGGAGAAAAAGCTCGGCATGGGGGGCTACAGGGATGGCCAGGGCAGCGGCGGACCAGCGGTGGGGAGTGTTTTCGGGGCGGGCGGTGTGGCGCACCACCGGCTGCGGGTGGCGGAGGGCGGCTGTTTGGCCGGTGGTGGCTGGCGGCTCAAGGGGGTGGAGGTTGAAGATGAACTGCGGGCCCTTGATTTCGTATCCAACAGCTGCAAAATCGACTGACCAGAGATGAAAAAGTCAGTCGACTGACTTGTAGCCTCACCTCTAGTGCGTTCAGTTTCAACAGTAAAATTCAGTTTCGACAGCAAAATTTAGTTTCGACAGTTAAGTTCAGTTTCAACAGTTAAATCCAGTTTCGACAGTTAAGTTCAGAGATGAGCGGCTGACGTATACATCTAGCACTTTGTGGTTATGTATTTTACGTCATCTATTAGAGATACTATTAGAATTCCACTCAGGTTTACGTTGTCTCTCTTGTCCTGCTTCAGCCTCGGTGTCGTACAACTCACCGGAGCTGCTCCAACGACGAAACCCTCCACCACAGTGGAGCAGTACCTCGGGCTCCATCTCCAGACGCCTAAGATCTTTTTCCCCTCCTCCAACAACCAAGTCTGCTGGAGCATCCTCACCGGCCAACCCAATCACGTTGAGATCGACATGGCTTCGCCAAAGAGGTTGTACACTTCTTGTGGTTTGACTTAATCTCACCATGCTTCTTTGCATACTGTGATCTTCCAATTCTTGTGAACCAAACACCTAGATTGGCAGAAATCCTGTGTTTTTAAATTCTCTGTTTTGCACGTGCATTCCTATCCTATTCCTATCTATTTCCTATCCCTGCATTGTTAGAGTCCTCAAATTCAAACAAGCCCTTACACAATTACTTCTGTTACAGATATGTGTCAAAGAAAACCTTGTGTGGTTTGTCATGCTCCTGCGGTGCTGTGTTCCACCCCAGCTCAGATGCTCCAACGATGGAAGGGTTCACCACAGTAGGGATCCGCCCTCCAGACTGTCTTTCGCCGCCTCAGATATTCTTCCCCGCCGCCGGCAGCCACGACAACTTCATTACCATCATCAACTCAGCAGATGACCTTGAGGGCTACACGGGTCCGTAAGAGAGGTCGCACTCTTCTGTGTCTGCTTACGTTATGCATCGTTTAATATGATGACATGGTACTTTATCGTCGTGTTCACCTATTAGACTCCGACTCAAATCCAAACTTATGCTGAAACTTGAGTTTTTAAATGGTTGTGGGGTACATATTGGGGCAGCAATCAGTACTATATGTCTACTATCTGGTTAATCTCGGGTGTCTACTATGAGTTTCATGTTGGGTGCAAACAAACATTAAAGGAGCCATTATCTTTATTTTTTAACTAAAGCTATTATATGCCTGCTATCATTGGTTCTGGGTCTATCCATAGTTTGCTACCTTCACTCTGGGTTTGTGCATGAACTCCTTACGTAATCTCACTATGTTTTATTCCTATGCATGTCAGTTATTGTACACAATGGAACTGAACATGTAGAGCAAAAGAGACGAGCCTTGCGTGGCAATAAAATTTCATGCAGACGTCGCTCCATGGTGGGCGCAAAGGCAGCCCCCCTCCACCCATTTTGGATCGTAATCAAGAGGAAGATAACTCCTCGGAGGAGGATTTAGGGTCAGCTTGGTTCGCGTCCACGTCCACAAGTGCCTGGCCTGGATGGTCCTTGGAATTGGCCTGGTCGTTGTTTGGTTCGTGCCCTGGGAGAGAAAGCACCTGCCTGGACATGGTTGCCTCACTAGTGTGATTAGCCTGGTGAGGATAAAAAATAAAAGGAAATCCCCAGGCAAAGTAATCAGCCTGGACCAGGCGTCCGGTTCCAGCTGCCTGGATGTGCTTGGCATTAATTAAACACAGGGAAGGACACTCTACTATTTGGATAAATATTCTAATCACTAAATGACAAAAGGGGCAGGCGAGGGTAGAAACCAAACACGTCTGTGCGTGGCTGGCCTGGCCAGGCAAAAATCTCAGACTTTCCAGGCACATGCCAGGCAGCAAAAATTTCCAGGCATAGATCCCAGGGTGCAAACCAAACTAGCCCTTAGAGACAGATGACCAGTCCTATCCCCCCCCCCCCGAGGTGCATGCTCTAACTTGGTAGGGTTATGTTGCTCATACTGTGCGTATGGTATCTGATGGCTTCTCGCCCCTCGTTGGTTACCCCAAGTGGAAGGTTTGAGATGCAGTGTAGCGGAAGTTTTCCCTTGGCAAAGATACCAAGGATCGATTTCCCCTGAGACTCCCAGTTTCAACAAGAAGGTGTCAACTGCTAACGGCGCCAGATATTAGCAATCAACGTGGACCTGCACACAGATACAAATAACTTTGCTCCCAACGAGTATAGAGAGGCTGTCAATCCCTCCGGCCTTGTCGTTTACAAAGGATCAAACGCAAGTGATAATAGTGATAGGTAATGCTGCAATAGTAAGTAAAAAGCGGAAAGTAAATAGCGGATGTGATCAATGATGGTAATATGGACCGGGGTCCCATGATGTTCACTAGTGATGTCTCTCTCCCAAAAGACGATAAAACAGCTATGTGAGGTAAACGAATTACAGCTGGGCAATTGACAGAATTATGTGCGCAAACCAATGCTAACTATGTTGCAAGAAAGGTAGAGGTTCAAAGCATGGGCGGTACGCTAAGGCAAGTAGACCGAAATCCATCTGCATCTACTACTAATCATCCACCTTGAGATATCTATCCAAAACATCTCGCTGGTATTAAGTTGCGAGTCCCACCCATAGTGTAAACTCAAAGCAACAGACAACTGCATTAAAAGAACTTTCCGTAAAGTAAACAATCCTTGCACCCACGGGCACAAGCACCATTGTTTTCCCCCTTGTGGCAACAGCACATCCCCTAGACTCATGTTTCTGTCACTCAAGCTAGTCATCGAGGGGCATGAACCCACAATCAAGCTTAACGTTCTCTCTTGGAGTCACTACCTACTACTTGGCCAAAGCAATAAATAACAACGAAGAACATGCAAGAATTACTTACGAACATAAATATAAAAGAGGTGAATCAAATATATTACTCAAACACAATCTGAACATAATCTCACAATCCATCGGATCCCGGCAAACTCATCATAGCAACAGCATGAGGATTACATATGTGCCTCGATCATGTAGGGCAGCTCACGAGGACTAATTAGTGAAGCACAAGAACGGGAGGAGAACATCACATAGCTACTGGTCATGGAACCATGGTCCAAGGGAGACTACTCACAACTCATCCGGGAGGCGTCCATGGTGGTGGAGAAGCTCCCGGTGGTGATCCTCCCCTCCGGCAGGGTGCCGGGAAGAGTTCCCCTGGTGCTCCCGATCTTGGAAGCGCGGCGGCGGCGGAACAGAGATGAGATCGCGAAAAAGGTTTCCCATCTCGAGGGTTTCGGGACACGATATAATTTATGCCAAAGGGGGGCATCAGCGCAGGCCTGGGGGGCCCAGGCGCCCCCCCGGCGCGGCCAGAAGGGGGGCCGCGCCACCAGGGCGCCTGGAGCCCTGGTGGCCCCCCTTCGGCTGTACTTCGGGTGCCGGGAAGCTTCTGGAACGCTGATTTTTTATATAATTTTTCCGGGATTTTTCTGGCAGTTCTCTTAATGGGAAAACCTGAAATACAAAAACAGCCGAAAACAGAAACTGGCACTAGGGTGCACTAAGTTAATAGGTTAGTCCAAATATGATCAAAAGTGTATGGAAGTGTATAAATAACATAGCAATATCACCCAAAAGAGGCATGGAGCAAGCAGAAATTATAGATACGTTTTGGACGTATCAACATCCCCAAGCTTAATTCCTGCTCGTCCTCGAGTAGGTAAATGATAACAAGAATAATTTCTGTGGTGACATGCTGTTAACCATATAGGACTTTTTCATAGTCATATGACAAAAGCTTGCTGAGACAATGAATCTGTAGTAATTAAGTTGCCTCATGAGAAAATCACAAAGAACTGAAAGTTTTACAATATGATATTGAAACATCAAATAGATTTGTAATGAGCATGGTGTGCAAATATGATAAAGTGATATCTCGCTTTCCCCCTTTAGTGAAGCAAAACATAAATGCAGGGGCACCTCCAAGGTTTAAGTGATGACTAGATACAATGATTTCAAAATAAACGATATCACAATCAGCAAAAGACAATGCTACTTTGGGACAATGCACATTACACTCAGAATGACAATCATGCTCTTAGTAGTTGGTGCTTTTAAAAGAAGGTGGAGACTCTCGAACCGTGGCTTTTGTTGGCAAGGTTGAAAACCCGTAGTCGGAAACAAAGACAAAACATGTACCAGAGCTCTTGGTTTTAAAAACAGAGGTAATAATATTTTTTTAGATCATGCATGTTTCATCAACGAATGCTAGCAGACAACTCAATCACTTCTTGAGATGGACAAGTTTCGAGGAACGGCTCCCGAATGAGGACGATCACATCCTCTTAATATCCTTTGTTTATCACTGCCAAAGTTTTCTGATTTCTCATGAACAAAGCGTGAAGGAGGGTTTGTTTGTTATATTATTTTTGAGCCGGGCGCACTCAATGCCAGTTCCTTCTCGTATTATGGGTTTGCACATTATACATGCAATCCCAGGGTGAAGCTTGTCCAACTTAAAAAGATCATGAATTAACTACTACTTCCTCATGAACTTAAAACAGAGGCACAAAATAGGAATGCTTTTCTTTGAATAATTTCGAGATGGTACATGCAAGTCTCCGTTAGGAATGGCAGGTAAATACCATGTAGGAAGGTATGGTGGACTCATATGGCATAACTAGTTTAAAAGAATTTGGATGCACAAGCAGTCAGTCCGCTTAGTACAGGTGGAGGTTAGCAAAAGACTGGGAGCGACCAACTAAGAGAGCAATGACGGTCATAATCATGCAGAGCGACAAAGCAACATTGAATCGGGCATGGAAGTTATATTGCTACTCAGAAACAAAAGATCATCAAGGCTTGACAGACTTTCTTTACAGTCTTAAATATGCGTGAGCATACGCCAAGTCAATCAAAGTAAATTCTCGAAGGAAGATATTACTAAACCATACCACATCATAGGCAAACAAATCATGTTGGTATTCCAATAACACATTGGGAACCCCCCAGCTATTTGAGACTAACCATAAGAAAACATGAACTACTAAGCACCATTATGCACGTAGCATCTTTATCATAGACATATCAACCAATGCAACGGAAGCAAACTCTCTTAATAAGATAAGCATGATAACTAAAGAGAGTTCAAGCAACCAACTAAACAAAAGCTCTTTAAAAAGATAAGCATGAAAACTAAGAGCTAAGCATGATAGTAGCTATTGAAGGACAAAGAACACACACAGCAAAGATAGACATGAAAATTCTATGTTATGTTCTAGGTAGAAGTGGAGCGTGTTTCTCTCCCACATAAAGAAAGCTGAGTTCCGACTCGTTATGAAAATCTAAAGAAAACTAAAAAGGAAACTAAAAGCAAGACGCTCCAAGCATAGCACATAACACATGAAGTGATAAAAATATAGCGGAACGAAAGACGAACTGATAATGTTGATGGAGAAGGGGATGCACGGGGGCATCCCCAAGCTTAGACGCTTGAGTCTCCTTGAATATTTCTTGGGGGTGCATGGGGCATCCCCAAGCTTGAGCGTTTGACACTCCTGGATCTTTTTATCATCTTCCCTCGCACACTTGAAAACTCCCTTCATACATAACTCATCATAATCTGATTAGCGAGGTTAGTACCCTTAATAAAATAATTGTTCCTTGCTGGAAATAAAGATATTCTTGAAGGTCTACTGTTTCTCAAGATTGCCTAAAGGTTTTTGCAAAGAAAAAGCAAGCTCTAGGTTTGCAAAATGAAGGAAAGGCAAAACAAGACAGAATCTGTGAAAAACATAACAGCAGGTAGTAAATGATTTTTTCGGGGCACTTCTGCAACTCTAATAAAAAAACTCAGAACAGACGCACGAAAGACAATTATATAGAGCACGCTGTCGAAAAAAATCAGACCAAAAAGATGACCTGGTGATTTTATACGAATTTTTCTATCCAAGGACAGAATCTGTTTCCTGGACAGCACGTCACAACTTTTGAACTTTCTTGCAATCAGAGGCTACACTTGGCACAAAATTGAAAAGCAAAGATACAATGATGATGCTACTGTAGTAACAACATCAAGACACAACAAAAGCAAAATAAAATTTATTCATGTGGGCTGCCTCCCAAAAGCGCTTTCTTTTATGCCTTTAAGCTAGGCATAATGCATAGAGATCAAGTTTTATCAAGAGTAAAAGAATAGCTAGCCCGTATAACGGACTCAAAAGGTAACTTAATCTTCTTTCGAGGGAAGTGTTCCATCCCTTTCTTGAGAGGAAACTGGAATTTTATATTCCCCTCTTTCATGTCAATGATAGCACCAACGGTGCGTAGAAAAGGACGTCCCAAAATAATTGGACAAGAAGGTTCACATTCAATATTCATAATAGTAAAATCAACAGGACTAGTTGTCATTGACAATGATAAGAACATCGTCGATCCTCCCCAAAGGTTTTTTTATGGAAGAATCAACGAGACGAACACCAAAAGAACAAGAATCAAAAGGTTTCAATTTAAGCATATCATATATTCTTTTGGGCATAACAGAGGTACTAGCACCAACTTCACATAAAGCATAGCAAGAGAAGTTATTCAACTTAATTTTAATCATAGGATCCCAACCATCTTCTAGCTTTCTAGGTATGGAGGCTTCTACTCTAAGTTTCTCCTCCCTAGCTTTGATAAGAGCATTAGTGATATGCTCTGTGAAGGCAAGGTTAAGCGTGCTAGTGCGGGGATCTCTAGACATCTTATGAAGGAAATCAATAACTTCGGTAAGAGTGCAATTATCAAAATCAAGGTCACTACTATCAAGTAAGGTGGTAGTGGCGTCCTTTAGGTTCACTTGTTTGGTAGTTTCTATAGTCATAGCATCACCATTAATAGGTCCCTCGGGACCAGGAGTGCATTGGGTGCTAAGAGTTTGGATATCCTCAACAACTTGGATAGTAGCAACAGTGTGGTGGGTAGGAAGGCTCTTAATTCTATCTTCTTCCTCCCTTTCTCTAGCCCATCTCTCTTTAGGTTTAGCCATCATCCTAATGTTTTCATTAATTTGCACTTGAATAGCATTCATAGGAGTGACCTTCCTCTCCTCAAGAGGAGAAGTTCTAATTTTAAGCAATTCTACTTCATTGGCTAAATTGTCTACCTTCGAAGAGAGATCACCTAGTTTGTTTAGTTTTTCTTCTACACTATTATTAAAAGCTTTTTGGGTAGTGATGAAATCTTTAAGCATAATCTCTAGTTCAGTAGTGGAGTTCTTGGTGCTAGGATAAGCATTGTTGTTCCCATAGGAATTAGAGGGGAACGGTCTAGGATTGCTACCAAAATTACTCCTATAAGCATTGTTATTAAAATTGTTTCTAGAGATAAAGTTCACATCTACTTGTTCTTGAGCAATCAAAGAATTTAAAGGAACATCACCAGGGTCAACAGAAGATTGCTTCGAAAGTAGAGACATGATCAAGTCAACTTTTTCATTTAGGGAGGAAATCTCCTCGACAGAGTTTACCTTCCTACCTGTTGGAGCGCGTTCGGTGTGCCATTGGGAATAGTTGGTCATCATCTCATCGAGAAGCTTCGTGGCAGCACCAAGTGTAGTTGACATAAAGGTTCCTCCCGCGGCCGAATCTAACAAGTTCCGTGAGGTAAAGTTCAAGCCTGCATAAAAAGTTTGGATAACCATCCAAGTAGTCAAACCATGAGTAGGGCAGTTCTTGATAAGAGATTTCATACGTTCCCAAGCTTGGGCAACGTGTTCATTATCCAATTGTTTAAAATTCATTATGTTACTTCTTAGTTGGATAATTTTAGCAGGTGGATAGTATTTTCCAATAAAAGCATCTTTGCACTTGTCCCATGAATCTATGCTATTTCTAGGCAAAGACT
>LR738710.1:76951756-76995863 GCA_902687465.1 Secale cereale
AGGGGGGCCGCGCCACCAGGTCGCCTGGAGCCCTGGTGTCCCCCCTCCGGCTGTACTTCGGGTGCCGGGAAGCTTCTGGAACGCTGAATTTTTATATAATTTTTCCGGGATTTTTCTGGCAGTTCTCGTAATGGGAAAACCTGAAATACAAAAACAGCCGAAAACAGAAACTGGCACTGGGGTGCACTGAGTTAATAGGTTAGTCCAAATATGATCAAAGGTGTATGGAAGTGTATAAATAACATAGCAATATCACCCAAAACAGGCATGGAGCAAGCAGAAATTATAGATACGTTTTGGACGTATCAGTATCTTCCATTGCTATGTCATTTGCTTAGTTTAGACATGATTTGTGTGAATGCCACCTGTTTAGTGTCTAATTACCATATATGTGAATTATGCAATGCCATCTTTTTGCAAGACATTATATATGTGAATTATGCAATGCTATCTTGTTGGAAGGCATTATATATGTGAATTATGCAATTCCATGCTGTTTAGCCAAGCGTCATATATGTGGATTATATCATGCCGTCCTTTTTTTTGTATTTCTCATTGCTTTTGTCGACAATATTTTTATATTCAACTGCTCTTCCTGTGCATCAGCCATTTGAATTGGTGATGGAGAAATCTGGAGTGAAAACAAGGTCTTCAGAGCAGACAATGCTACCTGGTGAAGCAGATATGTTGCTGGTTATAGATAGCTCTTCAGAGGATGATTCAAAGGCGGATGACTAGTCCTATTATCCCCCTAAGGTGTATGCTCAAACTTGGCAGGGTTATATTACTCATATCATGCATATGTTGTATTGCAATGCTTAGTTTTTACATCATATACACGATATTGAATGCCATCTCCTTAGTTGACACATCATATATGCGATTGCCCTCTACTCACTTCCTTAGTATATAAATCATATATTTGAATTATATCATGCCATGATGTTTACATAGACATCATGTATCTGAATTATGGCATGCCAACCCATTTTCTGAAGACATAATATAGTTATATCATCTCATCATGTTCAGATAGTTATCATATTTTGAATTATGTCATTCTATCCGTGAATTATCATGCCATCATGTTTCCATCGACGGCATGTTTGTGATTTATGGCATGCCAACCACTTTAATAGACACATCATATAGTTATATCATGGCATCCTGTTTACATAGTCATCATATTTTGAAGTATGTCATTATATCTTGTTTAGTTAGCCATCATACATGTGAAATTGTGTCATGCTATCCTGTTTAATTAGCCATCATATATTTGAAATTATGTCCTGTTATTTTGTTTGGTTAGACAACATAAATGTGAATTATTTCATGCCCTGTTTTCTTCCCTACTATCCATTGCACCTGTTTATCTTACAATGTCTGTACATTCAATTACTTTTCTTATTTATCAGCCATTTCAATTGGAGGGGGTGATGGTAGTATCTGTGGGAGTATAAACACGTTCTTCAGAACAGATCGTGCTACCTGTCGATGGAGATAGAACCACGGTTGTACTTGCCCAAGAACCAGCCCCACCACACATAACCCAGACTCACGCAGATTGTACCCCTACCCAGTTGGACAGAGAACCAGCTACACCCCTTCTAACCCCAACCCCAGCAGATAGTAACACAGTTCCCGTTGACACACCACCGTCTCCACCACAGAGCACCCAAACATGATCAGTTAGTAAGGCAACTGCAGTGCCCAAAGCACGAGGACCACAAGTCAACGCTTAAATCAGAAGAAGAATTGTTCTCAGGTCAGGTTCCATAGCTATGGTTCATACTACTTTGCTCTTGCATCACTGTATTTACTCATACCAACTAATTTCAAATTTGAAGGATGTAATTGAAACTCCAATGGCGCAACAGGTATGTTTTAAACCTGTTTCTTTAACGTGTTTGTTGTTGTAACTTGCTCTATGTTGGTTTCAGTTTCAATTGAATAAACGGTTATGTTCTCATGCCATGCGCATTACAGGTGTTGTTATTGTTGTGTAGCCGCCACCGCCAGCGGTTCGTCCACCTCCCGCTCGGCCGCACTCCTCCCCGCCGCCTCGCTCGTGCCGCCGCCGGGCGCCTCGCTCCCCGCCGCCGCCGCCTTGGCGTTGCTCACCGCCGGCCTGCAGGCTCGCCGGAGTCGGCGCCCGCTCGCCGCCCCCGAGCCAGATCTCGTCGCCAGGCCTCACCTCCGGCCCGCCGCCGCCCGGCTCCGCCGGATCCCGTCACCCCAGCTCGCCGGAGTTCCTCCAGCCTCGCCGGGCTAATGCTGCCACCGCCGCACTTGTCGTCCGCGTCGGGCTCTCGGACTCGCCCGGCGTCGACCGCGCCGGCCTCACTCGCGGCATGGGATGCCGCACCTCGAGGCCCAGTGCTGCCTCCGCATGGGCCGACCGCGGCCTCATGGGCCCAGCTGGCCTCCCGCGGCCCAGCTCCTCCACCGCCTCAGCCTGCCTTGCCTTCCCCTCCGTCCGGCCCAAGAGGCCCGTGGTTAGCTCCCCGCCAGCCCGCTATCCCTCGCCATGTGCGCTATATAGTTTCCACCGCTCACTCTATTTTTTCTGGAGTTTAAAAAATGGCTAAGTCTGTGAATTTCACACATCTTATATGCATGTTTGAGTGGGTGTAACTTTTTGTGTCTATGTCCAATTTGAGCATATAATATGTCAAAATGATCGTGGTCATATGCTCTTCACTTTGTTCCATTGTGGCATGCTTGTTTGAGTTCATCTTGATGCCCTAATCTCTGCTGCAAGAGGGCTATATGTTTAAAACTGATGTTAGTTGTAAATTTGTTGCATGCTTGTGATGCTTGTAAATTTGTGCATGTTTATCCAAATGGAGCATATGATATTTCAAAATGTTCAGTGTGAAGTGCTCTACATGATGGTTGTTGTAGAATTCATGTTAGGTGCCATATTGCCATGTTAATCTCTGTTGCAAAAGTGCATGTGGCTGTTAAGTGCTGAAACTTGTTATGAGATGATCATTTGACTTGCTCATTGCTATTGATGTGTTTGTCTTCATGCCACATGTCTACATGTTTTAGAAGCACAATCATATGGTCTTTGTTGTGGTGCAATCCACTTTTCATGATATGCCTTGAGGTGACTTAAACAAGCTTGTAAACATGCCATGCCAATGTTGTTGTTTTATACTTAGTGAAAAAACTGCTAAGTCTGGAATCTGTTAAACCTGATGCCATGTTTGCTTGATGCCTCACTCAAATCCATGCATGTTTTAGTATGTCAAATGCTCATGTCTTGTTTTCCATGTTAGGCTCTATCCATTCATGCCCTTATTTGCATATATAGCCTGGTGTAGCTTATTTATTTCTTGCTCTCAAGTTGCTATAGATTTTAGCTGTCAGATTTTTATCAACATGATCAATTTGGTGAAGCTTGTTGTTATTGATCCATGCCTCCTATGGAGTTGCTCCAATGGAGTTGTTTGATGTATGGGATGTCTATTACATGTCCATGATATTTATGTTCTTATTAGAGTTGATATGCTTGTTGTTTTGTGCCTCCGAAGGCAGCATCGTGATGATGTTTTTGCCTTCCCAGATTTTGACTAAGTGTGGATAAATTTATTGCAACTTTCCATGCTTGGTTAATTATGTTCCAGCAAGCTTTTGGGTGTGTTCTAAGTTCATGCTTGTTAAGTATAATGTCTATTTCACATCCATGCATCTTGTTATCATGTTTGGGTCCTGTAGCCTATATTTACCTTGCTCCAAAGTTGCTATGTGGCTGATTGTGGACAGCTTGTTGTTATATCTTGTTTCGTGTGTATGTGTTGAACCGTTGCTCCGTTTTGAGCGGGCTATATATGAAACTTGTGTGATTTTGCATGTAGAAGCATAATATCATGTTGTTTACCCATTTGGAGTGTGTTTGCTTGATGTTAGGGTGCATCTTGCACCGTTGACTTGTTTGTCTTGTTTTGCTCATATCTTCTAGGCCGTAGCTTCGAATTAAACAAACTTTATATGAAACTTGACTAGAATTTCGAATAGACCATCATGGTGCATGTTAACTTGTTGTTTAACAACTTTAACTTAAGGTTTGTTCAGATCTGGACCAAATCCAAAGTGTGCATATGAGGACTTACCGGAATTGCTATATGTTGATTCCGGCCTCATTTAAACTTGTTGTTTTGTGTTGTTCTTGTGTGCTTCATCATTTGCCATGTTTTGCATCATATAGACTTGTCTCGCATCATACTTGGTTGAGCTTCTTGTCATGTCCTTGTGTTGTGTGTTTACTTTGTTGTGTGCTTCTTCTCGCTAGTCCTTTTCCGTTGCGATCGTGAGGATTCGTTCGACTTCACGTGGTTTGTCTTCGAGGCTTCTTCTCTGTATTATTCATGGATTCGTTCTTCTTCCTTGCGGGATCTCAGGCAAGATGACCATCACCTTGGATACCTTTACTATCATTGCCATGCTAGTTGTCTCGATGCTATCGTTATATGTCGCGCTACCCATCTTTATTGTCAGCCCCTCTCCTTGTTGCCATGCAACCCCTAACCTTTGACACCTTCCCAGCAAAACCGTTGTTTGGCTATGTTACCCGCTTGCTCAGCCCCTCTTATAGCATTGTTAGTTGCAGGTGAAGATGAAGATTGATCCATGTCGGATCTTGATGTTTTGGGAATATCACAATATCTATTATTATTATTAACACACCTATATACTGGGCATGGGTGGAAGGCTTGGCCTTTTGCTCGGTGCTTTGTTCCACTCGTGCCGCCTTAGGAGCCGATAAACCGGTGTTATGTTCCTTGATTTTGCGTTCCTTACACGGTTGGGTATATGGGGACCCCTTGACAATTCGTCTTTGAATAAAACTCCTCCATCAAGGCCCAACATTGGTTTTAATTTGCCTCATAATAATAACTTAATTAATTAATTAAATTTGCATAGGGGGTCGCGTCCCCGAGGATTCTTTCTACATAGCAGGGGGCCAGTGCTGATGGTGTTGGTCCCAAACTAGAGCCACTTGCGGTGCCACCCAGTTATCTGGGGTCTTCGGTTGCTGTACGTAGTGCTCATCCGGACGTGGCCTGAGACGAGATGCGCGCGGCTACCATCAGGATGTCGGCACACCGGGAGGCCTTGCTGGACTTGTTTTACCATTGTCGAAATGTCTTGTGCACCGGGATTCCGAGCCTGATCAGATTGTCCCTAAGATAAGGGGTAATATTATTATTACTTCTGCTGATCGTGAGAGCTTGTGATGGCTAAGTTGGGACACCCTTGCAGGGTTATGATCTTTCGAAAGTCGTGCCCACGGTTATGTGGCAGATTGGAATTTGCTAATGTCCGGTTGTAGAAAACTTGTCAGAGGATCCGAAGTAAAACACACAACTGTGTGAGTAAGCGTGACTGTCTTTTTTCACTTGAGAAGAGAACACGGTGGGGTTATGTTTGACTCATAGGTAGTTCAGGATCTTTAGCGATCACTACTAGTTTGCGACCGTTTGCGTAGATGCTCTTCTTATTCTTGTACTCGTAAGTTAGCCACCATATTTTTCTTAGCCGCTGCTGCAACCTCACCACCTTACCTCTTCCTACCCATTAAGCTTTGCTAGTCTTGTTACCCATGGTAATGGGATTGCTGAGTCCTCGTGGCTCACAGATACTACAACAACAGTTGCAGGTGCAGGTTTCCGATGACTTGACGTGAGGGCGATGTCCTTTGTGTTGGAGCTCTTTCTTCTTCTTCTTCTTCTTCAGTCTTGGGTTAGGTTCCGGGTCGGCAGCCTGGGATAGCAGATGGATGTCGTTGTGCTTTTCATGTTTGCATCCGTAGTCGGATGTCTTGTATTGATGTTGTTGTATTCATGTGACTTGTATGTATTGTCGTATCCCCCATGTATGTATGTAATGGTACGATGTAATGATATCCATCTTGCTAAGCGCCCAATATGCGGTTGTGCCCCAATCACGTAAGTGTCACGTGATCGGGATAGAATCGCATCTTGGGCCTGACAGGGCCGTATCATCAATGGGCCTTCTACGGGCCGTATGATCGGTTGGCCAAACATGGGCCAATAACAGACCACATTATGGTCGTAAATGGGCTAGAGTTGAAATCATTCGTTCATGGAACGACCATAACGGGCCGTCGTTAATAGGTCGTATTTGATGACGCTATGAAAACGGCCCAACGTATTAATTGGCCACAAACGGGCCGACTGTAACCACGGGCTGTATTTGGCCCACAAGTAGAAAATGACAGTAACGGGCCGAAAGTAAACGAATGCTGGAAATGAGCCCAAGAATAAATGGGCCCTGAGAATGCCGAAAGATAACATGGGCTGGAAACGGCCCAACGGAATAATGGGCCGTTAATGGGTATAAAGTGATACATTGTTCATTACGGGCCAGTTTTACCACGGACCATTAATGGGCCGAGGGTTACTAAGGGCCCCATATGGGCCAAAAGACGTCATGGGCCATACATGGGCCGGAAGTTAAACGGGCTGGAATTATATTGGACGGCCCAGATGACGCTACTGGGCCTAATTCAGATAGGTCATAAACGGGCCCTGGGTTAGCGGGCTCTAAATGGGCTATATGTGAACAGGCCATTAACAGGCTTGCCGTGGGCCGGCCCACCACCTTTTGACCAAGTCAAATGGGCCGGCCTTTTCACAGGAATGGGCCTCTGTTGGGCTGTGCCACGTGTCGACATATCATAGGAACTTTGGGTCCAATGAGTGGATGACATCTGTCCCAACGGTGAGCCGACACGTGTTTCCTCCAACCAATGATGATTTTACACGTGGAAAATCCCCATTGGTCGGGGCTGTTAACGGGTTATCGGATCCAAAACCAGACCCGATAGCTTAACGGCATTCCATTACGGTGAATGCCATGTGTCGGTCACCCTTGACGAAAGCACTTCTGTGACACGCGATTTATCGTCGTGGAAGTGGACACTTCTATGATGATAATTTTGGTAATGTCATGGAACACTTCTACGACAGCACAGGTATGACTATCTTGATTCTGTCATAAATTTGTCATGGATGTACATGCATGACAGAAAACGTGACCTATTGTGACAAACACGTATCATCACGGAAGTGTATTTTTTTGTAGTGATACAATCTTGTTATATCATATTATGATTGTTTTGAGAAAGTGTTGTCATCCGAGGTTTATTATTATTGCTCGCTAGTTGATTATGGATACGAGTAGACATGAGACCTGAAAGTTATTGTGAATGTGGTTAGTTCATAATCTTTGCTGAAAACTTGAATGATGGCCTTACATATTTACAACAATAAGAGCAAACAGAGTTTGTCAAAGTTCTTCTTTATTACTTTCAGTTTATCAACTGAATTACTTGAGGACAAGCAAAGGTTTAAGCTTGGGGGAGTTGATACGTCTCCAACGTATCTACTTCTCCAAACACTTTTGCCCTTGTTTTGGACTCTAACTTACATGATCTGAATGGAACTAACCCGGACTGGCGTTGTTTTCAGCAGAACTGCCATGGTGTTATTTTTGTGTAGAAATAAAAGTTCTCGAAATGACCTGATTCAACAGAGATTTATTTTGGAATGTATAAAAAATATCTGCGGAAAGAACCAAACTAGGGGGCCCACACCCTGTCCACGAGGGTGGGGGCGCGCCCCCTACCTCTTGGGCCCCCTGAGGCTCCACCGACATCACCCCCAACTCCATATATTCACTTTCAGGGAGAAAAAAATCAGAGAGAAGAATTCATCGCATTTTACGATGCGGAGCCGCCGCCAAGCCCTAATCTCTCTTAGGAGGGCTGATCTGGAGTCCGTTCGGGGCTCCGAAGAGTGGAGATCATCGCCATCATCATCATCAACCTTCCTCCATCACCAATTCCATGATGCTCACCGCCATGCGTGAGTAATCCCATCGTAGCCTTGCTGGACGGTGATGGGTTGGATGTGATTTACCATGTAATCGAGTTAGTTTTGTTAGGGTTTGATCCCTAGTATCCACTATGTTCTAAGATTAATGTTGTTATGACTTTGCCATGCTTAATGCTTGTCACTAGGCCCCGAGTGCCATGATTTCAGATCTGAACCTATTATGTTTTCATGAATATATGTGTGTTCTTGATCCTATCTTGCAAGTCAATAGTCACCTACTATGTGTTATAATCCGGCAACCCCGAAGTGACAATAATTAGGACCACTCCTGGTGATAACCGTAGTTTGAGGAGTTCATGTCTTCACTATGTATTAATGCTTTGGTCTGGTACTCTATTAAAAGGAGGCCTTAATATCCCTTAGTTTCCAATAGGACCCCGCTGCCACGAGAGCGTAGGACAAAAGATGTCATGCAAGTTCTTTCCCATAAGCATGTATGACTATATTCGGAATACATGCCTATATTACATTGATGAATGATGGGCCTCAAACCCATCGTTGGATTACCCCAAGTGGAAGGTGTAAGATGCAGCAAGTAGAAGTGTTTTCCCCTAGCAAAGATGCCAAGGATCGAATCCCCAGAGACTCCTAGGTTCAACAGGTAGGTGTCAACTGCTAACGGCGCAATTAGCAATCAACGTGGACCTGCACACAGATACAAGTAACTTTGCTCCCAACGAGTACAGAGAGGTTGTCAATCTCTCCGGCTTTGTAGTTCACAAAGGGTTAAAAGCAATATGATAGTAGTGATAGATAGTAATTTGCAATAGTAAGTAAAATAGCGGAAAGTAAAATAGTGTATGTGATCAATGATAGTAATATGGACCGGAGTCACATGATGTTCACTAGCGATGTCTCTCTCCCAAAAGACGATAAAACAGCTATGCGAGGTAACAAATTACAGCTGGGCAATTGACAGGACCACGAACGCAAACCAATGCTGACTACATTGCAAGAAAGATTGAGGTTCAAAGCATGGGCGGTACGCCAAAGTAAGTAGACCGAAATCCATCTGCATCTACTACTAATCATCCACCTTGAGATATCTATCCAGAACATCTCGCTGGTATTAAGTTGCGAGTCCCACCCATAGTGTAAACTCAATGCAACAGACAACTGCATTAAAAGAACTTTGCGTAAAGTAAACAATCCTTGCACCCGCGAGCACAAGCACCGTTGTTTTCCCCCTTGTGGCAACAGCACATCCCCTAGACTCATGTTTCTGTCACTCAAGCTAGTCATCGAGGGGCATGAACCCACAATCGAGCATAACGTTCCCTCTTGGAGTCACTACCTATTACTTGGCCAAAGCAATAAATAACGACGGAGAACATGCAAGAATTACTTATGAACTAAAATATAAAAGAGGTGAATCAAATATATTACTCAAGATCAATCTGAACATAATCTCATAATCCATCGGATCCCAGCAAACTCAACATAGCGACAACACAAGGATTACATAGGTGCCTCGATCATGTAGGGCAGCTCACGAGGACTAATTAGTGAAGCACAAGAACGGGAGGAGAACATCACATAGCTACTGGTCATGGACCCATGGTCCAAGGGAGACTACTCACGAGTCATCCGGGAGGCGTCCATGGTGGTGGAGAAGCTCCCGGTGGTGATCCTCCCCTCCGGCAGGGTGCCGGGAAGAGTTCGCCTGGTGCTCCCGATCTTGGAAGCGGCGGCGGCGGCGGAACAGAGATGGGATCGCGAAAAGAAGTCATGTTTCAAGGGTTACGGGGGACCCTTTAAATATCTGCCAAAGTAGGGCACCGGGGGGCTCTCGGGGTGCCGAGGCGCCCCCCGGCGCGGCCCAGGGGGGGCGCGCCCACAGGGCGCCTGGGGCACCTGTGCCCCCCCCCCAGGCTCCCCTTCGGAAGCAGTGTCGTTCCCGGAATGCTGATTTTTTATATATTTTTTCTGTATTTTTCTGGGCAGTTCTCGAAACGTGAAAACCTGAAATACAAAAACAGCCGAAAACAGAAACTGGCACTGGGGTGCACTGGATTAGTAAGTTAGTCCAAATATGATCAAAAGTGTATGGAAGTGTATGAATATCATAGCAATATCACCCAAAAGTGGCATGGAGCAAGCAGAAATTATAGATACGTTTTGGACGTATCAACATCACCAAGCTTAATTCCTGCTCGTCCTCGAGTAGGTAAATGATAACAAGAATAATTTCTGTGGTGACATGCTATTAACCATATAAGACTTTCTCATAGTCATATGACAAATGCTTACTGAGACAATGATTCTAAAGTAATTAAGTTGTCTCAAGAGAAAATCACAAATGACTGAAAGTTTTACAACATGAAACTGAAACATCAAAAAGATTTGCAATGAACATGATGTGCAAATATGATCAAGTGATATCTAGCTTGCCCCCTTTAGTGATGCAAAACATAAGTGCAGGGGCACCTTCAAGGTTTAAGTGATGACTAGATACAATCATTTCAAAATAAATGATATCACAATCATGCAAAAGACAATGCTACTTTGGGACAATGCACATTACACTCAGAATGACAATCATGCTCTCAGTAGTTGATGCTTGAAGTGCTAAAGCTTTTTATTTTGAAACATGGAAGCAATTGTGTCAACGGTAGTAGTACTTCATATGTGTCATGCATAAAACATCTTATAAGTTGCAAGCCTCATGCATCGAATACTAATAGTGCTCGCTCCTTGTCCTAATTAGCTCGGATCCCCATGGGTTATCATTGCATTGCATATGTTTTTACCAAGTGTCACAAAGGGGTACCTCTATGCCACCTGTACAAAGGTCCAAGGAGATAGATCGCATTTGATTTCTCGTTTTTGATAAATCTCAACTTGAGGACATCCATACCGGGACAACATAGAAAATAGATGATGGACTCCTCTTTAATGTATAAGCATATTCTCATAAGAGATTGAGGATTAAGGTCCAAGCTAAAACTTCCACCATGATGCATGGCTTTGGTTGGCGGCCCAATGTTCTTCTCTAAAAATATGCATATTAATTCAACCCACGGTAAATCACCCTTACTTCAGACAAGACGAACATGCATAGCAACTCACATGATATTCAACAAAAGTGTGATAGTTGATGGCGTCCCCAGAAACATGGTTACCGCTCAGCAAGCAACTCATAAGAAATAAGATACATAAGCAACATATTCTTTACCACAATAGTTTTTAGGCTACTTTCCCATGAGCTATGTATTGCATAGTTAATTTGCTTAGTGCAGGTGTAGGTTAGCAAAAGACTGGGAGCAACCAACTAAGAGAGCAATGACGGTCATAATCATGCAGAGCGACAAAGCAATATTGAATCAGGCATGGTAGTTATATCGCTACTTAGAAACAAAAGATCATCAAGGCTTGACAGACTTTCTTTACAGTCTTGAATATGCGTGAGCATACGCCAAGTCAATCAAAATAAATTCTCGAAGGAAGATATTACTAAACCATACCACATCATAGGCAAACAAACCAAGTTGGTATTCCAATGACACATTGGGAACCCCCCCCCCCCAGCTATTCGAGATTAACCAAAAGAAAACCTGAACTACTAAGCACCATCATGAAAGTAGCATCTTTATCATAGACACATTAACCAATGCAACGGAAGCAAACTCTCTTAATAAGGTGATCATTATAATTAAAAAGAGTTCAAGCAACCAACTAAATAAAAGCTCTTGAAAAGATAAGCATGAATACTAAGAGCAGAGCACGATAGTAGCTATTTAAAAGACAAAGAACACACACAGTAGATAGGCATGAAAACTCTATGTAATGTTCTAGGTAGAGGTGGAGCGTGTTTCTCTCCCACATAAAGGAATGCTGGGTTCCGACTCGTTATGAAAAACTAAAAAGAAAACTAAAAGCAAGACGCTCCAAGCATAGCACATAACACATGAAGTGATAAAAATATAGCGGAACGAAAGACGAACTGATAATGTTGATGGAGAAGGGGATGCACGGGGGCAACCCCAAGCTTAGACGCTTGAGTCTCCTTGAATATTTCTTGGGGTGAACGGGGGCATCCCCAAGCTTGAGCGCTTGACACTCCTGAATCTTTTTATCATCTTCCCTCGCACACTTGAAAACTCCCTTCATACATAACTCATCATAATCTGATTAGCGAGGTTAGTACCCTTAATAAAATAATTATACCTTGATGGAAATAAGGATATTCTTGAAGTTCTACTGTTTCTCAAGATTGCCAAAAGGTTTTTGCAAAGAAAAAGCAAGTTCTTAATTTGCAAAGTGAAGGTAAGGCAAAACAGGACAGAATCTGTGAAAAATAGAACAGCAGGCAGTAATTGACCTGTTCGGGATACTTCTGCAACTCAAATCAAAAAACTCAGAACTGACGCACGAAAGACAATTATATAGAGAACGCTGTCGAAAAAATTCAGGCCAAAAAGATGATCTGGTGATTTTATACGAATTTTTCTATCCAAGGACAGAATCTGTTTCCTGGACAGCAGCTCACAACTTTTGAACTTTCTAGCAATCAGAGGCTATACTTGGCACAAATATGAAAAGCAAAGATACAATGATGATGCTACAGCAGTAAACAACATCAAGACGCAACAAAAGCAAAAAATTTATTCATGTGGGCTGCCTCCCAAAAGCGCTTTCTTTTATGCCTTTAAGCTAGGCATAATGCATAGAGGAATCAATATTCATCATAATAATCGGAGTTATAAATTGGTTCAAATGATTCCTCAACAAGTTCATTCTTGTTCCTTCTAGGAAAGGGGTACACACCTTTTGCCTTCCCGCGTAGGCGGATTTGTCCCTTACCTATATCAATGAAGCCCTTAACTGCTTGGAGGAAGTCCCTTCCAAGCATTATATTTCCTTGGTTTGGCTCCATGATGAAGAAATCAATCATTGCAATCCCTTTAAGGAATTTAACTGGCACGTCTTTTATTTTTCCCTGGATTTCAGAAATATCTCCATTAGTATGTTCATGATAAGATGGTAATCTATCCATGTTAAATTTTAAAGAATCACGAACAACTTTTGGCATAGTAGAAACCATAGATCCAATATCACAATAAGCAAGGAAGTCTTGATTAGAGATGCTAATCCTAACAAGAGGTTCCCAGTCATTATCTATTTCCAAAATATCTCTCTTATTGGGTTTGGGTTTCTCTACCTTAGTTAAGTCTAGAGCATCCATTCTTTTCTCAATAGTAGCAAGTCTATCTATGATAGTATCAAAGTTATGATCATAAACAAAGTAACTAGATAGACCATGTAAAATCTCAAGAGCTCTAGCTTCATCACATTCTAAGAAATCTCCCTCAGCTATAATGTCAAGGGAGTGTTTACACCATTTAAAAAGACCATGGTAAAAATTCCTAAGCACAATTTTTATAGGTATCCAAGGCATAATTCTCCTATGTGCATCAGAAATTCTGTCCCATGCCTTCTTCATATTTTCTCCATCCCTTTGATGGAAATCTAAAACCTCTGATTCCCTCAAAGCTCCAAATCCTAACATGTTTAACTAAACAGATAGTACTACTAACAGGAAGGTAAATAAATTTTTTGTGATTTTTGATAAGAGGAACTAAAGCAAATATGAAAGGTAAACTAACAAGACTAATAAGCAAAGGTAAAAGATAGCATGCAACTCCCCTATCCTGAAGAGTGGAGTCCCCGGCAACGGCGCCAGAAAATACTCCTTGATGGGCCTCGAACCCCTCGTTGGATTACCCCAAGTGGAAGGTGTAAGATGCAGTAAGTAGAAGTGTTTTCTCCTAGCAAAGATGCCAAGGATCGAATCCCCAGAGACTCCTAGGTTCAACAGGTAGGTGTCAACTGCTAACGGCGCAATTAGCAATCAACGTGGACCTGCACACAGATACAAGTAACTTTGCTCCCAACGAGTACAGAGAGGTTGTCAATCTCTCCGGCCTTGTAGTTCACAAAGGGTTAAAAGCAATATGATAGTAGTGATAGATAGTAATTTGCAATAGTAAGTAAAATAGTGGAAAGTAAAATAGTGTATGTGATCAATGATAGTAATATGGACCGGAGTCACATGATGTTCACTAGCGATGTCTCTCTCCCAAAAGACGATAAAACAGCTATGCGAGGTAACAAATTACAGCTGGGCAATTGACAGGACCACGAACGCAAACCAATGCTGACTACATTGCAAGAAAGGTTGAGGTTCAAAGCATGGGCGGTACGCCAAAGTAAGTAGATCGAAATCCATCTGCATCTACTACTAATCATCCACCTTGAGATATCCATCCATAACATCTCGCTGGTATTAAGTTGCGAGTCCCACCCATAGTGTAAACTCAATGCAACAGACAACTGCATTAAAAGAACTTTGCGTAAAGTAAACAATCCTTGCACCCGCGGGCACAAGCACCGTTGTTTTCCCCCTTGTGGCAACAGCACATCCCCTAGACTCATGTTTTTGTCACTCAACTAGTCATCGAGGGGCATGAACCCACAATCGAGCATAACGTTCCCTCTTGGAGTCACTACCTATTACTTGGCCAAAGCAATAACTAACAACGGAGAACATGCAAGAATTACTTATGAACTAAAATATAAAAGAGGTGAATCAAATATATTACTCAAGATCAATCTGAACATAATCTCATAATCCATCGGATCCCAGCAAACTCAACATAGCAACAACACAAGGATTACATAGGTGCCTCGATCATGTAGGGCAGCTCACGAGGACTAATTAGTGAAGCACAAGAACGGGAGGAGAACATCACATAGCTACTGGTCATGGATCCTTGGTCCAAGGGAGACTACTCACGAGTCATCCGGGATGCGTCCATGGTGGTGGAGAAGCTCCCGGTGGTGATCCTCCCCTCCGGCAGGGTGCCGGGAAGAGTTCTCCTGGTGCTCCCGATCTTGGAAGCGGCGGCGGCGGCAGAACAGAGATGGGATCGTGAAAAGAAGTCCTGTTTCAAGGGTTACGGGGGACCCTTTAAATATCTGCCAAAGTAGGGCACCGGGGGGCTCTCGGGGTGCCGAGGCGCCCCCCCCCCGGCGCGGCCCAGGGGGGCGCGCCCACAGGGCGCCTGGGGCCCCTGTGCCCCCCCCCCCCAGGCTTCCTTTCGGAAGCAGTGTCGTTCCCGGAACGCTGATTTTTTATATATTTTTTCTGTATTTTTCTGGGCAGTTCTCGAAACGTGAAAACCTGAAATACAAAAACAGCCGAAAACAGAAACTGGCACTGGGGTGCACTGGATTAGTAAGTTAGTCCAAATATGATCAAAAGTGTATGGAAGTGCATGAATATCATAGCAATATCACCCAAAAGTGGCATGGAGCAAGCAGAAATTATAGATACGTTTTGGACGTATCAATGAACTGGAGCTAGTTTTGTGTCACCCTATGTTATAACTATTACACGAGGAATCGCATCTGACATAATTATCCATCGCTGATCCAATGCCTACGAGCTTTTCACATATTGCTTGTGAAGGAAATATGCCCTAGAGGCAATAATAAAGTTATTATTTATTTCCTTATATCATGATAAATGTTTATTATTGATGCTAGAATTGTATTAACCGGAAACTTAATACATGTGTGAATACATAGACAAAACAGAGTGTCCCTAGTATGCCTCTACTAGACTAGCTCATTGATCAAAGATGGTTATGTTTCCTAGCCATAGACATGAGTTGTCATTTGATCAACGGGATCACATCATTAGGAGAATGATCTGATGGACAAGACCCATCCGTTAGCTTAGCACTATGATCGTTTAAGTTTTACTGCTATTGCTTTCTTCATGACTTATACATATTCCTATGACTATGAGATTATGCAACTCCCGAATACCGGAGGAACACTTTGTGTGCTACCAAACGTCACAACGTAACTGGGTGATTATAAAGGTACTCTACAGGTGTCTCCGAAGGTACTTGTTGGGTTGGCGTATTTCAATATTAGGATTTGTCACTCCGATTGTCGGAGAGGTATCTCTGGGCCCACTCGGTAATGCACATCACTATAAGCCTTGCAAGCATTGCAGCTAATGAGTTAGTTGCGGGATGATGTATTACGGAACAGTAAAGAGACTTGTTGGTAACGAGATTGAACTAGGTATTGAGATACCGACGATCGAATCTCGGGCATGTAACATACCGATGACAAAGGGAACAATGTATGTTGTTATGCGGTTTGACCGATAAAGATCTTCGTAGAATATGTGGGAGTCAATATGAGCATCCAGGTTCCACTATTGGTTATTGACCGGAGACGTGTCTCGGTCATGTCTACATAGTTCTCGAACCCGTAGGGTCCGCACGCTTAAGGTTTCGATGATAGTTTTATTATGAGTTTATGAGTTTTGATGTACCAAAGGAGTTCGGAGTCCCGGATGAGATCGGGGACATGACGAGGAGTCTCAAAATGGTCGAGACGTAAAAATCGATATATTGGACGACTATATTCGGACATCGGAAAGGTTCCGAGTGATTCGGGTATTTTCGGAGTACCGGGGAGTTACGGGAATAGAGGAGAGAGGCCAAAAGGAAGGAGGTGTGCACCCCCCTTCTGGTCCGAATTGGACAAGGGGTTCAGCCCCCTTTTCCTTCTCCCTCTCCCCCTCTTTCCTTCTCTCCTACTCCGGAAAGGAAAGGGGAATCCTACTAGGACTTGGGAGTCCTAGTAGGACTCCCCACACTTGGTGGGCCCCCTCTAGGGCCGGCCTCTCCCTCCCTCCTTTATATACGGGGGTAGGGGGGCACCTCTAGACACAACAATTGATCTCTTGATCTCTTAGCCGTGTGCGGTGCCCCCCTCCACCATAGTTCTCCTCGATAAATATTGTAGCGGTGCTTAGGCGAAGCCCTGCGACGGTAGAACATCAAGATCGTCACCACGCCGTCGTGTTGACGGAACTCTCCCTCGACACTCGGCTGGATCGGAGTTCGAGGGACGTCATCGAGCTGAACGTGTGCTAGAACTCGGAGGTGCCGTAGTTTCGGTGCTTGATCGGTCGGGCCGTGAAGACGTACGACTACATCAACCGCGTTGTTCTAACGCTTCCGCTTTCGGTCTACGAGGGTACGTAGACTCACTCTCCCCTCTCGTTGCTATGCATCTGGTAGATAGATCTTGCGTGATCGTAGGAAAATTTTAAAATACTACGTTCCCCAACAGTGGCATCATGAGCCAGGTCTATGCGTAGATGATATGCACGAGTAGAACACAAGTGAGTTGTGGATGATACTAGTCATACTGCTTACCAGCATGTCATACTTTGATTCGGCGGTATTGTTGGATGAAGCGGCCCGGACCGACATTACGTGTACGCTTACGCGAGACTGGTTCTACCGACGTGCTTCGCACACAGGTGGCTGGCGGGTGTCAGTTTCTCCAACTTTAGTAGAATCAAGTGTGGCTACGCCCGGTCCTTGTGAAGGTTAAAACAGCACATACTTGACGAAATATCGTTGTGGTTTTGTATGCGTAGGTAAGAACGGTTCTTGCTAAGCCCGTAGCAGCCACGTAAAACTTGCAACAACAAAGTAGAGGACGTCTAACTTGTTTTTGCAGGGCATGTTGTGATGTGATATGGTCAAGAAATGATGAGTTATACGGTTTTGTATGAAATGATCATGTTTTGTAAAGTTATCGGCAACTGGCAGGAGCCATATGGTTGTCGCTTTATTGTATGAAATGCAATCGCCATGTAATTTCTTTACTTTATCACTAAGCGGTGGTGATAGTCGTAGAAGCAATAGTTGGCGAGACGACAACGATGCTACGATGGAGATCAAGGTGTCGCGCCGGTGACGAAGGTGATCATGACGGTGCTTTGGAGATGGAGATCAAAATCACAAGATGATGATGGCCATATCATGTCACATATTTTGATTGCATGTGATGTTTATCTTATTATGCTTCTTATTTTGCTTAGTTCGACGGTAGCATTATAAGATGATCCCTTACTAAATTTTAAGGTATAAGTGTTCTCCCTGAGTATGTACCGTTGAGAAAGTTCGCCGCGCCGAGACACCACGTGATGATCGGGTGTGATAAGCTCTACGTTCAAATACAACGGGTGTAAGCCAGTTTTACACACGCAGAATACTCGGGTTAAACTTGACGAGCCTAGCATATGCAGATATGGCCTCGGAACACTGGAGACCGAAAGGTCGAGCGTGAATCATATAGTAGATATGATCAACATAAGATGTTCACCATTGAAACTACTCCATCTCACGTGATGATCGGACATGGTTTAGTTGATTTGGATCACGTGATCATTTAGATGACTAGAGGGATGTCTATCTAAGTGGGAGTTCTTAAGTAATATGATTAAATTGAACTTTAATTTATCATGAACTTAGTCCTCGTAGTATTAGCATATCTATGTTGTAGATCAATAGCTCGCGATGTTGCTCCCCGTTTATTTTTTATATGTTCCTAGAGAAAACTAAGTTGAAAGACGTTAGTAGCAATGATGCGGAATTGTTCCGTGATCTGAGGATTATCCTCATTGCTGCACAGAGAATTATGTCCTTAATGCACCGCTAGGTGACATACCTATTGCAGGAGCAGATGTAGATGTTATGAACGTTTTGACAAAAGCTCGGTATGATGACTACTTGATAGTTTAAGTGCACCATGCTTTATGGCTTAGAACCGGGACTTCAAAAACGTTTTGAACGCCACGGAGCATATAAGATGTTCCAAGAGTTGAAATTAGTATTTCATACTCATGCCCGTGTCGAGAGGTATAAGACTTCTGACAGTACTTTGCCTACAAGATGGAGGAGAATAGCTCAACCAGTGAGCATGTGCTCAGATTGTCTAGGTACTACAATTACTTGAATCAAGTGGGAGTTAATCTTCCAGATAAGATAGTAATTGACAAAGTTCTCTAGTCACTATCACCAAGTTAGTAGAACTTCGTGATGAACTATAATATGCAAGGGATGACGAAAGGAATTCCCGAGCTCTTCGCAATGCTGAAGTCGGCGAAGGTAGAAATCATGAAAAAGCATCAAGTGTTGATGGTTAACAAGACCACTTGTTTCAAGTAAAGGGAAAATGGATAGAAGGGGAACTTCAAGAAGAATGACAAGCAAGTTGTCACTCCCGTGAAGAAACCCAAAGCTAAAACTCAAGCCTGAAACTAAGTGCTTCTACTGCAAAGGAAATGGTCACTGGAAGTGGAACTGCCCTAGATACTTGGCGGATAAGAAGGATGGCAAAGTGAACAAAGGTATATTTTGATATACAGATTATTGATGTGTACTTTACTAGTGTTCATAGCAACCCCTGGGTATTTGATACCGGTTCAGTTGCTAAAATTAGTAACTCGAAACGAGAATTGCAGAATGAACAGAGACTAGTTAAAGGTGAAGTGACGATGTGTGTTGGAAGTGGTTCCAAGATTGATATGATCATCATCGCACACTCCCTATACTTTCGGGATTAGTGTAAAACCTAAATAAATGTTATTTGGCATTTGCGTTGAGCATGAATATTATTTGATCATATTTGTTGCAATACAGTTATTCATTTAAAGTCATAGAATAATTGTTATTCTGTTTACATGAATAAAACCTTCGATGGTCATACACCCAATGAAAATAGTTTGTTGGATCTCGATCGTGGTGATACACATATTCATAATATTGAAGCCAAAAGATGCAAGGTTAATAATGATAGTGCAACTTATTTGTGGCACTGCTGTTTAGGTCATAATGGTGTAAAGCGCATGAAGAAACTCCATAGTGATGGACTTTTGGAATCACTTGATTATGAATCACTTGGTGCTTGCGAACCATGCCTCATGGGCAAGATGACTAAAACTCCGTTCTCCGGAACAATGGAGCGAGCAATATGGGTATATCTACTGAATGAAGCACAAGTCTAAAACATTTGAAAAGTTCAAAGAATTTCAGAGTGAAGTGGAGAATCATCGTAACAAGAAAATAAGAGTTTCTACGATATGATCGTAGAGGTAAAATATTTGAGTTAGTGAGTTTGGCCTTCAGTAAAAACAATGTGAAATAGTTTCACTACTCACGCCACCTGGAACACCATAGTGTAATGGTGTGTCCGAACGTCATAACCGTACTTTATTAGATATGGTGCGATCGATGATGTCTCTTACCGATCTACCACTATCGCTTTTGGGGTTATGCATTAGAGACAGATACATTCACGTTAAATAGGGCACCATCTAAATCCGTGGAGATGACATCGTATGAACTGTGGTTTGACGAGAAACCTAAGCTGTCATTTCTTTAAGTTTGGGACTGCGAGGCTTATGTGAAAAAGTTTCAACATGATAAGCTCAAACCCAAATCGGAGAAGTAAATCTTCATAGGATACCCAAAAGAAACTGTTGGGTACACCTTCTATCACAGATCCGAAGGCAAGGTCTTTGTTGCTAAGAGTGGATCCTTTCTAGAGAAGGAGTTTCTCTCGAAAGAAGTGAGTGGGAGGAAAGTGGACATTGATGAGGTAATTGTACCTTCTCCTGAATTGGATAGTAGTACATCACAGAAACTGGTTCCAGTGATTCCTACACCAATTAGTGAGGAAGCTAATGATGATGATCATGAAACTTCAGATCAAGTTACTGCTGAACTTCGTAGATCAACCAGAGTATGTTCCACACCAGAGTGGTACGGCAACCCGGTTCTGGAAGTCATGTTACTGGACCATGATGAACCTACGAACTATGAGGAAGCGATGATGAGCCCAGATTCCGCAAAATGGCTTGAGACCATGAAATCTGAGATGGGATCCATGTATGAGAACAAAGTGTGGACTTTGGTTGACTTGCCCGATGGTCGGCAAGCCATCGAAAATAAATGGATCTTCAAGAGGAAGACTGACGCTGACAGTAATGTTACTGTTTACAAAGCTCGACTTGTTGCGAAAGTTTTTCAACAAGTTCAAGGAGTTGACTACGATGAGACTTTCTCACCCGTAGTGATGCTTAAGTCTGTCCGAATCATGTTAGCAATTGCCGCATTTTATGAAATCTGGCAAATGGATAACAAAACTGCATTCTTTAATGGATTTATTAAAGAAGACTTGTATATGATGCAACCAGAAGGTTTTGTCAATCCTAAAGGTGCTAACAAAATGTGCAAGCTCCAGCGATCCATCTATGGACTGGTGCAAGCATCTCGGAGTTGGAATATACGCTTTGATAAGTTGATCAAAGCATATAGATTTATACAGACTTGCGGTGAAGCCTATATTTACAAGAAGTGAGTGAGAGCACTACAACCTTTCTGATAAGTATATGTGAATGACATATTGTCGATCGGAAATGATGTAGAATTTTCTGGAAAGCATAAAGGAGTGTTTGAAAGGAGTTTTTCAAAGAAAGACCTTGGTGAAGCTGCTTACATATTGGGCATCAAGATCTATAGAGATAGATCAAGACGCTTGATAAGACTTTCGATGAGTACATACCTTGATATGATTTTGAAGTAGTTCAAAATGGATCAGTCAAAGAAGGAGTTCTTACCTGACTTGTAAGGTGTGAAGTTGAGTAAGACTCAAAGCCAGACCACGGCAGAAAAATATAGAGAGAATGAAAGTCATTCCCTATGCCTCAGCCATAGGTTCTATAAAGTATGCCATGCTGTGTACCAAACATGTTGTGTACCTTGCCATGAGTTTGTCAAGAGGGTACAATAGTGATCCAGGAGTAGATCACTGTACAGCGGTCAAAATTATCCTTAGTAACTGGATCACTAAGGAAATGTTTCTCGATTATGGAGGTGATAAAGAGTTCGTCGTAAAGGGTTACGCCGACGCAAGCTTTGACACTAAATCCAGCTGACTCTAAGTATCAATCTGGATGCGTATTGATAGTGGGAGCAATTAGCTAGAGTAGCTCCATGCAGAGCATTGTAGACACATAGACATTTGCGAAATACATACGGATCTGAATGTGACAGACCCGTTGACTAAACTTCTCTCACGAAGCAAAACATGATCACACCTTAGTACTCTTTGGGTGATAATCACATAGCGATGTGAACTAGATTATTGACTCTAGTAAACCCTTTGGGTGTTAATCACATGACGATGTGAACTATCGGTGTTAAATCACATGGCGATGTGAACTAGATTATTGACTCTAGTGCAAGTGGGAGACTGAAGGAAATATGCCCTAGAGGCAATAATAAAGTTATTATTTATTTCCTTATATCATGATAAATGTTTATTAATCATGCTAGAATTGTATTAACCGGAAACTTAATACATGTGTGAATACATAGACAAAACAGAGTGTCCCTAGTATGCCTCTACTAAACTAGCTCATTGATCAAAGATGGTTATGTTTCCTAGCCATAGACATGAGTTGTCATTTGATCAACGGGATCACAACATTAGGAGAATGATCTGATGGACAAGACCCATCCGTTAGCTTAGCACTATGATCGTTTAAGTTTTACTGCTATTGCTTTCTTCATGACTTATACATATTCCTATGACTATGAGATTATGCAACTCCCGAATACCGGAGGAACACTTTGTGTGCTACCAAACATCACAACGTAACTGGGTGATTATAAAGGTACTCTACAGGTGTCTCCGAAGGTACTTGTTGGGTTGGCGTATTTCAAGATTAGGATTTGTCACTCCGATTGTCGGAGAGGTATCTCTAGGCCCACTCGGTAATGCACATCACTATAAGCCTTGCAAGCATTGTAGCTAATGAGTTAGTTGCGGGATGATGTATTACGGAACGAGTAAAGAGACTTGTTGGTAACGAGATTGAACTAGGTATTGAGATACCGACGATCGAATCTCGGGCATGTAACATACCGATGACAAAGGGAACAATGTATGTTGTTATGCGGTTTGACCGATAAAGATCTTCGTAGAATATGTGGGAGCCAATATGAGCATCCAGGTTCCGCTATTGGTTATTGACCGGAGACGTGTCTCGGTCATGTCTACATAGTTCTCGAACCCGTAGGGTCCGCACGCTTAAGGTTTCGATGATAGTTTTATTATGAGTTTATGAGTTTTGATGTACCGAAGGAGTTCGGAGTCCCGGATGAGATCAGGGACATGACGAGGAGTCTCAAAATGGTCGAGACGTAAAAATCGATATATTGGACGACTATATTCGGACATCGGAAAGATTCCGAGTGATTCGGGTATTTTCGGAGTACCGGGGAGTTACGGGAATAGAGGAGAGAGGCCAAAAGGAAGGAGGCGTGCACCCCCCTTCTGGTCCGAATTGGACAAGGGGTGCAGCCCCCTTTTTCTTCTCCCTCTCCCCCTCTTTCCTTCTCTCCTACTCCGGAAAGGAAAGGGGAATCCTACTAGGACTTGGGAGTCCTAGTAGGACTCCCCACACTTGGTGGGCCCCCTCTAGGGCCGGCCTCTCCCTCCCTCCTTTATATACGGGGGTAGGGGGGCACCTCTAGACACAACAATTGATCTCTTGATCTCTTAGCCGTGTGTGGTGCCCCCCTCCACCATAGTTCTCCTCGATAAATATTGTAGTGGTGCTTAGGCGAAGCCCTGCGACGGTAGAACATCAAGATCGTCACCACGCCGTCGTGCTGACGAAACTCTCCCTCGACACTCGGCTGGATCGGAGTTCGAGGGACGTCATCGAGCTAAACGTGTGCTAGAACTCGGAGGTGCCGTAGTTTCGGTGCTTGATCGGTCGGGCCGTGAAGACGTACGACTACATCAACCGCGTTGTTCTAACGCTTCCGCTTTCGGTCTACGAGGGTACGTAGACTCACTCTCCCCTCTCGTTGCTATGCATCTGGTAGATAGATCTTGCGTGATCGTAGGAAAATTTTAAAATACTACGTTCCCCAACAGCTTGTTGCTTATTTACTTTTCCGCTGATATTATTACAATCACTACAAAACTATTATCGCTACCTTTTCCACTGTTACCGTTACTTCCATATTACTTTGCTACTAAACACTTTGTTGTAGATATTAAGTCTTCCAGGTGTGGTTGAATTGACAACTCAACTGCTAATACTTGATAGTATTCTTTGGCTCCCCTTGTGTCGAATCAATAAATTTGGGTTGAATACTTTACCCTCGAAAAATGTTGTGATCCCCTACACTTGTGGGTTATTAATGTTGCGTGGCTTCATCCCTGAGGATGAATGGCTAGTACTGGCAGAGCTGAGCTATTTTTTCGTGTTCTTTGTGCGAAAGAACTATTGCCTGGCCTCATAGAAGAAATAGAACAGTTGGCACCGGAGTGTTGGGGATCGTTGCAGAAAATCAAAAAAATTCCTACGCATCACCAAGATCTATCTATGGAGATTACTAGCAACGAGAGGGGAGTGCATCTTCGTTCCTTTGAAGATCGCGATGCGGAAGCGTTGCAAGAACGCGGTTGGTGGAGTCGTACTCGAAGCGATTCAGATCGCGGTCGAATCCGATCTAAGCGTCGAACAACGGCGCCTCCGCGTTCAACACACGTGCAGCCCGGTGACGTCTCCCATGCCTTGATCCAGCAAGGGGAGAGGGAGAGGTTGGGGAAGACTCCGTCCAGCAGCAGCACGACGGCGTGGTGGTAGTGGAGGAGCATGGCACTCCAGCAGGGCTTCGCCAGGCACCACAAGAGACGAGGAGGGAGAGGGGTAGGGCTACGCCAAGAGAGAGAGAGAGAGAGAGAGAGAGAGAGAGAGAGAGAGGAACTCGTGCATCTGCCAGCCCCGAAACCCCATATATATATAGGGTAAGGGGAGGGGCAGCGCCCCCATCAAGGGTTCCACCCCTAGGGGTGGCGGCCAGCCCTAGATTGCATATAGGGGGCGGCCAGAGGGGGAGAGAGGGGGGCGCACCCTAGGTGGGCCTTAGGCCCATCTAAGCCTAGGGTTTCCCCCTTCCCCTTCTCCATGCGCCTTGGGCCTTGGTGGGGGGTGCACCAGCCCACCTAGGGCTGGTACCTTCCCACACTTGGCCCACGCAAGCCTCTGGGGCCGTGGCCCCTCCCGGTGGACACCCGGAACCCTTCTGGTGGTCCCGGTACGTTACAGATAACGCCCAGAACAATTCTGGTGACCAAAATGGGACTTCCCATATATAAATATTTACCTCCGGACCATTCCGGAACTCCTCGTGACATCCAGGATCTCATCCGGGACTCCGAACAACATTCGGTAACCACGTACTACATTCCCTATAACCCTAGCGTCATCGAACCTTAAGTGTGTAGACCCTACGGGTTTGGGAACCATGTAGTCATGACCGAGACATATCTCCGGCCAATAACCAACAGCGGGATCTAGATACCCATGTTGGCTCCCACATGTTCCACGATGATCTCATCGGATAAACCACGATGTCAAGGATTCAATCAATCCCGTATACGATTCCCTTTGTCTAGCGGTATAGTTCTTGCCCGAGATTCGATCGTCGATATACCGATACCTTGTTCAATCTCGTTATGGCAAGTCTCTTTACTCATTCTATAACACGTCATCCCGTGACTAACCCCTTAATCACATTGATCTCATTACGATGATGTATTACTGAGTGAGCCCAGAGATACCTCTCCGTCATACGGAGTGACAAATCCCAGTCTCGATTCGTGCCAACCCAATAGATACTTTCGGAGATACCCGGAGTGTACCTTTATAGCCACCCAGTTACGTTGTAATGTTTGGCACACCCAAATTACTCCTACGGTATCTGAGAGTTGCATAATCTCATGGTCTAAGGAAAGGACACTTGACATTGGAAAAGCTTTAGCATACGAACTACACGATCTTGTGCTAGGCTTTGGATTGGGTCTTGTCCATCACAACATTCTCCTAATGATGTGATCTCGTTATCAATGACATTCAATGTCCATGGTCAGGAAACCATAACCATCTATTGATCAACGAGCTAGTCAACTAGAGGCTCACTAGGGACATGTTGTGGTCTATGTATTCACATATGCATTACGATTTCCGGATAATGCAATGAACACTAGACAATTATCATGAACAAGGAAATATAATAATAACCATTTTATTATTGCCTCTAGGGCATATTTCCAACAGTCTCCCACTTGCACGAGAGTCAATAATCGAGTTACATTGTGATAAATCGAACACCCATAGAGTTCTGGTGTTGATCATGTTTTGCTCGTGGAAGAGGTTTAGTCAACGGATCTGCGACATTCAGATCCGTATGCACTTTACAAATATCTATGTCTCCATCTTGAATATAACTTCGAATGGAGTTGAAGCGGCGCTTGATGTGCTTGGTCTTCTTGTGAAACCTGCGCTCCTTGGCAATGGCAATAGCTCCAGTGTTGTCACAGAAGAGAGTCATCGCGCCCGACGCGCTTGGAATAACTCCTAGGTCGGTGATGAACTCCTTCATCCAGACTCCTTCCTGCGCTGCTTCGGAAGCAGCTATGTACTCTGCTTCACATGTAGATGCCGCCACGGCGCTTTGCTTGCAACTGCACCAGCTGACTGCCCCACCATTCAAAATATACACGTATCCGGTTTGTGACTTGGAGTCATCCAGATCTGTGTCGAAGCTAGCATCGAAGTAACCCTTCACGACGAGCTCTTCGTCACCTCCATAAACGAGAAACATATCCTTAGTCCTTTTCAGGTACTTTAGGATGTTCTTGACCGTTGTCCAGGGATCACTTTGGTACCTACCCACCAAACTTATGGCAAGGTTCACATCAGGTCTGGTACACAGCATGGCATACATAATAGAACCTATGGCCGAGGCATAGGGGATGACACTCATCTTTTCTCTATCTTCTGCTGAGGTCGGGCATTGAGCTGTGCTCAATCTCATAACTTGCTATACAGGCAAGAACCCTTTCTTGGACTGGTCCATATTGAACTTCTTCAATATCTTGTCAAGGTATGTGCTTTGTGAAAGATCAATGAGGTGTCTCGATCTATCTCTATAGATCTTGATGCCTAATATGTAAGCAGCTTCTCCAAGGTCCTTCATTGAAAAACACTTATTCAAGTAGGCATTTATGCTTTCCAAGAGTCCTAAATCATTTCCCATCAGCAATATGTCATCCACATATAATATGAAAAATGCTACAGAGCACCCACACACTTTCTTGTAAATACAGGCTTCTCCCCAAGTCTGTATAAACCCAAACGCTTTGATCACCTCATCAAAGCGAATGTTCCAACTCCGAGATGCTTGCACCAGCCCATAGATGGAGCGCTGGAGCTTGCATACCTTGTTAGCATTCTTAGGATAGACAAAACCTTCCGACTGCATCATATACAGTTCTTTCTTGAGGAAGCCGTGAAGGAATGCTGTTTTGACGTCCATTTGCCATATCTCATAATCATATAATGCGGCAATTGCTAACATGATTCGGACAGACTTCAGCATCGCTACGGGAGAGAAAGTCTCATCGTAGTCAATTCCTTGAACTTGTCGATAACCTTTAGCGACAAGCCGAGCCTTATAGATGGTCACGTTACCATCTGCGTCAGTCTTCTTCTTAAAGATCCATTTATTTTCTATGGCTTGCCGATCATTGGGCAAGTCAACCAAAGTCCATACTTTGTTATCATACATGGATCCTATCTCGGATTTCATGGCTTCAAGCCATTTGTTGGAGTCCGGGCCCGCCATCGCTTCTTCATAGTTCGAAGGTTCATCATTGTCTAACAACATGATTTCCAGGACAGGTTTGCCGTACCACTCTGGTGCGGAACGTGTCCTTGTGGACCTACGAAGTTCAGCAGTAACTTGATCCGAAGATTCATGATCATTATCATTAACTTCCTCCCTAGTCGGTGCAGGCACCACAAACATCTTCCTGTGCTGCGCTACTTTCCGGTTCGGAAGGGGTGACAATCACCTCACCAAGTTCCACTTTCCTCCCACTTACTTCTTTTGAGAGAAACTCTTTCTCCAGAAAGGATCCATTCTTGGCAACAAAGATCTTGCCTTCGGACCTGAGGTAGAAGGTATACCCAATAGTTTCCTTAGGCTATCCTATGAAGACGCATTTTTTCCGATTTGGGTTCGAGCTTTCCAGGTTGAAGTTTCTTGACATAAGCATCGCATCCCCAAACTTTTAGAAACGACAACTTAGGTTTCTTCCCAAACCATAGTTCATACGGTGTCGTCTCAATGGATTTAGATGGTGCCCTATTTAAAGTGAATGCGGCAGTCTCTAAAGCATAACCCCAGAATGATAGCGGCAAGTCGGTAAGAGACATCATAGATCGCACCATGTCCAATAGAGTACGATTACGACATTCGGACGCACCATTACGCTTAGGTGTTCCAGGCGGCGTCAATTGTGAAACAATTCCACAGTTCCTTAGGTGCGTGCCAAATTCGTGACTTAAATATTCTCCTCCACGATCTGATGGTAAGAACTTTATTTTTTTGTCACGTTGATTCTCAACCTCATTGTGAAATTCCTTGAACTTTTCAAAGGTCTCAGACTTGTGTTTCATCAAGTAGGCATACCCATATCTACTTAAGTCATCTGTGAGGGTGAGAACATAATGATAGCCACCGCAAGCTTCAACACTCATTGGACCGCACACATCAGTTTGTATGATTTCCAATAAGTTGGTTGCTTGCTCCATTGTTCCGGAGAACGGAGTCTTGGTCATTTTGCCCAAGAGGCATGGTTCGCACATGTCAAATGATTCATAATCAAGAGACTCCAAAAGTCCATCTGCATGAAGCTTCTTCATACGTTTGACACCAATATGACCAAGGCGGCAGTGCCACAAGTATGTGGGACTATCATTATCAACCTTACACCTTTTGGCATCCACACTATGAATATGTGTAACATCACGTTCGAGATTCATTAAGAATAAACCATTGACCAGCGGGGCATGACCATAAAACATTTCTCTCAAATAAATAGAACAACCATTATTCTCATATTTAAATGAGTAGCCATCTCGCATTAAACGAGATCCAGATACAATGTTCATGCTCAAAGCTGGTACTAAATAACAATTATTGAGGTTTAACACTAATCCCGAAGGTAGATGCAGAGGTAGCGTGCCAACGGCGATCACATCGACCTTGGAACCATTCTCGACGCGCATCGTCACCTCGTCATTCGCCAGTCTCCGCTTATTCCTTAGCTCCTGCTTTGAGTTACAAACATGAGCAACTGCACCGGTATCAAATACCCAGGAGCTACTACGAGCACTGGTAAGGTACACATCAATAACTTGTATATCACATATACCTTTGAAGTTTCCGGCCTTCTTATCCGCTAAGTATTTGGGACAGTTCCGCTTCCAGTGACCCGTTCCCTTGCAATAAAAGCACTCAGTCTCAGGCTTGGGTACATTCTTTGGCTTCTTCCCAGCAACTGGCTTACCGGGCGTGGCAACTCCTTTTCCGTCCTTCTTGAAGTTCTTCTTACCCTTGCCTTTCTTGAACTTAGTGGTTTATTCACCATCAACACTTGATGTTCTCTCTTGATCTCCACCTCCGCTGATTTCAGCATCCAATACACCTCGGGAATGGACTTCTCCATCCCTTGCATATTGAAGTTTATCACAAAGCTCTTGGTGCTAGGTGGGAGCGACTGAAGGATTCTGTCAACGCTCGCGTCATCTGGGAGATTAATTCCCAGCTGAGACAAGCGGTGGTGCAACCCAGACATTTTGAGTATATGTTTGCTGACAGAACTATTCTCCTCCATCTTACAACTGTAGAACTTGTCGGAGACTTCATATCTCTCGACTCGGGCATGAGCTTGGAAAACCATTTTCAGCTCTTGGAACATCTCATATGCTCCGTGCTGCTCAAAACGCTTTTGGAGCCCTGATTCTAAGTTGTAAAGCATGTCGCACTGAACCAGGGAGTAATCATCACTACACGACTGCCAAGCGTTCATAACATCTTGAGTTGCTGGGAAAACGGGTGCATCACCTAGCGGTGCTTCAAGGACATATGCTTTCTTGGCAGCTATGAGGATGATCCTCAAGTTACGGACCCAATCCGTATAGTTGCTACCATCGTCTTTCAGCTTGGTTTTCTCTAGGAACGTGTTGAAGTTGAGGGCAACATTAGCGTGGGCCATTGGATCTACAAGACATATTGTAAAGATTTTAGACTATGTTCATGAAAATTAAGTTCATCTAAACAAATTTAATGAACTCCCACTCAGATAGACATCTCTCTAGTCATCTAAGTGATACATGATCCGAATCCACTAGGCCGTGTCCGATCATCACGTGAGACGGACTAGTCATCAACGTGAACATCTTTATGTTCATCGTATCTTCTATACGACTCATGTTCGACCTTTCGATCTTCCGTGTTCCGAGGCCATGTCTGTACATTCTAGGCTCGTCAAGTCAACCCTAAGTGTATTGCGTGTGTAAATCTGGCTTACACCCGTTGTATGCGAACGTTAGATCCTATCACACCCGATCATCACGTGGTGCTTCGGAACAACGAACCTTAGGAACGGTGCATAGTTAGGGGGAACACAATTCTTGAAATTTTAGTGAGAGATCATCTTATTCACTACCGTCGTTCTAAGCAAATAAGATGTAAAACATGATAAACATCACATGCAATCAAATAGTGACATGATATGGCCAATATCATTTTGCTCCTTTTGATCTTCATCTTCGGGGCTCCATGATCATCATTGTCACCGGCATGACACTATGATCTCCATCATCATGATCTCCATCATCGTGTCCTCATGAAGTTGTCTTGCCAAACATTACTTCTACTACTATGGCTAACGGTTAGCAATAAAGTAAAGTAATTACATGGCGTTTTCAATGACACGCAGGTCATACAATGAAATAAGACAACTCCTATGGCTCCTGCCGGTTGTCTTGCTCATCGACATGCAAGTCGTGATTCCTATTACAAGAACATGATCAATCTCATACATCATATATATATATATATATATATATATATATATATATATATATATATATATATATATATATATATATCATTCATCACATCCTTTTGGCCATATCACATCATACAGCACATGCTGCAAGAACAAGTTAGACGTCCTCTAATTGTTGTTGCAAGTTTTTATGTGGCTGCTATAGGTTTCTAGCAAGAACATTTCTTACCTATGCAAAACCACAACGTGATATGCCAATTACTATTTACCCTTCATAAGGACCCTTTTCATCGAATCCGATCCGACTAAAGTGGGAGAGACACACGCCCGCTGGCCACCTTATGCAAGTAGTGCATGTCAGTCGGTGGAACCTGTCTCACGTAAGCGTACGTGTAAGGTTGGTTCGGGCCACTTCATCCCACGATGCCGCCAAATCAAGATAAGACTAGTAGCGGCAAGTAAATTGACATGATCTATGCCCACAACAACTTGTGTTCTACTCATGCATAGTAACTACGCATAGACCTAGCTCATGATGCCACTGTTGGGGATCGTTGCAGAAAATCAAAAAAATTCCTACGCATCACCAAGATCTATCTATGGATATTACTAGCAACGAGAGGGGAGTGCATCTTCATACCTTTGAAGATCGCAATGCGGAAGCATTGCAAGAACGCGGTTGGTGGAGTTGTACACGAAGCGATTCAGATCGTGGTCCAATCCGATCTAAGCACCGAACAACGGTGCCTCCGCGTTCAACATGCGTGCAGCCCGGTGACGTCTCCCACGCCTTGATCCGGCAAGGGGAGAGGGAGAGGTTGGGGAAAACTCCGTCCAGCAGCAACACGATGGCGTGGTGGTGGTGGAGGAGCGTGGCACTCCAGCAGGGCTTCGCCAAGCACCGCAAGAGACGAGGAGGGAGAGGGGTAGGGCTGCGCCAAGAGAGAGGGGAACTCCTGCATCTGGCAGCCCCGAAACCCCACATATATATAGGGGAAGGGGAGGGGAAGCACCCCCATCTAGGGTTTCACCCCTAGGGGTGGCGGCAGCCCTAGATTGAATCTAGGGGGCGGCCAGAGGGGGAGAGAGGGGGCGCACCCTAGGTGGGCCTTAGGCCCATCTGAGCCTAGGGTTTCCCCCTTTCCCCTTCTCCTGCGCCTTGGGCCTTGGTGGGGGGGGGCACTAGCCCACCTAGGGCTGGTCCCTTCGCACACTTGGCCCACGCAAGCCTCTGGGCCGGTGGCCCCTCCCAGTGGACCCCCGGAACCCTTCCGGTGGTCCCGGTACGTTACCGATAAGGCCCAGAACAATTCCGGTGACCAAAACGGGACTTCCCATATATAAATATTTACCTCCGGACCATTTCGGAACTCCTCGTGACATCGGGGATCTCATCCGAGACTCCGAACAACATTCTGTAACCACGTACTACATTCCCTATAACCCTAGCGTCATCAAACCTTAAGTGTGTAGACCCTACGGGTTTGGGAACCATGCAGTCATGACCGAGACATATCTCCGGCCAATAACCAACAGCGGGATCTGGATACCCATGTTGGCTCCCACATGTTCCTCGATGATCTCATCGGATGAACCACGATGTCAAGGATTCAATCAATCCCGTATATGATTCCCTTTGTCTAGCGGTATAGTACTTGCCCGAGATTCGATCGTCGATATACAGATACCTTGTTCAATCTCGTTATGGCAAGTCTCTTTACTCGTTCTGTAACACATCATCCCGTGACTAACCCCTTAATCACATTGAGCTCATTACAATGATGTATTACCGAGTGAGCCCAGAGATACCTCTCCGTCATACTGAGTGACAAATCCCAGTCTCGATTCGTGCCAACCCAACAGATACTTTCGGAGATACCCGTAGTGTACCTTTATAGACACCCAGTTACATTGTGACGTTTGGCACACCCAAAGTACTCCTACGGTATCTGAGAGTTGCACAATCTCATGGTCTAAGGAAAGGATACTTGACATTGGAAAAGCTTTAACATACGAACTACACGATCTTGTGCTAGGCTTAGGATTGGGTCTTGTCCATCACATCATTCTCCTAATGATGTGATCCCGTTATCAATGACATCCAATGTCCATGGTCAGGAAACCGTAACCATCTATATGTATTCACACATGTATTACTGTTTCCGGATAATACAATTAAAGCGTGAACAATAGACAATTATCATGAACAAGGAAATATAATAGTAACCATTTTATTATTGCCTCTAGGGCATATTTCCAACACGGAGTTGATCTGCAAGTTAGAGATGATCTTTCTGCCAAGCTTCTTTAATCCAATGCAACACTTGATTTTGCATCTCCCGACCGAGGCAAGATTGGGGGGGGGGGCGTGCAAAATGTTGGTGCTACTCAACTGAGAGGATGCAGAAGACTTTTCGAGCAAAATGTAAAAATAAACGTAGAATTGAAGCATCAATGGCCGAGGCATTCATCACTGAGGAGGCGGCAAACTTCGCGACAGCACACTACGAAGCCAAAAATCGTCATCTGCATAATCTGAAGCCTCGGTACGATGCTGACGACCCTAAGAAGGGTCTATCCAACCTCAGCCTATTCAAAGGGAATCTCGCACCAGCCA
Organism: Secale cereale; assembly: GCA_902687465.1. Taxonomy (NCBI): domain Eukaryota; kingdom Viridiplantae; phylum Streptophyta; class Magnoliopsida; order Poales; family Poaceae; genus Secale; species Secale cereale. Next base: position 76,985,126 of record LR738710.1, read on the forward strand.
GTGGTTGGAAACCAGTATTGTTGGATTTTGAAGAATGGCGGACCATTTCGCTGTATCTCTTCAACAACCTAACAGAAGTGTGGCCGTACATCGAGTAATATCTCGGTACATTGTTTCGCAACTTTTAATTCCTTTGAACTGCTCTTATTCCTGTATATTTGATGCAGTCGATACATCACCATATTCACGTATGGAGCGCTGATCCAAAAGGATTCCGTCGAAGAGTATGTGCTTCTGGCAAAGCAAGGAGGCGAATATCCCGGTTTCATCTCTTGGTTCAAAAAAACGGTAATTTCCATTAGACCATTTCATTTCTTTGGCTAATTTGCGACTAATGCAACAATCCTTTCGTATTAAACTTGTAGGCTAATTGAGAGATTATGGATGCCAAATTGAGACAAGTAGCTAATGGTTTTGACTATAAGGTATGTTCATTTGACAAATATGACATCAACGGGTATCACTTTCGTACCTATGGCAAAGAGCTATCTATGGCCGACCGAAAGTCTACAAATTGTCGTGTCTCTGCTATCGGCGAAGGAAATATCGAGTATTATGGAAGAGTTGAAGCAATTTATGAACTTCAATTCGATGGTGAAAACCCACCAAACGTCGTAGTCTTCAGATGTTATTGGTTCCAGCCGAGGGAGACTAGAAGGAATCATGAACATATAGGGCTAGTGGAAATCAAACAAAGCACCCATTTGGATGTTCCCGATGTCTATATTATGGCTCAACAGGCAACCCAAGTTTTCTATCTACAGTGGGCCTGTCAAAGTGATCCAAATCTCAGTGGTTGGGATGTCGTTTATGAAGTGTCTGCATGTGTTAGACCACCTCCCCCCAATGAAGATGATTATGAACTTCACATTAACCAAGACACATATGATGAAGGAGAATTCTTCCAAGAAACACGTCTTTCCAAAAAAACGTTTCAAGAACCGCTCTACTCCACCCCAGAACATTGAAGTAGACAACGATGGTGAATCCGACTTCACCCCTGAGCTGGAACAAGAAGAAGTTACTGCTGCAGATGACCTGTCAATGCTTGAACGATTACGTAAAGGAGGCCTTCCACATGTTGATGCATTTATTGATGATGATGATGAGCACGTCACCGATAGGGATGATGATGATGCATTTAATGATCCCAGAGCATATATAGACGATTCAGAGTAATATTAGTAATGTGAGGTATTCAATTTTTTATTATGTTCATGATGATGATACACTTAAATTATATACATATTAATCATGTCAAGTATTCAATTTTTTATGTTGTACTAATTTTGTTTACTTTTTGTCATCGCGGGTGTTGACAGGATGGTGGGCCAGGGTCCAGAGCGCCCCGAGCCTCTTGCGAGCGCTACTCGCCAGAGGGGTGGTTCTATTATTCCACCCCAGCCCCTCCGGAGAGCGCTGCTAGATAGTATGCAGACAGCAGCGGCGGGCGCTTCTTCTTCGGCTGGGAGAGGTCGGGGGAGGATGAAGAAGGCTGCTATAGGTGGACGTGGCAGCGGGAGAGGTAGGAAGGCTGCTGCGCCTTCCTCGCCGCCACCCCCAGCTGATTCACCCGACTACAGGACTGCTCCGTCTGACTTGGACCCGTCAGTCTCGGGTCCTTCGGTCGACCAGACTCGGGTCGTCGATCCTTCGCCCCACCAGACTCGTGTCGCCGATCCTTCGCCCCATGTGAGTCTGGTCCCTAAGTCTTCGTCCCAGAAGACTCCGGTCCCGGAGTCTTCTTCCCACGAGACTCCGGAGGCTATTCGCCCTACTGATGGTAGCGAGGACACCTTTTCTGATGATAGCTACAGCGACGATGAGCTGGTTGAGAAGGGCATGAAGGTCTACCAGCATGGTGGTACAAAGCTCCCGCCTGTGTCGGCAACCCCCGAGCAGAGGTGGTTGATTGCGCCTAATGGGTTGAAGTAAGTGCATTTACTCTTTTTAACCTTTTGCCTTCATGTTTCTTCAAATTAATATCTAATGTGTTTGCCTTGTCATACTGCAGGGGGTGTACCCGTGGTGTCTGTGACGCCCGAGACTGACGTCCCAGAAGATTCCAGAAGTTTCCCGAAGATTCCAGATGTTCCGGGTTGCCCGTGTGTTCTTTGTGCTTGTTTTATTTATTTTTTTTCATTGCATCATGTCATCATGCCATCATGTCATATTTTATTTTGCATCTCAACCTAAATAATTCGTGTGGATCTTCAGTCCATTTAAATCGAGGGAAGATGTCTTCTCTTTATAACATATAAAAGCCTCCTAATAATTATGGAGCTATATTAATAATATTCCATTTGTTTGGAATTACCCGCTACACACGTGCATTTTTTTCCCCATGCCTTTTCCCTTCTCAATCCCTTGCCAAGACCTCCTCCTCCTTTTTTTTCATGTCTTTTGGAAGTGCTTGGTTGGCCTAAAGATTTATGCAAGTTTGAGTTATTTCCGAACTCGCATAAATTTGTAGTCTCTAAAAATTGCCAAAGCACTTTATTAAAATAGCCCACAATTCCAGGGTTGTAGGGATATTTTTATCTCAGTCAAAATCATCTCCAAACTCTCTGGACTTTTCTTTTCCTTTGCTCTTTTTCTTTTAATGAGATAAGAGCTGCAGAAAAGGAGCAGCCCAGCCTGCCTTCCCAGGCCTCTACAACCAGCCTAGGCCCATCTGGACCTCCCCCTTTCCCTCTCTCTCTGGCCCAAGTCACCTCCCTCCAGCCCGAGGCCCATCAATCCCGAACCCTAGCCGCAACAGCACCGAGCCCCGATCCTCCCAGTCCTCCCGCACGCCGCCGCCACTCCCAGCGCCCCGCACCCCCGTTCCCCATCGATCGAGCCTTCGTCACCCCGACTCCCCCTCCCTCGATCTCTCTCTCGCTCTCTGGCCCTCGACCCCGCACCCCCCGAGCCTTCCCTTTTCTCCCGCAGCCTCCCTCTGCATCGCTCGGCCCCGAGCGAGCCTGCCGCGCGTGGCCTCCCTCCGTGATCCCCGCGCCTCGCGGCGTCCTCGCCAGAGCGCCGGCTGCCGCCCTGCGCGCCCCAGGCCGGCCAGGAGCCGCCGTTCTTCAGCGCCGGCCGTGCGCCCCTCCGCGCCCAAGGACAGGCCCGCACCGACCTCGTCTCCCTCTGGCACGAGCCGCGCCCCTGCGGCCTCTTCCCCATCGCCAGAGGCCGGCGGCCAGGCTCCCCTCTGTCCGTCCGCACTTCCATCAGCGACCGCCTCTCGCGTCCCTCGTCCAGGCCGCCCGCGCTGGTCGCCACAGCGACCCCGAGGCGCCCTTCCCTCCAGCAAGCGCGGCCAGGAGCTCCAGATCGGCGCCCCTTCCTTCTCCAGGAGCCGCCGGCGTCCTTCTCCTCCAAGTGCTCCGCCGCGCCGGCGCCCTTCTTCCTCCTCCAGCCCGAGCGCCAGGAGCCCGCGTCCTTCCCCCTCGTCGCCAAGTTGCTGTCCAGCGCCGTCCCGTGCGGCCGTCCTCAGGCAGCCGCACAGCCGCGGCGCCCGGCCCTTGTCTCCTCGACAGCAGCGGCTGCTGCCTCCTCCGTGCTGCCCTTGTGTTTTGCTCCTGTTTGTGTTTCGTGTTGTACTGATGATTTGTCAGATGACTCGTGAACGGATACACGACGATGCGCAAGTTCTACAAAGCGTCAAGTCCGACTACACGATGATATGTCAAGTACCACTACATACGTGTACGACTATCGACGCCCGGAAACGCCAAGTACCTCTACATGACCGACAAGTACCACGACGACCCGACGAGTACCCCTCCGATGACAAGTACGTCTACGAACGGGAACGCCTACACGACGACCGAGTACGACTACGACCGGGTCCGAGACCGGCAAGTACTTCTACGGCCGAGTACACCTACACGACGAACGCCAACGTGTTCCACTACCGTCGCCGAAGACCCGCGAACGACTCCTCCCCCTACGTTCCTCAACGTCTCGAACCGCTCCGAGAACGCACGCTTCGAAGGTATAACCCCGAGACGTGACCCGTGTGATGCTTGCTTGTGTTGTATGTAATGTTTCCCGTGTGAGCACCGTGTCCGTTTCGTCCCTTTTGTTGTTCCTCGGTTGCCTCGTCACCGACTCGTGGGAACCCGGTAACGGGATTGCCCCACCTTTCATCTCGTTTGACTCGCTCACGTCGATCCTATCTTTTGCACCGGTCCCTCACCGAGTTACCGGTACCGATATGATGCCATTGCATCATTTTCGGAATCGTTGCCGTGGCACCCTTTGCTTCCACCACGGTGACATAAACTTCATATCTCTTAATGTCAACCCTTTTAATAAGACTTGCATAAAAACTTGATCATGTCATCCGCATCATGTTAACAACCTTGAATGTTTAATTGTTGTTTGCTTATAATTATTAAACATGCTCATGGGGAATTTCCGGATATGTTGTTGTTATTTCCGGCCTCATTTAAAATGTCTTAATAGTGTAGTTTCTTTATGCTTCACCTCTTGCCATGTTAAAAACATTTAATCTTGTCTTGTTAATAATGAGAGTCAACTAAATAATTAATATGTGGTGTTTCGTCAATATGCAACTCGTTGCATATTGATCTCCACTTAACTTGTAGTTTTGTTTGTGCACCTTTGCCATGCCTTGCATATTTAAACCGGACATGCATCATACTTGTTTGCGCATCGTATGCCATGTTGATATGTGTGTTTACCGTGTTGTTTGCTTCTTTCCGGTTGCTTCTCTTGTTAGCTTCGGTTTCGTTCCGGAGTTGTGAGGCTTCTTCTTCGTCTTCTTCTTGGATCCGTCCTTCTCCCTTGTGGAATCCCAGGCAAGATGACCGAACCCAGATACCATTACTATTTTTGCCTATTGCTAGTAGTCTCGATCTATAGCCTTGCCTCGATGCCCATGTCTTTCTTGTCAGCCTCCTACTTGTAACCAATTGCCATGTTTAACCACCCTACCTACGCAAACCGTTGCTTGGCTAAGTACGCTTCGCTCAGCCCTTCTTATAGCATTGTTAGTTGCAGGTGAAGATTGAAGATGCTTGCTTCATGTTGAAGTTTGGTTGGGTTATATCACACTATATAAATGCTAAATGAAATCATCTATATACTGGCAGGGTGGAAGGCTAAGCCTTTTGCTTGGTGTTTTGTTCCACTCATGCCGTTAGGAACCGTATAAGCCGGTATTATGTTCCTTGATTATGCGTTCCTAACACGGTTGGGGTGTATGGGACCCCCTTGATAAACCGCTAAGTGCTAAGTCTTTTCCAGCAAGTCCCAACATTGGTACTATTTGCCTAATAACTAATAAAACTTGCATGTGGACTAGCTATCCCTTTTATCTTAATTCAACCCCCCGGGCCAGTGCTCCTCATGAGTGTTGGTCCGAACTGGGCAACCTGCGGGGCCACCTCGAGGAAACTCAAGGTTTGGTAAAAACCCGTAGCTTGTCCCATCCGGTCGTGGCCTGAGACGAGATACGCGCGGCTACTATCAGGGTGTCGGCACGCCGGGAGGATTTGCTGGATTAGCCTTACCTTAGTTCGGTTTAACTTGAGCACGGGATTCCGAGAATACTCGGGTCTTCCCAACTATGGAGTTGCGACTCCGCGGATCGTGGGCTTGTAATGGGTCAAGTTGGAACACCCCTGCAGGGTTTGAACTTTCGAAAGCCGTGCCCGCGGTTATGTGGCAGATGGGAGCTTGTTAATTCCGGTTGTAGATAACTTGACACAATGTTTCAATACACTACCAGCGTGTGTACCGTGACTGTCAATTTCCGAATAGGGATTCGGGAGTTGAACACGGTGGGGTTATGTTTGACCGGCTTTAGCTAGGATCACTTCGTGATCATCTTTCGACCGATGCGCTTCTCTTCTCGCTCTCTATTACGTAAGTTAGTGCTAGTTGCTGCTGCAGACTCTTGTTTGTTCCTTCACCTCTCGTTCTTTCTTCAGCCTTGTCCTCACCCAAGGCTTAAATAGTTGTGTTACCCGGGAACGGGATTGCTGAGTCCTCTGTGGCTCACAGTTACTCCACCACACCAGTTGCAGGTTCAGCCGAGTTTGATGCAGGAGCTGGTTCAAGTACTTCATCGGGAGCTCGATGAAGAGTGTGGCCTTTTGTTTGTGACGTTTCGATGTTCAGTAGTGGTTTCTACTAGGATTCGATCTTGGCCTGTGGCTTTTGTTGTTTTGGTATCTTTCTTTGGTTCTTCACCCGTAGTCGGGTTGTGATGTTCTGAATGATGATTGTTTATGTAATGTATTGTGTGAAGTGGCGAGTGTAAGCCAACTATCTCCTTTTGTATTTTAATCCCTCTTTTACATGAGTTGTGCAAAGATACCAAACTTGAGATCATTCTAGGATGGACTTATGCCTTTAAGTCGTGCCTCGACACGTAGGAGGTATAACTCCATCCTGGGCGTTACAAGTTGGTATCAGAGCCTTCTCCGACCTAGAAGCCCCCACTGATTGATCGAATCGTTGACGGTTGAGTCTAGGCACACACTTGAAAATGTTTTGAGTCATATATTATATCGGAGAGTAGGATTTCTTTGCTTCTCATCCCCTTTCTCTCTGGTGAGGACTCCTGACGATTACTCTTATCTCTTCTACTTTCAAAAATTGCACCAAATTTTTTTTTAGGATCCCGCGAGTATTCTGGGATTGTTTCGATGTTCTTGTGACAAGGATATTGTTCCCGATGCCTCCTGTTACCGAGGAGTTGAGCTTCGGGGTATCATTGACACAAGCATATCGCGACAGTACTAAATACTTAAGACGGCCGACATCGAAAATCTCTCCTATACGGCCAGTGGCAAGATAACCCCGACATCACCCAGTACTGGGGAGGTAGTTCGAGAGTATTGCCATAGCTTGTTATAGTGGATGCTTTTCGAAGGTCCGAGGTAAACAGTTTCCGAGAAAGACTGGTTATGTGTTGAAGGATGGATACACCTGGATGTAGGCTTAGAGTTGATTGCGCGGTGCTTCCCGTGTATCCCCAACACCTGATTGCATAACTGGAATCTTTCGGAAATCTATAGGTGGGCTTATCCAGTAGATCGTAGGCATTCTTCCAACGGATGCTCGATATGAAGTTTGGGGTTCTACATTGAGTGAAGTGGTTTTATGGACTTGTTCCGATCGGGAGTTGCATCTTAAAGGGTCCTTGGCTATGCTGATCCGGGGATTGCAAAACCCTTTTGTAACACGTTCCATGAGCTTTCAGCACGAAGATGTCGAACGAAACTTCTATCTTGTATTTGTTCCATCTGTTCCTTGTTCCTTTTTATTTTCATTTTGTTCTCCAAGTGGCTTCTCGACAAGTGATGTACCTGCAGAATTCATTCGTTCAATTCTCTGTTCGGATGATATTGTGAAGATTAGGCTGCTACATATCTACCCTTTGTTTTCGTTTTGATTCTGGTATTCGAGTTGCTTCGATGATAAATGTTGATTCCATACCTTTCCTAATCGGTGTTCTCATACTTCTATGGGAGTGCTATTTCTTCTTGATCATCAAGATGGTCATGTTAAATTCTTTTTCAACCGGTGTCCATTTTGTTCATCCCAAGTTGTCTTTGTTTTCCCCACCCTCCCACCCTTCTTCTTCTCGGAGTCAGAAATTCTTAAATGAAGTATCCATTTTATTCATGTGATATTTTCTTCATTCTTTCCTCCAATGTCTTATCCGGTGATTTATCATGAAGATGCTCAAGAGCTTCAAGTTCATCATTCTTTTGTTCTCTAATTCTGCCGGTGGATATAATTCAAGATTTCGGTGTTGATCTTATCCTTTCCTCTTTTCACAATGCTTTCTTATTCCGGTGCCCCAATTAATCATTCTCCTCTTGTTATTCATATCCGGAGTGCTGAAGATTCATAATTCCATTCTTATTCAGTTCAAGCTAGTTTGAGCATTGTTATCTTACTCAAGCCATTTAATTCAACCGGTGCAATATCTCTTAAGCAATCTTTCCCAACGGTGATTTCTTGAGTGGGCCCTAACCCACAGGTCTTTCCCAGGATCTTACCTGACTCTTCTATTTTCCGGAGTTATAATCAAATTTCTTTTCAAAGGTGACGTAAGAATGATTTCCATCAGTCACATGCCTTCTCCAAGCTTGTTTTCAATTATTTCCATCTTTAGCTCCACCTTCCTCTTGTCATTCGTCCGGACAATCTCGAAATTCTTCATGGCATTTCTCGTCTTCATTCTCAACATTTGAAGACCGGAGAAGTGTTTCTCTTAAATCTTGGCCCGTTCTCCCAAGATTTTCATGGATTCTTTTCTTTGTGATCCTCCGAAGGCCATCATTTCAGAAGATTTCTTCGTTCTCAGTTTTCAACTTCGTCCTCCAAATATTCTTAATTGATGTCTCTTCGTTCGTCTCTATATTCTTACGGTGGTTCTTTCAAGTTTACCCTTCCGTTGTTATCATTTTAATTCATTTGTTCTTTTCATAATCCTACCGGTGGTTCGTTGAAGAATTACCCAAGCTTGTGCTAGATCTCTCTTTAATTCCTTGCAACGAGAATAAGTAGTATGCCAAATCCTTTGGTTGTCATCAATTTAAATTGGTGAAGGAGATGCATGACATAATTCTTATTCTTATTCCTTCATGGTGATTTAATCTCTTTTTTCCAGAGCTTGTTCATCATAGCATATCCTTGGTTCTAAGTTGTTCATCTTGTTTTCCGGAGATTCAAGCTATTTCAATTATATCATTTCAAGCTCCATCTAATTCACCGCAGGCCTTGAATCTTATTCTTTTCATCTTTCACTTCTCATGCTTTCATTACCGGAGTTCTCATGGTGGTTCATCATCATTTAATTCATCCTTGAAGTCTTCATCAAGATTCTTGTTGGAGCTAAAGCATTCTTCATCATGCTTTTCCAATTGCAATTCTTGCTACCTTGTCTTTCAGGTGGTGTTATGTCATTCTTGATAATTTTCCTTCATGTTTCATGATTCACGAGTTGTCAAGATTGAGATATTTAAAACCATCATTTCTTTTTCTTCAGGAGATCTTTTCAACCCTTCAATTTATTCGTTGGAGTTATCTTGGGTTGTATTTCACCTAAAGCTTTCCCTAAGGATTGTTGCTAATTATGGTGCTCATAAATGACCCAAGTTCTTCATTTATCACTCCGGTGAAATAAGTTTTTCATCTCCTTGTTGATCTCAATCCAATCAAATGTTCTCCTCAGTGGCTGGTTGTCACCTCTTAATTTTGAGATGTTTTCCATAAGCCCACAACGAGCTTATTCTTTTCATTGTTGATTTTCCATCAACCCAATTCAACCCTTCTTGGTAAGGATGCTCTTTCAAATTCAATTTTGAGAGAAGTTGTCTTTTTCTTCTCCGTTCAATTCTGTCTTTCATTTTTATGCTATTCTTTCATTCCGGAGGCATTGTGATGTTGCTCTCTTCAAACCATCATCTTGTTTTCTTTTCAAGATCATGTTCTTTTCCCTTGCTTATCATTTAACCGGAGTGTTGTATTCTTTATTCTAGTTCCGTCATATTATCTAGTTTTGCCTCTCTTTTAACCGGAGTATTGTGTCCTCCATTCTTGTTCTATCATCTTATCTAGTTTTTCCTCTCTTTTCAACCGGAGTGTTGTCTGAATCTTTCTTAACCTTGTGCCATTCTTTTAATTGTTTCGGAGGCATATGTTGCTGTTTTCATCAAGTATCACTCCATCTCCTCTAGTTCTTGTTAATTCCTTCCATTTTCAGACGGAGTGCTGTCCGAATTCTGTCATTCTTATTCCTTGGCTATACCATTGCGGTTTCTTATTCTTTTGGTTCCTAAGCTCTTGCTTCATGTCTTTCAACCTACAAGGTTCTGGTTATGTTCCTTGTTCCTCTTTTCTAACGGAGTATTTTCATATTCGTTCATCTCCGTTCTATTCTTTCTTTCAACTTGTTCAACCTCTCAAGGTTCTTTGGTTTCACTCGTCTGTCAAAGAAGCAACTATGTTTTACCTCTTCCTCTTCCGTTTTTACCCGGTGATATCTCTAGGATCTCGGGTCGAGATCCTCTGTTAGTGTGGGAGAGTTGTGACGCCCGAGACTGACGTCCCAGAAGATTCCAGAAGTTTCCCGAAGATTCCAGATGTTCCGGGTTGCCCGTGTGTTCTTTGTGCTTGTTTTATTTATTTATTTTCATTGCATCATGTCATCATGCCATCATGTCATATTTTATTTTGCATCTCAACCTAAATAATTCGTGTGGATCTTCAGTCCATTTAAATCGAGGGAAGATGTCTTCTCTTTATAACATATAAAAGCCTCCTAATAATTATGGAGCTATATTAATAATATTCCATTTGTTTGGAATTACCCGCTACACACGTGCATTTTTTTCCCCATGCCTTTTCCCTTCTCAATCCCTTGCCAAGACCTCCTCCTCCTTTTTTTTCATGTCTTTTGGAAGTGCTTGGTTGGCCTAAAGATTTATGCAAGTTTGAGTTATTTCCGAACTCGCATAAATTTGTAGTCTCTAAAAATTGCCAAAGCACTTTATTAAAATAGCCCACAATTCCAGGGTTGTAGGGATATTTTTATCTCAGTCAAAATCATCTCCAAACTCTCTGGACTTTTCTTTTCCTTTGCTCTTTTTCTTTTAATGAGATAAGAGCTGCAGAAAAGGAGCAGCCCAGCCTGCCTTCCCAGGCCTCTACAACCAGCCTAGGCCCATCTGGACCTCCCCCTTTCCCTCTCTCTCTGGCCCAAGTC
>LR738710.1:76995982-77037710 GCA_902687465.1 Secale cereale
GTGATCCCCGCGCCTCGCGGCGTCCTCGCCAGAGCGCCGGCTGCCGCCCTGCGCGCCCCAGGCCGGCCAGGAGCCGCCGTTCTTCAGCGCCGGCCGTGCGCCCCTCCGCGCCCAAGGACAGGCCCGCACCGACCTCGTCTCCCTCTGGCACGAGCCGCGCCCCTGCGGCCTCTTCCCCATCGCCAGAGGCCCGCGGCCAGGCTCCCCTCTGTCCGTCCGCACTTCCATCAGCGACCGCCTCTCGCGTCCCTCGTCCAGGCCGCCCGCGCTGGTCGCCACAGCGACCCCGAGGCGCCCTTCCCTCCAGCAAGCACGGCCAGGAGCTCCAGATCGGCGCCCCTTCCTTCTCCAGGAGCCGCCGGCGTCCTTCTCCTCCAAGTGCTCCGCCGCGCCGGCGCCCTTCTTCCTCCTCCAGCCCGAGCGCCAGGAGCCCGCGTCCTTCCCCCTCGTCGCCAAGTTGCTGTCCAGCGCCGTCCCGTGCGGCCGTCCTCAGGCAGCCGCACAGCCGCGGCGCCCGGCCCTTGTCTCCTCGACAGCAGCGGCTGCTGCCTCCTCCGTGCTGCCCTTGTGTTTTGCTCCTGTTTGTGTTTCGTGTTGTACTGATGATTTGTCAGATGACTCGTGAACGGATACACGACGATGCGCAAGTTCTACAAAGCGTCAAGTCCGACTACACGATGATATGTCAAGTACCACTACATACGTGTACGACTATCGACGCCCGGAAACGCCAAGTACCTCTACATGACCGACAAGTACCACGACGACCCGACGAGTACCCCTCCGATGACAAGTACGTCTACGAACGGGAACGCCTACACGACGACCGAGTACGACTACGACCGGGTCCGAGACCGGCAAGTACATCTACGGCCGAGTACACCTACACGACGAACGCCAACGTGTTCCACTACCGTCGCCGAAGACCCGCGAACGACTCCTCCCCCTACGTTCCTCAACGTCTCGAACCGCTTCGAGAACGCACGCTTCGAAGGTATAACCCCGAGACGTGACCCGTGTGATGCTTGCTTGTGTTGTATGTAATGTTTCCCGTGTGAGCACCGTGTCCGTTTCGTCCCTTTTGTTGTTCCTCGGTTGCCTCGTCACCGACTCGTGGGAACCCGGTAACGGGATTGCCCCACCTTTCATCTCGTTTGACTCGCTCACGTCGATCCTATCTTTTGCACCGGTCCCTCACCGAGTTACCGGTACCGATATGATGCCATTGCATCATTTTCGGAATCGTTGCCGTGGCACCCTTTGCTTCCACCACGGTGACATAAACTTCATATATCTTAATGTCAACCCTTTTAATAAGACTTGCATAAAAACTTGATCATGTCATCCGCATCATGTTAACAACCTTGAATGTTTAATTGTTGTTTGCTTATAATTATTAAACATGCTCATGGGGAATTTCCGGATATGTTGTTGTTATTTCCGGCCTCATTTAAAATGTCTTAATAGTGTAGTTTCTTTATGCTTCACCTCTTGCCATGTTAAAAACATTTAATCTTGTCTTGTTAATAATGAGAGTCAACTAAATAATTAATATGTGGTGTTTCGTCAATATGCAACTCGTTGCATATTGATCTCCACTTAACTTGTAGTTTTGTTTGTGCACCTTTGCCATGCCTTGCATATTTAAACCGGACATGCATCATACTTGTTTGCGCATCGTATGCCATGTTGATATGTGTGTTTACCGTGTTGTTTGCTTCTTTCCGGTTGCTTCTCTTGTTAGCTTCGGTTTCGTTCCGGAGTTGTGAGGCTTCTTCTTCGTCTTCTTCTTGGATCCGTCCTTCTCCCTTGTGGAATCCCAGGCAAGATGACCGAACCCGGATACCATTACTATTTTTGCCTATTGCTAGTAGTCTCGATCTATAGCCTTGCCTCGATGCCCATGTCTTTCTTGTCAGCCTCCTACTTGTAACCAATTGCCATGTTTAACCACCCTACCTACGCAAACCGTTGCTTGGCTAAGTACGCTTCGCTCAGCCCTTCTTATAGCATTGTTAGTTGCAGGTGAAGATTGAAGATGCTTGCTTCATGTTGAAGTTTGGTTGGGTTATATCACACTATATAAATGCTAAATGAAATCATCTATATACTGGCAGGGTGGAAGGCTAAGCCTTTTGCTTGGTGTTTTGTTCCACTCATGCCGTTAGGAACCGTATAAGCCGGTATTATGTTCCTTGATTATGCGTTCCTAACACGGTTGGGGTGTATGGGACCCCCTTGATAAACCGCTAAGTGCTAAGTCTTTTCCAGCAAGTCCCAACATTGGTACTATTTGCCTAATAACTAATAAAACTTGCATGTGGACTAGCTATCCCTTTTATCTTAATTCAACCCCCCGGGCCAGTGCTCCTCATGAGTGTTGGTCCGAACTGGGCAACCTGCGGGGCCACCTCGAGGAAACTCAAGGTTTGGTAAAAACCCGTAGCTTGTCCCATCCGGTCGTGGCCTGAGACGAGATACGCGCGGCTACTATCAGGGTGTCGGCACGCCGGGAGGATTTGCTGGATTAGCCTTACCTTAGTTCGGTTTAACTTGAGCACGGGATTCCGAGAATACTCGGGTCTTCCCAACTATGGAGTTGCGACTCCGCGGATCGTGGGCTTGTAATGGGTCAAGTTGGAACACCCCTGCAGGGTTTGAACTTTCGAAAGCCGTGCCCGCGGTTATGTGGCAGATGGGAGCTTGTTAATTCCGGTTGTAGATAACTTGACACAATGTTTCAATACACTACCAGCGTGTGTACCGTGACTGTCAATTTCCGAATAGGGATTCGGGAGTTGAACACGGTGGGGTTATGTTTGACCGGCTTTAGCTAGGATCACTTCGTGATCATCTTTCGACCGATGCGCTTCTCTTCTCGCTCTCTATTACGTAAGTTAGTGCTAGTTGCTGCTGCAGACTCTTGTTTGTTCCTTCACCTCTCGTTCTTTCTTCAGCCTTGTCCTCACCCAAGGCTTAAATAGTTGTGTTACCCGGGAACGGGATTGCTGAGTCCTCTGTGGCTCACAGTTACTCCACCACACCAGTTGCAGGTTCAGCCGAGTTTGATGCAGGAGCTGGTTCAAGTACTTCATCGGGAGCTCGATGAAGAGTGTGGCCTTTTGTTTGTGACGTTTCGATGTTCAGTAGTGGTTTCTACTAGGATTCGATCTTGGCCTGTGGCTTTTGTTGTTTTGGTATCTTTCTTTGGTTCTTCACCCGTAGTCGGGTTGTGATGTTCTGAATGATGATTGTTTATGTAATGTATTGTGTGAAGTGGCGAGTGTAAGCCAACTATCTCCTTTTGTATTTTAATCCCTCTTTTACATGAGTTGTGCAAAGATACCAAACTTGAGATCATTCTAGGATGGACTTATGCCTTTAAGTCGTGCCTCGACACGTAGGAGGTATAACTCCATCCTGGGCGTTACAGTGTCCGCAGGCCCAACCAGGTCCTTAGTGTGCTTTGCCGGCAGCACTTCCTTGGGTGGGTCATGTTGCCCGGTGAGGGTCAAGTTCCACGGCTAGCACTGAGCTGGGAGCTATACTCGGTTGCCCCGGCCCCGCCGGAGGAGATTGTGTTCCGTCGGTTTTGGGTAATTTCTCCTTTACAGAATTAAAAATCAATACTACCTAGTGATTGTACTAATCAGTGTTGTCTTGTTTGATTGCAGACCTTCTACAGGATTTTAGAGGGAGAGCAGGAGGCCGCGTGTAAGGTTGTCGATGCCGAGTACAAGCGCCTACTTCAGAACTTAGGCACGAGGCTCGGGTGCAGGCCGTTCGAGACTACTACGCCTCGAAGGGTATTAGGAGGGCCAAGAAGAAGTGTCGCAGCAAGTTTCTGAGTAAGGAGAAGTACATGCTGGTAATTGCCTATTCTTAAGGCCTTGAACTTAGTTTTCTTGATTTGATTTGTAGGCGTAGCGCTGAAATTTCTCTTGGCTAACTTAGGTGACCCCGAGATGGTGTGCGGATAAGATGGATTGTTGGGAGGCGTTGGTGGATGCGTGGTGCTCTCCCGAATGGCTAGTCGAACACCATAAGGCCAAGGATAAGCGTGACCAAATGGAAGGTGTGCCACACCATCAAGGGAGCTCCAACCTGTTTGAGTACGGGGATCACTGGGTATGTGATAGCTAAATAATGACCTAAACTAATCTTAGCTAGTTCATTTATGACATATTTAGCTCTAAAATGACATAATAACCTTAGATAGCTCTATAAAATGCCTAAATATGCTTTAGTTAGTTAAAAATGGCATAACTACCTTGGATAGCTCAATAACGACCTAAACTAATCTTAACTAGTTCATTCATGACATAATTAGCTCTAAAATGACATAATAACCTTAGATAGCTCTATAAAATGCCTAAATATGCTTTAGTTAGCTAAAAATGGCATAACTACCTTGGATTGCTCAATAATGACATAATTAGCATACGTTGGTCAAAATGGCATAATATTCTTGGTTACCTCCAAAATGACCTAAACTTAGCTTATTTTCCCCGAAAATGACATAATAACCTTACTTAGTTCCAAAATGACCTAATTACATAGCAATATCATTCTTCATGCTAGCTTGAGCCCTGAAGGCCATGTTCGGTTGAGGTGGATTTTCAAGGGGATTGGCAGGGATTGAGGGGGATTAAATCCTCTACAAGCCAAAATCCCCTCCAATCCTCTTCAATCCCCTTGGGAGGAGGATTAACCGAACAAGGCCTAACTAATATTTTGTTCCACTCTCTCAGGCGAACCACCTGAAGAAGCCTGTGCCAAATCTGTTCGACCTCTATGGCATGGCCCATAGTGCCACGTACAAGAAGGCCAAGGCATTCTCGGAGTCTGACCTAGATCATCCAGAGAGCTTCACCAACGTCTCCTCCCACCACAAGCTCGTGAGGTACAGAGACGATGGGAAGGCGAGAAAAGGGGAGGACTTTAACCCTAGCCAGGATCCTTTTGGTACAGAGTTGGTGATGATATCTGGTGGAGGGAGGTCCCATGGCGCCATGGCCATTGGTTATGGACTTATACGTTGTCCTAGGACTCTCCCGCAGATCAAGAAGCGCCAGAGTAGCTCTGATCCTGAGATAATGCCTCGTGCACGGCCCGCGGAGCTCGCTAGGGCGGTTAGTTATACGGACTCTCTCGCCTTTCCTCCATTACATTGTGTGTGCGTCTGTCGATGATTACAATGCTGTAACGCCCCGGACACACCCGCCGGTGGTCGTTACTCCTGGCGGGATCTAGACTGGCCTCACATATCAATACTAGTCTTTTCTGCGCACTTTGTCCTCACTCGTGCGCATCCGGGAGCAACTTCCCGGTCGGTCACCCATCCTGAAACTACTCCAAGCTGAGCACGCTTAACTTTGGAGTTCTATCCGAATGGGCTCCCGGAAAAGAAGGAATTCCTTATTTATATGAGTAGTCTATCATCCCTAATAAGCCAGGCCATCACAAATGCTAATGAGGAGTGGTGTGTTGCAGGCATTGGTTGAGAAAGAGAGATTGAATACCCAGGCGCTTTTGGAGAAGGCAAAAAGGGAGGCAGCGGAGAGGGAGAGGGGTATGGAGGAGAGGACGGCTAAGTTGTTGGAGGAGGAGAGGAACCAGAACGAGGTGTCTCACCGGGCCCTATATGATCTCCTCGTGGTACATTTCTCGTGCATATTAGCCAAATCATGCACGTAATGTTCGCATTACTAACTAATATGACTGACTTGTGAGAACCAAATGTGCAGACCATGTGCGAGCAAAACGGTCAGACCCCTCCGCCGATGCCCCAGATTGCTCCGGCAACCATGGTGAGTTTGATTTCAATGGTCATTAGTTACTAGTATTCACATTTCAGTTGCATCATGCTGATGAGACATTATTGGAAATGATCTTTGGTGCATCATGCCTCCCGACAAGCATTGACCAATCCTTCTACGTCTGCCAATGGCAGAACCCCGACCGGTCCTTCACCTCCGTCTGCCGCTGCCGCTGCCCCGACCATTCCTTCACCTCCGTGATAACGGTATTTTTCTTCTTATTTAGCCTATTTAGTCCATTTATGACATAATTTAGCCTATTTAGTCCACAAATGACATAATAAGATGAAGAAAATCAAGGAAGATGAAGAAAAGAAGGAATAGGAAGAAAAGAAGAAGAAGAGGAAGAAGTCTTCTTCTTCCTCTTCTTCTTATTTTCCTCCTCTTACTTGTTTTTATTCGTAAATGGCATAATAACCTTGCTAACCTCATAAATGTCATATGCTTAGCTTGTTGTCCTCTAAAATGACACAATAAGCTTAGTTAGGTCAAAAATGGCATAATTAGCTAGGTTAGCTCAAAAATGACCAAGTTTACCTAGGTTAGCTCCAATATGATCCATTTAACCTACGTTAGCTCCTAAATGACCTATTTACCTAGCTTAGCTCTAAATTGACCTACACACTTAGCATTTTTACCTAACTTAGCCCAAAAATGGCATTTTTACCTACATTAGTTAGAAAAGAAGAAGATAAAGAATAGGATAGGAGAGAAAGAAAGAGAAGATAAATTCTTCTTCTTCTTCTTTTCCTCCTCTTCCTTTTCTTCTAGCTAGTATTCTTCTTCTTCTTCTTCTAACTTCCATCTTTCCCAATTTCCATATTTGCTTTTGATGAGGAAGCTTGCATTGATGGAGTGTACTATTCTTCAGGTGCTTCCTTGTTGTTTATGAAAACTTGTTTGGGTATGTATGTCTATATGGATATGTTGTTGGAAACTTCTTTCTGGATATGTATGTATATATATGGATATGTTGGATACGACTTTGTTGAACTATGTTGTTGGATATGTTGGATTTGATGAAATATGTTGTTGGACATGCTGTTATATGTTGTTGGATATGTTGGATATGTATGTATTTATATCTGTGTGTGAAATCCTGTCAAATTAAATGGATTCAAATAAAAATAGGGGATATATAGCCTCTTTGCCATCTGCAAGCGAACGACAAAGAGTTTTGCCAACTGCTAACAGATGGCAAAGAGGCCACGTGGCAGCTGCCTGTAGAAACTGGGAACACTAGGCTGCCTATTTGGGCACTTTGTCGTCTACCAGCAGATGGCAAAGATTCGAAGGTCGGCAAAGTACCAAGTAGGACTGCCAAACAGGGCCAGCTATGTCGTCCGCCAGCAGACGGCAAAGATTTAAAGCTCTTTGCCGTCCGCTGGCAGACAGCATAGCTGGCCACGTGGCAGCTTCCCAATGATGGCCGAGCTGAGCTCTTTGCCGGCAAAGCACGCCGTTAACCCCTAACGGCGCTCACCCCACCCCACTACCGTCCATGATCTTTGCCGTCTGCTAGCCTCCGACGGCGGACGGCACAATCTTTTGTCGTCAGCTTCTATGAAGCAGACGACAAAGAAGGCCTTTGCTGGCACTCATTCAGGCGGACAGTTTGCCATTCGCTGGCTGACGGCAAAGGACTTTGCCGTCCGGCATTCATGCTTTTGCCGTCCGCCATGGCAGACGGCAAAGAAGTTGATTCGAGTAGTGTACACCTCATCTATAAGGTGAGAAATTAGAAGTCAAACATCTCATGCTTTATTATTATTTGAGCATGTACTTTTCTTTCCATAGTTTTGAGTTTCAGATCAAAAGGGGATTGAAATGATAGGTTTGTTGCATTCTAATTCAGTTGAAATGATTAAACAAGGATTGTTACTGTCAAAAAAATATGCTGACGTAAGCTATTTCTATCACGCACTCAACACTCAACACTATATGATATAAATTTTATCATATCACATTTCAATTGTTAAATAAATCATCTCATGTTCAACTTTTATATAATTCATCCAACTACATTTTCACTCCCTTAATAGAGCTTGGTTAACTTCCAGACTCTTTATTAGCTTAGCCACGCTTCCGCTATTTTTCTGTTAAGCCACTATTCTATTTATTGCTTATTGTAATTTGTTTGAGTTATTTGTAGAATTGATTGTTAACAAGGATGAAAACAAATCTGTTTCAGCAGAGAAGCAACTGCCTTAACTTGAAAATAATTAGGTATAGACTCTTGATTCTGTCGGGGAACGTAGTATTTCAAAAACATTCCTACGAACACACAAGATCTATCTAGGAGAAGCATAGCAATGAGAGGGAGAGTGTGTCCACGTACCCTCGTAGACCGAAAGCGGAAGCATTTAGTAGCGCGGTTGATGTAGTCGAACGTCTTCGCGATCCAACCGATCAAGCACCGAACGCACGGAACCTCCGCGATCTGCACATGTTCAGCTCGGTGACATTCCTCGAACTCTTGATCCAGTTGAGGCTAAGGGAGAGATTCGTCAGCACGACGGCATGGTGACGGTGTTGATGAAGTTACCGACGCAGGGCTTCGCCTAAGCACTGCGACAATATGACCGAGGTGTGTAACAGTGGAGGGGGGCACCACACACGGCTAAAACAATTGTCAACTTGTGTGTCTATGGGGTGCCCCCTAGTGATGGCCCACAACCGTAAGGGATCTATTGCAGCGTTTTCGATAAGTAAGAGTGTCGAACCCAACGAGGAGCAGAAGGTATTGATAAGTGATTCTGAGCAAGGAATAACTGCAAGCACTGAAAGATAACTTTTTAGGGGTTTTCTTGATATAAGCAACAGGAAAGTAAAAGCGAGCAAAGTAAAAGTCACTGGAGAGTAACAAGTGGCCCAATCCTTTCTGAGCAAAGGAGAGGCCTAGCAACTGAACTTATAAAGGCTAAAGTGTTCTTGAGGACACACGGGAGAGGTAGTCATGTGCTTTCGCCATATTCCATATCGGTACTATGTGATGTGTTGATAAGTGTTGAGTGGGTGGATCTATGCTAGTACACCCTCTAGACTAAGATGAGTGCACTCTTATGATTAAACACCTTGCACGCATCCGCAAATACAAGATAGTATTTAAGGCAAAAGCCTAACCATAGCAATACGATCGATGATCCATTGTTCCCTTGTGCAAAAGCGTGCGAACTGGGGTTCAGGTTTCTGTCACTCCGGCAACCCACCGTAAGCATTCTTTGTACACAATGTATTCCCCTAGGTCCTTAATAAGGCAAAGTGTTGAGTGTTCGACTCACACAACACCACTAGGAAAATAACAACACATATTACTTCAACATCATATCACTACTAACAACAAGACTTCTCCCATGTCCTCAAGAACTAAAGTAACTACTCACAAGACATAAAAGAGATCATGATCAGTGGAGATAGATGGATGATAAACAATCTGGACACAATGATAGTTCTCCAACAAAACTCAATAGCATTCACCACAAAGTAGTAATCAACACCGATTGGGTAGAGAGGATAGATAGTACGGATTACAACACAAGTTGCAATTGTGAGATGAGATTGGATGAAGATGGAGATGGTGCTGATGTTGGGGATGATGTTGATGATGATATCAATGATGCCCGTGACGATGGTGATGACGATGGCGATGATCTCCCCTTCCGGGAGGTGATCTCCCCGGCGGAATCTGCCCGCCGGAGATGGCTTTTCTTCTCTGTAGGTTTCCGCCACGGAGCGGCGGCGGAACTCCGTAAACTCTCCCCCTTTTAGGGTTTCTGGATGACGAGGAGTATATAGGCCAGAGGAGGGGCCTGGAGTGGGCAAGGGGCTCCAGGCGCCCTCCCGGCGCGGCCAGGGTGGGGGCCGCGCCAGGTGGCCGCCTGGGCACCCTGTGGCCCCCCTCTGGTTGCACTTTTGCGTATCTTCGTGATCCTTCTGGAAAATACCCTCCGTCGATTTTCA
Organism: Secale cereale; assembly: GCA_902687465.1. Classification (NCBI taxonomy): domain Eukaryota; kingdom Viridiplantae; phylum Streptophyta; class Magnoliopsida; order Poales; family Poaceae; genus Secale; species Secale cereale. Next base: position 77,005,762 of record LR738710.1, read on the forward strand.
GGTAATTTGGAGGTATTCTTCTTCAGCAACTCAGCGTCCACTTTTTACCGCTGAATCCTGCGTCTGCTGCTTCGGCACCGGAAAGTTGCAAACTGTGTAAAATAGGCCAAAACAACATAAGAACATCATCGTAATGTGAAATATATCAATGAATAAGGATGAATTACGATATAAAATAGTGATGCATTTTGGACGTATCACCTGGCCACGTATATAAAGGAGCAAGGGGAGGGGGCCGGGGGCCTCATAGGGTGCGCCTCAAGGGGGGAATCCTACTCCTACTAGGAGTAGGTTCCCCCTTTCCTAGTCCAACTAGGAGGGAAAGGAAAGAGGAGGAGGGGAGAAGGAAAGATGGGGCCGGCCCACATCCCTAAACCAATTCGGTTTGGGCCTAGGGGGCGCGCCCCACACCTCCCTTGCTTCCCTCTATTTCCACTAAGGCCCATGAAGGCCCATTGACCCCCCGGGGAGTTTTGGTAACTCCATGGTACTCTGGTATTTATCCGGTGACCCCCAGAACCCTTCCGGTGTCTGAATATAACCTTCCAATATATAATTTTTTATGTCTCGACCATTTCGAGACTCCTCGTCATGTCTGTCATCTATTCGGGAATCCGTTCAGTACATCAAAACACATAAACTCATAATACCGATCGTCATCGAACGTTAAGCGTGCGGACCCTACGGGTTCGAGAACTATGTAGACATGACCGAGACTCATCTCCGATCAATAACCAATAGAGGAACCTGGATGCTCATATTGGTTCCTACATATTCTACAAAGATCTTTATCGGTCAAACCGCATAACAACATACGTTTTCCCCTTTGTCATCGGTATATTACTTGCCCGAGATTCGATCGTCGGTATCATCATACCTAGTTCAATCTCGTTACCGGAAAGTCTCTTTACTCGTTCCGTAATACATCATCTCGTGACTAACTCATTAGTCATTTGCTTGTAAGGCTTATTATGATGAGTATTACCGAGAGGGCCCAGAGATACCTCTCCGACACTCGGAGTGACAAATCCTATTCTCGATCTATGCCAACACCACAAACACCTTCGGAGACACCTATAGAGCATCTTTATAATCACCCAGTTACGTTGTGACGTTTGATAGCACACAAGGTGTTCCTCCGATATTCGGGAGTTGCATAATCTCATAGTCAGAGGAACATGTATAAGTCATGAAGAAAGCAATAGCAATAAAACTAAACGATCATAGTGCTAAGATAATGGATGGGTCTTGTCCATCACATCATTCTCTAATGATGTGATCCCGTTCATCAAATGACAACACATGTCTATGGTCAGGAAACATAACCATCTTTGATCAATGAGCTAGTCAAGTAGAGGCATACTAGGAACACTCTGTTTTGTCTATGTATTCACACATGTACTAAGTTTCCGGTTAATACAATTCTAACATGAATAATAAACATTTATCATGATATAAGAAAATATAAATAACAACTTTATTATTGCCTCTAGAGCATATTTCCTTCAGATACTTTCCACCTATGCAAGTATTCCGATGTACTATTGGTTATGTGACACGTCCAATTTGCATCATGTTTTCTTGCTGTTATTTATGTTGTTATTATGCATAATAATGCTTTTTGGAGTAATTCTAATGCCTTTTCTCTCATAATTTGCAAGGAATGCATCAAGGGGGAGAATTCCGGCAGCTGGAAATCTAGACCTGAAAATGTTACATCGGGCCACCTATTCTGCACAACTCCAAACAAGCTGAAACTTCACTGAGATTTTTTTATGGAATATATGAAAAATACTGGAGCTGATAACCACCAGAGGGGGCCCACCAGGTGGGAAGAACCCACCTGGGCGTGCCAGGCCCCCCCCCCCAGGCACGCCCTGGTGGGTTGTGCTCACCCAGGCCCACCTCCGGTGCCCATCTTCTGGTATATAAGCCATTCTGACCAAGAAAAATATAAGTAGGAAACAGTTCGGGATGGAGCGTGATACGTATCCGTCGTATCTATAATTTTTTATTGTTCCATGCCAATATTATACAACTTTCATATACGTTTGGCAACTTTTATACTATTTTTGGGACTAACATATTGATCAAGTGCCAGTTCCTGTTTGTTGCATGTTTTTTGTTTCGTAGAATATCCATATCAAATGGAGTCAAAACGGGATAAAAATGGACGGATATTTTTTTAGAATATATGTGAATTTTCGGAAGTGGAATCAACGTGAGACGATGCCCGAGTGGCCCACGAGGGTGAGGGGCGCGCCCTGGGCCCTCGTGGCCACTCCGTAAAGCGGTTGGTGCCCTTCTTTCGCTGCAAGAAAGTTAAAATCCGGATAAAAATCGTGTGAGAAATTCAGCCCAATCGGAGTTACGGATCTCCGGGAATATAAGAAACGGTGAAAGGCTAGAATCTGGGAGCGCAGAAATAGAGAGAGACAGAGAAACAGATCCAATCTTGGAGGGGCTCTCGCCCCTCCGCCGCCATGGAGGCCATGGACCAGAGGGGAAACCCTTCTCTCACCTAGGGAGAAGGCCAAGGAAGAAGGAGAAGGAGGGGGGCTCTCTCCCCTCGCTTCCGGTGGTGCCGGAGTGCCATCGGGGCCATCATCGTGCGACCGCGATCTACACCAACACCTCTATCATCTTCACCAACATCTTCATCACCTTCCCCCATCTATCTACAACGGTCCACGCTCCGCAAACCGATGTACCCTCTACTTGAAGATGGTGCTTTATGCTTCATATTATTATCCAATGATGTGTTGCCATCCTATGATGTCTGAGTAGATTTTTGTTGTCCTATCGGTAATTGGTGAATTGCTATGATTGGCTTAATTTGCATGTGGTCATGTTGCTGTCCTTTGGTGCCAATCATATGAGCACACGCGTGGATCACACCATAGGGTTAGTTGTATGTTGATAGGACAATGTATTGTAGGGCAAGAGTGATAGAAGCTTCAACCTAGCATAGAAATTGATGCATACGAGATTGAAGGGGGACAAATTTCTCTTAATGCTATGGTTGGGTTTTACCTTAATGAACGTTAGTAGTTGCGGATGCTTGCTAATAGTTCCAATCATAAGTGCATAGAATTCCAAGTCAGGGATGACATGCTAGCAATGGCCTCTCCCATATAAAACTTGCTATCGGTCTAGTAACATAGTCAATTGCTTAAGGACAATTTCTCAACTCCTACCACCACTTTTCCACACTCGCTATAGTAACTTTATTGCTTCTTTACCTATTACAGCCCCTAGTTTTTACTTACATGCTCTTTATATTCAGCAAACCTATCCCGTTACACCAAAAAGTACTTCTAGTTTTATACTTGTTCTAGGTAAAGCGAACGTCAAGCATGCGTAGAGTTGGATGCTCGTTGGTTTAGATCCTCGTTGAGGGAATATTTGTTCTACCTTTAGATCCTCGTTGGGTTCGACACTCTTACTTATCGAAAGAGGCTACAAGTGATCCCCTTGTCGGGCGAAACTGTCCGCCACGAACACCTATGGGACCGGAGCCCCTTGTCTGTGCGGTACGAGGGCGGAGGGAGCACAAAGAGCAGATCGTAGCGAGCACGCGGGCAGTTTTACCCAGGTTCGGGCCGCGGTAGACGCGTAAAACCCTACTCCTGCTTGGTTGTGTATTAAGTTTGAGCGCTCGGGAGCTTGAAGAAGCAGCTACACCCAGCGCGAAAGTGATCTAGGTTCCGAACCCCCTCCACGTTGTGCATGGGCCTCCTTTTATAGTGCAAGGGGTCACCGACAGGTGTCAACGTAGGAGAAAGGGGTAAAAATGTAAAAGAGGTGGTAGTTGCAACAGTGCGGGAACAGTGGAGCTACAGTACAGAACAGTGGTCTATACCTACTTTAACAGTGGGGGACAAGGGCATTTAATGCCCGTCGCCGTCGACCCCAAAAGCTCCCGCCTTAGCGTCTCCGTCCGCCACGGCGACGGATCCATCACCGTGGAGTGCCACCGTGTACCCTAGGCTGCACAGCCATCCGCCACGCGCCCCTGGATAGGCCCCAGGGTGACGCGTGGGCCGATGAGCTGGAGCGCGGGCACACAGCGCAGCCTCCCCGGCAAGCACCTTGCCGGGGCCTTGATCTTGCCGGGCCCAGGAGCTTGTCGCTCCCCGGGCCCCTTGCCGGGGCGCATATAGCGCCGAGGTGTTGTCTTCTAGTCTTCCTGGCAAGCTCCTCTTGCCAGGGTCTTGTGTTAGTGGGGCGGTCTCGAGCCTGGTACGGCCTTCCCGGCAAGCTCCTCTTGCCGGGGTCTCGGTCTTATGTCTTGTATACTTTGTTTTTGAATGGTTTAATAGGGAGCAGGAAGGTCTCCGGTGAGCACGCAGTAAACCTTGCCGCGGGAAGCTGCAACTGCCCGTGCACAAGTTAGGGTACTGGGGTACCCCTACCTTAGTACACCGACAGGAGCCCCCGGGCCTGGGCCACACACGGTGCCGAGCGCTGTTGGGCCAGGCCCAAAACAGTGCACGGGTACCCGCGGCCCGCGGCGCGCCGAATCCACTTCCATATCCGCCGCACCCCACGGTAACGGCACGCGTCGATCGCGGCGCCGTGGGATGGGACGTGCCCACGATCTCTTAATGGAAAGGGCGAAACGCCCCCCACTCCCCCATAAAAGCAGAGGGAGCGGGCGCGGTTCCCCTCCTTGCGCTCTCATTACGTCGTCTTCCTCCTCCAAAGATTCCCTCTTGCGCTCTGCCTCCACATCTCCGCCGCCGCCGAGCTCTTCGTCCCCCTCCTTCCACCGCGTCCGCCATGGCCCCAAAGACCGACAAGGCGAAGGCGGAGAAGGCCAAGCGGGAGAAATCGGAGCAAGCGGCCAAGCTCATCGCGTACCGGAAGCGGCACGTCGTCTTCCCGCCGAAGCTCGGCGTGCGGGAGCTCTGGAACAAGTATTACTTGTTCTGGTCCAAGGGAACCGACGCGCATCCCCGCACGCGAGCATACCCGGCCGCCGCCAAGGACAGCTATCCCGGCGGGTACTACTTTTTTGCTGCCTTCTTTCATTGTGGTCTCTGTCCTCCTTTCTCAAACTTCTTCTGCGACGTCATGAACACATATGGCCTCCATCTGCTTGACTTCACCCCCAACGCCATTCTCACCATGGCCGTTTTCGCACACATGTGTGAAAACTTCATAGGAGTCCACCCCAATGTAGCCCTCTTTAGACACTTCTTTACTCCTAGAGCCGAGGCCGATGCCCCCCTCTCCGGAGGAATTTCTTGGGTCTTTCGTCTGAATAAAAAAGGGGCGTACTTGCCGGGGGAGCTCCGCGGCAAGTGGGAGGAATGGCGAGCGGAGTGGTGCTGGATCGTAGAAGACCAGCCGCAAGCCTTCACCGCGCCGCGCACAACGCCCATCGTGCGCGGCAGGGACTGGAGTGAGCTGGACTCGGACGACGTCAAGCTCAACATCGCCCTCGTCCGGATTCTTCGTCTTCGGTTGGCCAATCTGTCAGTTGCTGAGGTGGGCGCAGATTTCCTCCGCCGGCGCATCGCCCCTCTCCAAGACCGGAAGAGGCCGGCCTGGGAGTACGGCGGCCCGGCAGACATCATGAGGCTGCGCCCCGGGCTCAATTTCAACTTCACCACGCTGGAGCTGCGGGGAATGGTACGGGAACTCTTCAAGTACGACCCGACGCACCCCGAGTGGTTCAGGACTCCCCGGGAAGTGGTGCCGCTCTGCAACAACGCCGTCAGGGATCGGATCCTCGCCATGATGCCCATGTGTGACTCGCATGGCTTGGACCGCACGTGGATCGCCCCGAAGCCCATCGACGTCCTCAACTTCTACGACAACCTCGCCGAGGTGGCGAAGAACAAGGAGGACCTCAAGCTGCACACGCGGGACACCACCGACCAGGAGATCACCTACATAGCTTCTCGGGCCGAGGAGGCCGCCGCAGCCGCGGCGGCAGGAGTTTTCGGATTCTCGCCGGAGGAGGCGGAGGCTGAGGACGCGTCCACCCAGGCGGAGGAGGCGGAGATCCGCAGGTTGCTGAATCTTCCACCCGACGCGCTCGCCGGGGTCCCCTCGCTGAGGCACTCCGGGATCCACGGGATCGCGGCGGAGGCCGCGGCAATGGAGGGCACCGCCGGGGGGAGCAGAGGCGCCGCGAGGGGCGGAGGCGCCAAGGGAAAGGGGGCCGCGGCGCAGGACGCTGGGCCCAGTGAGCCGGCCGGGGCAGAGGAAGAGGAGGAGGCCGAGGACTCCGGCGGATCCACGGAGTTGTACGCTGACGACCTCTCCTCGTCGGAGAGCTCTCCGCCCCCGGCAAGCCCGAGGCAGTCCCCGGCGAAGCGCCTCCGCAAGGCGGCGACGGGGGAAAGGGCGCAGGCGCCCCGGCAACAGCCACCTCGCTGGGCAACTCCCCGGGGGAGCCAAGCTGCGCCAAGGCCGTCCGGCGCACCAGCCGCAGCGGAGGCGGCCCGTGCGCGGACCACGACGGAGGTGCCTCGCAGGCCGGCAGCGAGCCGGCAAGGGTCTTCTCGGAGCGGAGCAACGGCTCCGCCCGCCCCTCGGGCGCCGGCAACCACAGGGGCTGGGTCTTCGCAGCCCCCAGCCCCGGTGAACACCAAGCGCGCGAGGGAGTCTTCGTCTTCCGCTCCTCGTGACGACGCGCCCACGGTGGAGTATGACTTCTCCGCCCTGAGCGAGGACGACGAGGAGGACCAGGAGTAAGAATCCAAGACTTTATATCTTCTTGATTTTTGTCTTGATTTTTTGTTGATGTTGACTCTGTTTATTGTTCTGATTTCAGGACCCTGGCCCATCGCGCGGCGAAGAAGGCCAAGGCGCCCGAGGTTGAGGTCGCGGAAGACTCGGCAGCCGCGGCAACAGGGGGTGTGCCAGAGCCGAGCCTGCCGGATCCGAGCGCTGCTCCGAGGAGCAGCCCCCAGCGTAGCCCGCAGCGCAGCCCCCAGCGTAAGTCTGGGGTTCTCTCTTTTCGCTTGTCGGGGAACGCCTGAGGATTTGGTTTTGTCTTCATATCTTGACGTTTCTTGTCTTGTTCTGTGCAGAGGTGGAGCCCCAGCGGGAAGAGCGCCCGGAGACCACTGCTGAGGAGCCGCAGGCCCCGCCATCCCCGCCAAGGCAGAACTCTCCGGCAAGGGACAGTGCTCCGCCGAGGGCGGGTACTCTGCCGAGGCAGAGTACCCCGCCAAGGGCGAGCAGCCCGGCGAGGGCGGCCACTCCGCCAAGGCCGAGCTCCCCGGCGAGGGAGCCCGCCACTGAGGACGTCCGCCAAGGTAAGTTTTGTGACTTGTCTTCTTGGCTTGCCTCTTTTTTGGATATTTGCTTGAGTCTTGAACTTCTTTTTCTTCTTCTTCTTTTTAGATCTTCCTCCTCCCGCGCCCATGGAGACGGAGGTCATCGACCTTGAGGAGGAGGGCGCGCAGGGCGGCGGCGGCGACGCTCCTGTCGTCGAGGAGATGGCCGAGGCCGCCGAGCCGGCCGCGCAGGAGACTGCCCCAGCTGCGGACGCAGCGGCTGGGGAGGGGGACGGCGACCACACCGCCGGCCCGGAGGCGGCGGGAGCATCAGATGCTGCACCGGCCACCGGCCCCTCCGCCAGCAAGGAGCAGGGGTATTATCTCGAGGCCCCCAACGGCGTCTTCATCCAGATGCCTTGGGGGTCTTCATCGCGAGCTCCTGCGGAGGGCGAGGCGTTCGACGGAGAAGTCCTCGCCTCCGCAGGCCTGAAAATCGTCGAGGCGCCCGGCGGGAGTGAGGGGCCCGAGGAGGAGAGGTTGCTCCACCAGCTCCTGGCCCTGTACCGGGCCAGGCAGGCGAAGCTGGCCTCCCGGGAGGCCCTTGCCGCCAAGGCCGCGGCGGAAATGGAGAAGCGTGCGGCGGAGCTCAGCGCCGCCAATCAGGCAGCCCTCCGCGAGGTGGCGGAGGAGCGGGAGCGTCTCGCCGGCGAGTACCAGGAATGGGTGCTCGAGAAAGCTGAAGCGGAAGAACAGCAGCGTCTCGCCGGGGTGGAGATGTCCCGACGAGAAGGAGAGCTCGCGCAGCGGAAGGTCGAGCTGGACTCCCATGAGGAGGACCTTACCGCTCGCGAGGCTGCCCTTGGCGGGGAGCTGAAGGAGGCGAAAGCCGCCGCGGTTGCCGCGGAAGACGCCAAGAAAGAGCTCGCCGCCAAGGTCGAACAGTTGGAGAAGGCGATGAAGGTGAGCGCCGAGAAGGTTGCCGCGCTCATCTTGGAGCGCGAGAAGGATGCTCACACAAACTCCGAGCTTCAGGTGAGTCTCTCCAAGAGGGGCGACGAGCTGAAGGCCGCCAAGGACTCCATTGAGGACTTGGAGCTGAAGGTCACCACTCTGAAGGAATCGCTCGACGCTGCCCGGGCTCAGGAGACCAAGTTGAAGGATGAGCTCCGCAAGGAGCGGACCTTGGTGGAGAACGTCAACAAGGCGTCCGAGCTCTTCCGGCAGACCATTGAAGTGTGGACCGAAGACCTAGTTTCTTCTGCGTCCAATATTGACCAGGAGCTGCTGGCGTTGAAGGTCGAACATCTCATCTACTCGCCGGATCCGGATCTCCCGCACAGCGCCAGGCTCAGCCTCTTCTTCAGAGGGATCGCGCCGGCCCTTGCAAGTCTCCGGAACCGCATCCCCGCGCAGCTGGCCGAGGAGTCGCGCCTGCTCTGCGCGGGAACTCTGGAGCGGGTGCTGACGAAGATCGTGTACCGCAACCCGGGAATCAACCTCACGAACGTTCTTCGCAGCTTGCCGGCTGATGCAGACACGGAGGCCTTGAAGGAGCAGGTCGGCCACATCATCGCCAAGGTGGCAAAGCTTGGCAGGAAGGAAGGCGACCGCGTAGACTAGGGCTCCATTATCTTTATCTTTTTGTTGCTGCACATTATGTCATGAACTTATTAGTCCATCGCGACAATTTATCCTTTGTAAGATATTCACTTTATTTTGATTAATCGGTGCAATGTTATCTTCCTTGTCTCAATCTTTGACTTTGTATGTTTTTTCACCCTACGCTCCCGGGGAGCTTGCCGGTAAGGGGCCTTTGCCGCGAGCGCTGAGTGCTGGACTCTGAGCAGCCTGCTGGCCAAGGTCCTCGCCGGCAAGCAACCTTGCCGCAGCTGGTCGCAGCGCACTTAGCTTGCTGAGCGTACTCGGAAACGAAGCAAGGGCGCGACACTTGTCGCAGCTCACTTAAATCGTTGAGTGAACTCGAAAACAAGATAAGGGTGCGGCAAGCTACGGGTAGGTTCCTCCGCGCACAGGTTTTCCATACAAAATGTGATCGTTCAAGGGAGACAACTTCAAAATTTAAAATTTGAACTGGTCAAATTCTAACAACTTATCTTTCATATGCTGCTTGCTTATATCGCTTGCTTTCCGGTAAGGCTTCTCTTTCTTGAACAGCACTTGGTTCCTCCTCCACCTCCTTCCCCCCCGGCAAACTTGTGCGCGAGGAACGTTCCTTCTGCTTAAGAGGAAAGAAAAGGGAGAGGGAAACAAGTATATGGCCTTTCGGCGTGCTAATGCTTACCGTATGCTTGAGTGTTGCATCAAATGCCAAACAGAACATGCAAACAGCAAAGAGAAGCATGCGAAAGGCAATCGATGCGAAAAACACGAAAGCTTTACTGATGCACGGGGTCTGCGCCCGGCTTTGTACAAAGGGTTACATGCAACAGCGGCAAAGCTTGTACAAAAGGTGGTTGCCGGAGCGGATCACGGCAACCGCGCCTTAGGGGTGAAACTTGCGAAGATGCTCTATGTTCCAGGAGTTGCTCACCGGTAAGCCTTCTTCGGTCTCGAGGCGGACAGCGCCGGGCCTCGTAACTTGTCTCACCCGATAAGGGCCTTCCCACTTCGGCGTCAACTTGTTGGAATTCTTGGCGGACTGAACACGCCGAAGAACAAGGTCGCCTTCCTCGAGACTCCTGGCCTTGACTTTGCGGCTATGATAGCGGCGCAAAGCTTGCTGGTATCGAGCAGCTCGTACAGCAGCCTGGAGACGTCCCTCCTCAAGGAGCAATGCGTCATCTTGCCGCAGCTGCTCTTGCTCGAGCTCATCATAAGCGAGCACTCGAGGAGATCCGTATACGAGTTCCGTGGGGAGAACTGCCTCTGCTCCATAGACTAGAGCAAAAGGTGTCTGTCCGGTGGCTCGACTTGGTGTCGTTCTGATTGACCAAAGAGCCGCCGGTAGCTCCTCTATCCAATTTCTTCCGCACTTGCGCAGCCTGTCAAAGGTCCTTGTCTTGAGTCCGCGCAGCACTTCAGCATTTGCCCTCTCCGCTTGACCGTTGCTCCTCGGGTGAGCAACAGAAGCGAAACAGACCTTGGCGCCAAGGTCTTGGACGTATTGCATGAAGGTGCGACTAGTGAATTGCGTACCGTTGTCGGTGATGATCCTGTTAGGGATCCCGAAACGGCAAACAATCGACCTGAAGAACCTGACTGCTGACTGTGCTGTCACCCTCCTCACTGGCTCCACTTCTGGCCACTTTGTGAACTTGTCGATTGCGACGTACAAGTACTCAAAGCCCCCGACAGCACGAGGGAAAGGACCGAGGATGTCGAGCCCCCAGACCGAGAAGGGCCATGACAAAGGGATTGTTTGGAGAGCTTGAGCTGGCTGATGGATTTGCTTCGCATGGAACTGGCACGCTTCACACTTGGTTACTAGTGCAGTTGCATCTTGGAGGGCTTCTTGCCAAAAGAACCCTTGCCGGAAAGCCTTCCCGGCAAGCGCCCTTGCGCCAATGTGGTGGCCGCATATGCCTCCGTGTATTTCTGCCAACAGCTTCTGTCCGTCTTCTCTGGAGATGCACTTCAACCTGACACCGTTGAGTCTTCTTCTGTACAGCTCGTTATCCACGAACTGATACATACTTGACTGCCTGGTTATCTTCTCTATCTCTTGAGGGTCGTCGGGAAGTTCTCCAGTTTGCAGAAAACGGACGATCTGCTGCGCCCATGCCGGAGCCCGAGGCTCGACGGCAAGGACTAAAGGCTCAAGGGCCGCTGCGGGAACCTCAGCTTCTACGGCAAGGACCTTTGGTTCTGCCGGAGCTGACGGTCCCCCGGCAAGCTCGCCGGGGCGAGGCTTGCCGGGAACGATTGCTTCAACTGTACAAGCCCGAGGACTTGCAGGAGCAACTGTTCCTCAGCGTTCTGGTTGTTGATCTTGGGGACCTTGGCGGCGGTTTCAGGAAGATCCGCCGGCAAGTAGTCGCCGGAGACCAACTTTCTCTTCTTGGACTGCCCAATTGATGGTGTAACGGATGGTTGAGTCAGCTTGAGTAAGAAGGTCCCTGGTTCCACAGGTAACTTCATCGCGGCGCACTTTGAAAGGCCATCTGCAATTTCATTTTGAGCTCTCGGGACGTGCTCCATCTGCAAACCTTCAAAGTGCTCTTCAAGCTTTCTCACTTCATCGACATAAGCTTCCATCAAAGGGCTCTGATAGCTCTTGTTAACTTGTCGGACCACCAACTGAGAATCTCCCCGCACAATCAGCTTTCTGATCCCAAGTTCGGCCGCAATCCTGAGGCCGGCAAGCAAGCCTTCATATTCTGCAGTGTTGTTCATCGCTTGCTCCCTGGGAAAGTGCATCTGGATAACATATTTGAGGTGCTCTCCGGTGGGCGCGATGAGTACCACGCCAGCACCGGCGCCTTGCAGCGAGAAGGCACCGTCAAAATACATTACCCATTCACTTGTCGCTTCTTGTACGGGTGCACTTGTTTCTTGAACTTCTTCTGGTGTCGGGGTCCACTCAGCTATGAATTCTGCCAAAGCTCGGCTCTGTATGGTTGAAGTACTTTCAAACTTGAGTCCAAAGCTTGACAGTTCCAGCGCCCACTCGACGATCCTGCCTGTTGCTTCTGGATTGTGCAATATCCTTTTCAACGGAAAGCGAGTGACCACTGTTATCTCGTGGGCTTGGAAGTAATGGCGCAGCTTTCTCGAGGCCATGAGGAGGCCGAAAAGCAACTTTTGCACACCAGAGTATCTTGATCTAGCCCCCTGGAGAAGGGAACTTACAAAATACACTGGGCGCTGCACCATCTTCTTCCGCACTTCTCCTTGCTCCTGCGCAGAGTCATCCTTGTCGGGGCCAGAGCTTGTCGGAGCAGCCCCCTGCTTGTCGCTGGATTCGCTTGCCGGTGATGCTGACTCCTCGTCGGACTCCCTCTCCGCTACTAACGCAGCACTAACCACTTGGTTGGTTGCCGCTAAGTATAGCAACAACTTTTCCTGTGGTCTAGGTGCGACAAGTATAGGAGTGGAAGACAGGTACCGTTTCAAATCCTGCAACGCCGCCTCCGCTTCCGGAGTCCACTTCATGGGACCTGCCTTCTTCAAGATTTTGAAGAAAGGTAGGGCGCGTTCTGCAGACTTTGAAATGAACCTACTGAGGGCAGCAACACAACCTGCAAGCCTTCTGACATCCTTGACGCGCTTCGGGGCCTCTATCTGCTCAATGGCTTTGATCTTGTCGGGGTTGGCTTCAATACCCCTCTGTGATACAAAGAACCCGAGAAGCTTGCCGGAGGGGACTCCAAAGACGCACTTCTCGGGGTTCAACTTGAGCTGTATCCTGCGCAGGTTCTGAAACGTTTCTTCCAAGTCTTGAATCAGGGTTTCCTTGCTCTTGCTCTTCACCACGATGTCATCCATGTAAGCTTCTACATTTCTGTGGATTTGTGGCTCAAAAGCAGTGTACACTACCCTTGCAAAGGTTGAGCCTGCATTCTTCAATCCAAATGGCATGCGGATAAAGCAATAAGTGCCACACGGAGTGATGAATGCAGTCTTCTCTTCATCTTCCTTGGCCATGAAAATCTGATGATAGCCTGAGTATGCATCAAGAAAGCAGAGCAGCTCACATCCGGCAGTGGAGTCAACGATCTGGTCAATGCGCGGCAAAGGGAATGGATCCTTGGGACATGCTTTATTGACATCGGTGAAGTCTATACACAGTCTCCACTTCCCGTTGGCCTTGCGCACGACGACTGGGTTTGCCAACCACGTCGGATGGATCACACCTCTAACTAGGCCTGCCGCCTCTAGCTTCTTGATTTCCTCGTTGATGAACTCTTGGCGCTCCACGGCTTGCTTCCTCACTTTCTGCTTGATGGGCCGCGCATGAGGACAGACAGCAAGCTTGTGCTCAATCACCTTCCTGGGAACACCGGGGATGTCAGATGGTTGCCAGGCAAACACATCGACATTCGCCCGCAGGAAGGCAACGAGCGCGCTTTCCTATTTGCTGTCAAGGGTGGCACTGATGGTGAAGGTACCACCAGTGCCGTCCTCCTTTGCGGATACCTTCTTTGTTGCCGGAGGAGCAGCCATTCCTTTCTTACTCTTGCCGGTGGAGCTCGATGGAACGTCCTCGACGGCAGCGCAGCACCCCGAGGAGGTGCGGTTGCCGGAGTGGGTCCCAGAGCACTTGCCGGACTTGGTCTTCGTCTTCTTCCCCCCGGGAGCTTCAGCGGCAAGAGTATCCTTCTCGGCCGCAGCTGCCGCATCCCGGTAAATCTTGTCTGCGCAAATAAGCGCATCCTTCTTGTCGCTGTGGACAGTGATGACGCTTATCGGCCCCGGCATCTTCAGCACGTTGTAGGCATAGTGGGAAGCTGCCATGAACTTGGCGAGGGCAGGACGGCCAAGTATTCCATTGTAGGGCAATGGAATATCGGCGACGTCAAAGGTGATGCGCTCAGTCCTGAAGTTGAGCTCCCCGCCAAAGGTCACCGGCAGAGTGATCTTTCCCTTGGGCTTGCTCCTTCCCGGGTTGATTCCTTGGAATGAACCGGTCTCTTCGATCTCGCCATCTTGAATCTGGAGTTTCTTGATCACAGCAGAGGAGATCAAGTTCAGCCCGGCCCCGCCGTCAACCAACATTTTGGTGACCTTGAGGTTGCGGATGGTGGGAGAAACCAGCATCGGCAAGCACCCGACCGCGGTGGTGCGGTCAGGGTGATCCTCAAGGTCAAAAACGATGGGCGTGCTGGACCATTTGAGGAGCCTGCGCGACTCCACGGGCGGCTCCGCTGCGTTTACCTCACGCACCCACTGCTTGAGTTGGCGGTGGGAGGTATGCAGGGAGGCGCCACCGTCGACGCACAGGACCTCCGTGGCCTTCTGGAACTCCTGCTCGCTGTTCTCCTCGTCCTCCATGTCTTCGTCGTCGTCTTCATCGTCGTTGTCGCGGCCCCGGGGAGGTCGATCTCCTTGCCGCTGCTTAGCCTTGCCGCGGCGTCCTCCCCGGCCGTTGAACGGCCGCTTCTTGCTGGGCTCTTCCCCGCCACCTTGGGCCTTCTCCTTGTCGCGCCTCTCGTACTCAGCTTTTTGCTGCTCGACGAGGTACTCGACGCGCTTGCAGTTGGAGAGATCGTGACCCTTGGTGCGGTGAATCTTACAGTATTGCTTGTCGGAGCTACCCGGCTTGTCGGCCGCCGCTGCAGGGGCAGGCTCCTTGCCGGAGCCGCCAGCCTGCGCTTGCTTGGCGGGGGCCTCCTTGCCGGACTTCTCGACAGCAAGCACCTCCTTCTTGCCCTTCTTTCTGTTGTTCCGCCGCCGGCTCTTCTTTGCCGGGGCGGCGTCGTCGCTGTCGCTTCCTCCCGCGCCAGCATCCTCCCCGGGGAGTTTCCTCCCCTCTTCTGCGCGTGCGCACTTGTCAGCAAGAGCGTAGAGCTCGCTGACGTCCCTAATCTTGGTCATCGCCATTTCCTCACGCATGCGGCGGTTACGCACGTTCTGATGGAACGCGCTGATAACCGCGGCAGGGTGAACGTCAGGGATGTTGTGCTGCACCCGGCTGAAGCGTTGGATATACTTGCGCAGGGGTTCGCCTTCCTTCTGGGCCAAGATATGGAGATCGCTCTCCTGGCCATGGGGTTTGTGGCCGCCGGTGAAGGCGCCAACAAACTGGTGGCAAAGGTCGGCCCAAGAAGAGATGGAACCTTCCGGCAAGTGCATGAGCCACGAACGGACGTTCGGCTTTAGCACGAGCGGGAAGTAATTCGCCAAGATCTGCTCGTCTCGCCCCCCGGCAGCTTGTACTGCGATGGTGTAGACGCTGAGAAACTCCGAGGGGTGCGTCTTGCCGTCGTACTTCTCCGGTACGTCGGGCTTGAAATTCTTCATGCTGGGCCACTGGACGCGCCGCAGCTCGCGGGTGAACGCAGGGCAGCCTGCCGCGTACGGCAAGTCGGCTGGTTCACCGGGCGCGTGCACGTCGACAGTGTTCCCAGCTCTCTTGTCGGATTGTCGCCGAGCTTCTCGGCGGCGCTCGATTGTGGTCCGAGCGTCTTCATCTCGCCGGTCGTCGAGGACCTGGCGCTGGTCCCGACGGGCCCGCGGGTCCGACGAGGCTGTGGAGCCGTCGTCGGGGTTGTTCCGGCGGGGCGGCGTCTTCTGCTTCTGCGGCGGGGAGTGCACGCTTGTCGCACCCCCGGCGGTCTTGTCGCCGATAGCCTTCGTCTTCTCAGCTTGCCGCGGCCGTGAGCTCGATGGCTGCTGTGGAGAGTCGTTGTTGGCGAAGTCTATCAGGCTCCGGATGGTGGCCCTCCATTCTTCGGCCTTGTCGGCCGCTGGAGCAAAGTCGAGGAGCAGTTGCGCTCTTGCGAGCGCTTCTGCTGGAGTGGAAGGGAACGCGGGCGAGCGGTGCGAGGAGCGGGATACGCTCGGACTTCTAACAACGTTAGAAGGAGCGGGGTCCCGCGCCGGCGCCTTCGCTTTGCTTGTACCCGGACGGGGGTCCGGGGCGTCCCGCGAGCCTCCGGTTTGGCCTTGCCCCAGCAAGCGGATACCACCTCCTGTGGTATGGCGCTGCTGGGTCGTCGTGTGCTGAGATGGACGCGGCGCGTCCACGGAGACCGAGGTTCGGTCATCCGTTCTGTTCTTGGATCTGGTGGCGCCGTGAGTGTCCTCACCGGCGGCCACCCTTCCGACGGCATCTCCCCCGCCCACCGTCGGCTCTGGTGGCGGCGGGTGAGACGCAGACGGGCCTCCGACCTCCGAAGGCTTCTTCTTCGGGGCCATGGAGTTGTCGCTGATGAAGTTGCTGATGAAGCTGGAGAGGTTGATGAGGAATGCGCCCGCGCGAACGCCGGATCAGGTTCGCACAACCTCGACGCCCCCTACCTGGCGCGCCAAAGATGTCGGGGGAAACTGTCCGCCACGAACACCTATGGGACCGGAGCCCCTTGTCTGTGCGGTACGAGGGCGGAGGGAGCACAAAGAGCAGATCGTAGCGAGCACGCGGGCAGTTTTACCCAGGTTCGGGCCGCGGTAGACGCGTAAAACCCTACTCCTGCTTGGTTGTGTATTAAGTTTGAGCGCTCGGGAGCTTGAAGAAGCAGCTACACCCAGCGCGAAAGTGATCTAGGTTCCGAACCCCCTCCACGTTGTGCATGGGCCTCCTTTTATAGTGCAAGGGGTCACCGACAGGTGTCAACGTAGGAGAAAGGGGTAAAAATGTAAAAGAGGTGGTAGTTGCAATAGTGCGGGAACAGTGGAGCTACAGTACAGAACAATGGTCTATACCTACTTTAACAGTGGGGGACAAGGGCATTTAATGCCCGTCGCCGTCGACCCCAAAAGCTCCCGCCTTAGCGTCTCCGTCCGCCACGGCGACGGATCCATCACCGTGGAGTGCCACCGTGTACCCTAGGCTGCACAGCCATCCGCCACGCGCCCCTGGATAGGCCCCAGGGTGACGCGTGGGCCGATGAGCTGGAGCGCGGGCACACAGCGCAGCCTCCCCGGCAAGCACCTTGCCGGGGCCTTGATCTTGCCGGGCCCGGGAGCTTGTCGCTCCCCGGGCCCCTTGCCGGGGCGCATATAGCGCCGAGGTGTTGTCTTCTAGTCTTCCTGGCAAGCTCCTCTTGCCAGGGTCTTGTGTTAGTGGGGCGGTCTCGAGCCTGGTACGGCCTTCCCGGCAAGCTCCTCTTGCCGGGGTCTCGGTCTTATGTCTTGTATACTTTGTTTTTGAATGGTTTAATAGGGAGCAGGAAGGTCTCCGGCGAGCACGCAGTAAACCTTGCCGCGGGAAGCTGCAACTGCCCGTGCACAAGTTGGGGTACTGGGGTACCCCTACCTTAGTACACCGACACCCCTACACTTGTGGGTTATTGATACGTCTCCAACGTATCTATAATTTTTTATTGTTCCATGCTATTATTTATGAAGTCTTGGATGTTTAATGGGCTTTATCATTCACTTTTATATCATTTTTGGGACTAACCTACTAACCCAAAGGCCTAGTCCAGATTGCTGTTTTTTGCCTATTTCATGGTTTTGCAGAAAAGTAATATCAAATGGAGTCCAAACGGAATGAAACCTTCGCGAGAGATATTTTTGGAGGAAATCACGCTCGAGAAACGTCAGGACCAAGTCAGGGGGCAAAGGACCAGCCCTCGACGGTGGGGGGCGCGCCCCCCTTCCCAGGGTGTGCCCCCTTGCCTTGAGGCTGGCCCACACAGCCCCCGGTGCCCTCCTTCCTCCTATATATACCTACGTACCCCAAAAACTCCATACGAAGAGAGAAAACCCTAATTCCACCGTCGTAGCTTCTATTCCCGTGGAGATCCCATCTTGGAGCCTATTCCGGGAGGGGGATCCATCACGGAGGCCTTCATCATCATCATCATCGCCCTTACCATGAGTTGTGAGTAGTTTACCACAGACCTTCGGGTCCATAGCTAGTATCTAGATGGCTTCTTCTCTCTCTCTGGATCTCAATACAAAGTTCTCCTCGGTCTTCGAGGAGATCTATTCGATGTAATCTATTTTTGCGGTGTGTTTGTCGAGATCCGATGAATTGTTAGTTTATAATCAAGGTTATCTATGAAAGATATTTGGTTCTTCTCTGAACTTTTTATGTGTGCTCATAATATCCTTGCAAGTCTCTTTGAATTATTGGTTTGGTTTGGCCTACTAGATCTATAGTTCTTGCAATGGGAGAAGTGCTTGGCTTTGGGTTCAATCTTGCGGTGTCCTTTCCCAGTGACAGTAGGGGAAGCAAGGCACGTATTGTATTGTTGCCATCGAGGATAAAAAGATGGGGTTTTCATCATATTGCTTGAGTTTATCCCTCTACATCATGTCAGCTTAAGGTGTTACTCCGTTCGTATGAACTGAATACACTAGATGCATGCTGGATAGCGGTCGATGTGTGGAGTAATAGTAGTAGATGCAGAATCGTTTCAGTCTACTTGTCTCAGACGTGATGCCTATATACAATGATCATGCCTAGATAGTCTCATAATTATTCGCTTTTCTATCAATTGCTCGACAGTAATTTGTTTACCCGCCGTAGAATGCCGCTATCATGAGAGAAGCCACTAGAGAAAACTATGGCCCCCGGGTCTATTCTCAACATATCACTCTACATCTACTTTACTTTTCTTGCTTTTATTTGCTGTTTTATTAAATCAAAAATACCAAAAATATAATTATCATCTCTATCAGATCTCACTCTCGTAAGTGACTGTAAAGGGATTGGCAACCCCTTATCGCGTTTGCTGCGAAGTTCTTATTTGTTTGTGCAGGTGCGAGGGACTCGCGCGTGGTCTCCTACTGGATTGATACCTTGGTTCTCAAAACCTGAGGGAAATACTTACGCTACTGTGCTGCATCTCCCTTTCCTCTTCAAGGGAATACAACGCAAGCTCAAGAGGTAGCAGTTATCAAGACCTTTTTCTGGCGCCGTTGCCGGGGAGCAATAGCGTGGGGTGAATATTCTCGTGTGTGCTTGTTTGCTTTATCACTAAGTAGATTTTATTTGTTGTTCTAAGTTGTTCTCTATCTTAGTTATGGATATGGAATACGAAATACCAAAAAAAAATGGGTGTACTTGCTACTCATGGAGATGGGGAACCTCCTAAAACCCTCGATGCTAAGTATGTGAAAAATATTATGTACGACTTTGATAATCCTGAGAAAACCGCATTCAGCTACATAATGGGTGTAACATTGGATCAACGTGAATACTTTAGGGATTCTCGCTTGACACAAAAAGGGAAACTATTATGGGATCAAATTTATATGTTGCATTGGTATGCTCAGGAACTATGCTTGAGATATGATTATACTTGTTGTTCTAGGATGAAGGCTCCACACCTTCCCTTTTCATGCGAATTTAATGATAATGAAACCTTAGCTTCTTATGCTAATGGTATATATGATTATTATGATGTGGAACAAATAGAAGAATTCATTTCTTTTAGGGGCGCTTATGAAATTGAATCTCTGTTTAAAAAGTATGATGCTTTTGATGATGATGTTTATAGGCCTGAAAATCTTGCTATATTGAAATATGATATTTGAATTATGAATACAATGCCAATATTGATGTGTTTATTGAGAAGGTCTCCGATGTCCAAGAAGATACTAATATTTTGCAGGAAACTATGGAAGAAGGAATTGATGACACTGTGAGATCATTAGATGAAAAAGATGAGGAGGAGAGCGAAGAACAAAAGGAGGAAGAGCAGATTAGCTACCCATGCCCACCTTCTAATGAGAGTAACTCTTCAACTCTTACATTGTTTAATTTCCCTTCGTGCCTACCGAAGGACGAATGCTATGATGATTGCTATGATCCCTTGGATTCTTTTGAAATATCCCTTTTTGATGATGCTCGCTATGCTTGTGGCCAAGATGCCAATATGAATTATGCTTATGGATATGAACTTGCTATAGTTCCTTATGTTAAACATTAGATAGTTGCTATTGCACCCACATATGATAGTCCTATTATCTTTTTGAATTCTCCAAACTACACTATATCGGAGAAGTTTGCACTTATTAAGGATTATATTGATGGGTTGTGTTTTACTACTACACATGATGATTTTAATAGATATGATATGCATGTGCTTGCTGCTCCTACTTGCAATTATTATGAGAGAGGAACTACATCTCCACCTCTGTATGTTTCCAATATGATAAAATTGCAAGAAACGGTTTATGCTATGTACCGGCCTTTACTATGTGTGCATGAATTGTTCTTTTATGACATGCTCATGCATAGGAAGAGAGTTAGACTTAGTTGTTGCATGATATATGTTATTTTGTGCTCACTACTAAATCACAAATCATTGTTAATTAAAATTGGCTTTGATATACCATGGGATCCGGGTGGATCCATTACTTGAGCACTATATGCCTAGCTTAATGGCTTTAAAGAAAGCGATGCCAGGGAGATAACCCAGAAGTTTTAGAGAGTCAGTTATTTCTATTGTGTACTTTTATAAAGTTTAAAAATACAAAAAAAGAGGGGAACCTAAAACTTTTTCAAAAAGAAAAGCGAAAGTGAGAAAGACGAGCATTGTTAAAGTGGGAGCTAGCCTTGAACTTTGTTCGTGCCCATGGAGACTTTGTGAATCCTGAATTACAGAAAATTTTCAACAAAAATAATTATCCCCTTGTACAATTCCATTGTATTATAAAAATAATGTGCCAAGAGTTTCCTTTAGGATGATTAAACTGCATGTTGGTTTGTGCGGTGCAAAAACAGAAACTTTGGCTGTAGTGCGTGATTTTACATTTTTTACTGGAACATCGAAAGGATCTGAAACTTTTGCAAATTATTGCTATACAAATTGTTGTTTTTTCCAAAATTTTCCATAATTTTTAGGGTTACATAAGTATGGTTAATGTTCAGATTACTACGGACTGTCCTATTTTCACATATTGTTGTTATAGCTTCATTATTTGCATATGTTTGAATTCTTGTTGAAGCCTCCTTGACTTGGGGCCATAGAATTGTGATAGCATACAGTGGGTAATGTTTGTTCATAATTATACAATAATTTTAGAGTAGTGCATGATGGGATTTCATTGATCATATGCACTAACCCCACCACTAAAAATTCGGTTAAGTTTTGTGTGGATGAAGTGTTCGAAGATCGAGAAGGTCTCAATGTGAGAAGAAGGAGGAGAGGCGAGAGCTCAAGCTTGGGGATGTCCAAGGCACCCCAAGTAAATATTCAAGGAGATTCAAGCGTCTAAGCTTGGGGATGCCCCGGAAGGCATCCCATCTTTCTTCAACAAGTATCGGTATGTTTTCGGATTCGTTTCGTTCACATGTTATGCGTAAACTCTTGGAGCGTCGTGTGCTTTTTATTTTTCCTTTTAATAAATGCACCATGATGGTATGAGATAATCCTTGGTTGATTTATATAATGCTCTTTGCACTTCACTTATATCTTTTGAGTATGGCTTTATAGAATGCTTCATGTGCTTCACTTATATCATTTGAAGTTTGGATTGCCTGTTTCTCCTCACTTAGAAAACCGCCATTTGTAGAATGCTCTTTTGCTTCACTTATATTTGTTAGAGCGTCGGCATATCTTTTGTAGAAAGAACTAAAACTCTCTTGCTTCACTTATATCTATTTAGAGAGTTGACAGGAATTGGTCATTCACATGGTTAGTCATAAAATCTTACATAAAACTTGTAGATCGCTGAATATGATATGTTTGATTCCTTGCAATAGTTTTGCGATATAGAGATGCTAATATGTGGGAAGTACTAGTGAATGATTAAGGTTTAGTAAAAATATTGGTGTTAAGGTTTGTGATTCTCGAAGCATGCACGTATGGTCTCCTAACTATGTAACCAAATTGACGTGCATTGTATTTTGATTGTTTATATTTGCTTGAAGGTCAGGGGCGCGTGATGGTTAACTCCTACCAACCTCCCCCTAGGAGCATGTGTCGTAGTATTTTTGCTTCGAGGGCTAATAGATTTTTCGCAATAAGTATGTGAGTTCTTTATGACTAATGTTGAGTCCATCGATTATACGCACTCTCACCCTTCCACCTTGCTAGCCACTCTAGTACCGCGCAACTTTCGCCGGTGCATCAAACCACGTTATACCCTTCCTCAAAACAACCACCATAGCTACCTATTATGGCATTTCCATAGCCATTCAGAGATATATTGCCATGTAACTCCACTGTTCCGTTTATTATGACACGCACCATCATTGTCATATTGCCTTGCATGATCGTAAGATAGCTAGCATGATGTTTCCATGGCTTGTCCATTTTTTGACGTCATTACTACACTAGATCATTGCACATCCCGGTACACCGCTGGAGGCATTCATATAGAGTCATATTTTTGTTCTAGCATCGAGTTGTAATATCGAGTTGTAAGTAAATAAAAGTGTGATGATCATCATTATTAGAGCATTGTCCTGGAAAAAAGGACAAAAAAAGGGGGAAAGGCCAAATAAAAAAAGAAAGGCCAAATAAAAAAAGGAAGGCCCAAAAAAAGAAGAAAAAAGAAAAAGAAAAAAAGGGGACAATGCTACTATCTTTTTTACCACACTTGTGCTTCATCATAGCACCATGATCTTTATGATAGAGAGTCTCTTATGTTGTCACTTTCATATGCTAGTGGGAATTTTTCGTTATAGAATTTGGCTTGTATATTCCAACGATGGGCTTCCTCAAAGTGCCCTAGGTATTCATGAGCAAGCAAGTTGATGCACACCCACTAGTTTTCCTTTGAGCTTTCATACACTTATAGCTCTAGTGCATTGGTTACATGGCAATCCCTACTCACTCACGTTGATATCTATTGATGGGCATCTCCATAGCCCATTGATACGCCTAGTTGATGTGAGACTTTCTCCCTACTTTTGTCTACTACCACCTTCTATTCCACCCATAGTGTTATGTCCATGGCTCACGCTCATGTATTGCGTGAAGAGTTGAAAAGGTTCGAAAAAGTAAAGTATGAAAATAATTGCTTGGCTGACACCGGGATGGGCATGAGGGGTACCTTGTGTTAAGAGAAGGGAGCATAAAAGACTATATGATTTTGTAGGGATAACGTTCTTTAGCATTGATATTTTGAAAGATTTGATTATTTGTTGGGATGCCCGAGTATTAAATTCTTTTATGTCAAATGATAGACTATTGCTTTGAATCACTCGTGTCTTAATATTCATGCCATGATTAGATTACATGATCAAGATTATGCTAGGTAGAATTCCACATCAAAAATTATCTTTTTTATCATTTACCTACTCGAGGACGAGCAGGAATTAAGCTTGGGGATGCTGATACGTCTCCGTCGTATCTATAATTTTTTATTGTTACATTCCAATATTATACAACTTTCATATACTTTTGGCAACTTTTTATACTATTTTTTGGGACTAACATATTGATTCAGAGCCCAGTGCCAGTTCCTATTTGTTGCATGTTTTTTGTTTGGCAGAATATCCATATCAAATGGAGTCCAAACGGGATAAAATCAGATGGAGATTTTTTTTGGAATATATGTGAATTTTGGGAAGTTGAATCAACGTGAGACGATGCCCGAGTGGCCCACGAGGGTGAGGGGCGCGCCCTAGGGGGGGCAGGCACGCCCTGGGCCCTCGTGGCCACTCCGTAAGGCGGTTTGTGCCCTTCTTTCGCTGCAAGAAAGCTAATATCCGGATAAAAATCCTGTCAAAAATTCAGCCCAATCGGAGTTACAGATATCCGGGAATATAAGAAACGGTGAAAGGCCAGGATCTGGGAGCGCAGAAACAAAGAGAGACAGAGAGCAGATCCAATCTCGGAGGGGCTCTCATCCCTCCGCCGCCATGGAGGCCATGGACCAGAGGGGAAACCCTTCTCCCACCTAGGGAGAATGCCAAGGAAGTAGGAGAAGGAGGGGGCTCTCTCCCCCTCTCTTCCGATGGCGCCGGAGTGCCACCGGGGTCATCATCGTGCGATGACGATCTACACCAACACCTCTGTCATCTTCACCAACATCTTCATCACCTTCCCCCATATATCTACAGAAGTCCACTCTCTCGCAAACCGATGTACCCTTTACTTGAACATGGTTCTTTATGTTGGAAATATGCCCTAGAGGAAATAATAAAATGGTTATTATTATATTTCCTTGTTCATGATAATTGTCTAGTGTTGATTGTATTATCCGGAAATTGTAATGCATGTGTGAATACATAGACCACAACATGTCCCTAGTGAGCCTCTAGTTGACTAGCTCGTTGATCAATAGATGGTTACGGTTTCCTGACCATGGACATTGGAAGTCATTGATAACGGGATCACATCATTAGAAGAATGATGTGATGGACGAGACCCAATCCTAGGCATAGCACAAGATCGCGTAGTTCGTATGCTAAAGCTTTTCCAATGTCAAGTATCCTTTCCTTAGACCATGAGATTGTGCAACTCCGGGATGCCGTAGGAATACTTTGGGTGTGCCAAACGCCACAACGTGACTGCGTGGCTATAAAGGTACACTACGTGTATCCCCGAAAGCATCTGTTGGGTTGGCATGAATCGAGACTGGGATTTGTCACTCCGTATGACGAAGAGGTATCTCTGGGCCCACTCGGTGAGACATCATCGTAATGAGCTCTATGTGACTAAGGAGTTGGTCACGTGATGATGTGTTACGGAACGAGTAAAGAGACTTGCCGGTAACGAGATTGAACAAGGTATCGGTATACCGACGATCGAATCTCGGGCAAGTGCTATACCGGTAGACAGAGGGAATCGTATATGGGATTGATTGAATCCTTGACATCCTGGTTCATCCGATGAGATCATCGTGGAACATGTGGAAGCCAACATGGGTATCCAAATCCCGCTATTGGTTATTGGCCGGAGATATGTCTCGGTCATGTCTACATGATTCCCGAACCCGTAGGGTCTACACACTTAAGGTTCGATGATGCTAGGGTTATAGGGAATGTATGTACGTGGTTACCGAATGTTTTTCGGAGTCCCCGATGAGATCCCGAACGTCACGAGGAGTTCCGTAATGGTCTGGAGGTAAAGATTTATATATGGGAAGTCACTATACGGCCACCGGAAAAGTTCGGGGGGGGGGGGGTACCGGTATTGTACCGGGACCGCCGAAGGGGTTCCGGGGGTCCACCGGGAGGGTCCACCTACCCCAGAGGGTCTTATGGGCTGTATATGGAGAGGCACCAGCCCCTAAGTGGGCTGGGCGCCTTCCCCCTAGGGCCCATGCGCCTAGGGTTGGGGGAAACCTTAAGGGGGGGCGCCCCCCTTGGCTTGGGGGGCAAGCCACCTCCCTGTGGCCGCCGCCCCCTCCTCAGATTAGATCCGAGGGGGCCGCCCCCCTCTCCCTTGCCCCTATATAAAGAGAGGGGTGGGAGGGCAGCCGCACCTGATCCCTGGCGCAGCCCTCCCCCTCTCCCAAGTCCTCCTCTTCTCCGGTGAAGCTTGGCGAAGCCCTGCCGGAGTGCCACGCTCCTCCACCACCACCACGCCGTCGTGCTGCTGCTGGAGGGAGTCTTCCCCAACCTCTCCCTCTCTCCTTGCTGGATCAAGGCGCTGGAGACGTCACCGGGCTGCACGTGTGTTGAACACGGAGGCACCGTCGTTCGGTGCTTAGATCGGATTCGGCCGCGATCTGAATCGCTTCGTGTACGACTCAACCGACCGCGTTATTGCAACGCTTCCGCATCGTGATCTTCAAAGGTATGAAGATGTACTCCCATCTCGTTGCTAGTAACTCCATAGATAGATCTTGGTGATGTGTAGAATTGTTTTTGATTTTCTGCAACGATCCCCAACAGTGGCATCATGAGCTAGGTCTATGCGTAGTTACTATGCACGAGTAGAACACAAGTTGTTGTGGGCGTAGATTTTGTCAATTTACTTGCCGCTACTAGTCTTATCTTGATTCGGCGGCATCGTGGGATGAAGCGGCCCAGACCAACCTTACACGTATGCTTACGTGAGACAGGTTCCACCGACTGACATGCACTAGGTGCATAAGGTGGCTGGCGGGTGTCTGTCTCTCCCACTTTAGTCGGATCGAATTCGATGAAAAGGGTCCTTATGAAGGGTAAATAGTAATTGGCATATCACGTTGTGGTTTTGGCATAGGTAAGAAAAATTCTTGCTAGAAACCTATAGCAGCCACGTAAAAACTTGCAACAACAATTAGAGGACGTCTAACTTGTTCTTGCAGCATGTGACGTGTGATGTGATATGGCCAAAAGGATGTGATGAATGATATATATATATATATATATATATATATGTGTGTGTGTGTGATGTATGAGATTGATCATGTTCTTGTAATAGGAATCACGACTTGCCTGTCGATGAGCATGAAAACCGGTAGGAGCCATAGGGGTTGTCTTATTTTATTGTATGACCTGCGTGTCATTGAAAACGCCATGTAATTACTTTACTTTATTGCTAACCGTTAGCCATAGTAGTAGAAGTAACGCTTGGCGAGACAACTTCATGAAGACACGATGATGGAGATCATGATGATGGAGATCATGGTGTCATGCCCGTGACAAAGATGATCATGGTGCCCCGAAGATGAAGATCAAAGGAGCAAAATGATATTGGCCATATCATGTCACTTTATTTGATTGCATGTGATGTTTATCATGTTTATGCATCTTGTTTACTTAGAACGACGGTAGCTTAAATAAGATGATCTCTCACTAAAATTTCAAGAATTGTGTTCCTCCTAACTATGCACCGTTGCTAAGGTTCGTTGTTCCGAAGCACCACGTGATGATCGGGTGTGATAGGCTCTAACATTCGCATACAACGGGTGTAAGCCAGATTTACACACGCAATACACTTATGTTGACTTGATGAGCCTAGCATGTATAGACATGGCCTCGGAACACAGAAGACCGAAAGGTCGAACATGAGTCGTATAGAAGATACGATCAACATGGAGATGTTCACCGTTGATGACTAGTCTGTCTCACGTGATGATCGGAGACGGCCTAGTCGATTCGGATCATGTATCACTTAGATGACTAGAGAGATGTCTATCTGAGTGGGAGTTCATTAAATTTGTTTAGATGAACTTAATTTTCATGAACATAGTCTAAAATCTTTACAATATGTCTTGTAGATCAAATGGCCCACGCTAATGTTTCCCTCAACTTCAACGCGTTCCTAAAGAAAACAAAGCTGAAAGACTATGGTAGCAACTATATGGATTGGGTCCGTAACTTGAGGATCATCCTCATAGCTGCCAAGAAAGCATATGTCCTTGAAGCACCGCTAGTGATGCACCCGTTTTCCCAGCAACTCAAGACGTTATGAACGCCTGGCAGTCGCGTAGTGATGATTACTCCCTGGTTTAGTGCGGCATGCTTTACAACTTAGAATCGGGGCTCCAAAAGCGTTTTGAGCAACACGGAGCATATAAGATGTTCCAAGAGCTGAAAATGGTTTTCCAAGCTCATGCTCGAGTCGAGAGATATGAAGTCTCCGACAAGTTCTACAATTGTAAGATGGAGGAGAATAGTTCTGTCAGCGAGCATATACTCAAAATGTCTGGGTTGCACAATCGCTTGTCTCAGTTGGGAGTTAATCTCCCAGATGACGTGGTCATTGATAGAATCCTTCAGTCGCTCCCACCTAGCTACAAGAGCTTTTTGATGAATTTCAATATGCAAGGGATGGAGAAGTCCATTCCCGAGGTATATTCAATGTTGAAATCAGCGGAGGTCGAGATCAAAAAGGTTCATCAAGTGTTGATGGTGAATAAAACCACTATGTTCAATAAAGGCAAGGGTAAGAAGAACTTCAAGAAGGACGGCAAAGGAGTTGCCGCACCTGGTAAGCCAGTTGCCGGGAAGAATCCAAAGAATGGACCCAAGCCTGAGACTGAGGGCTTTTATTGCAAGGGAACGGGTCACTGGAAGCGAAACTGCCCCAAATACTTAGCAGATAAGAAGGCCGGCAATGTCAAAGGTATATGTGATATACATGTTATTGATGTGTACCTTACCAACGCTCGTAGTAGCTCCTGGGTATTTGATACCGGTGCAGTTGCTCACATTTGTAACTCAAAGCAGGAGCTGCGGAATAAGCAGAGACTAGCGAAGGACGAGGTGACGATGCGCGTTGAGAATGGTTCCAAGGTCGATGTGATTGCCGTCGGCACGCTACCTCTGCATCTACCTTCGGGATTAGTTTTAAACCTCAATAATTGTTATTTAGTACCAGCTTTGAGCATGAACATTGTATCTAGATCTCGTTTAATGCGAGATGGCTACTCATTTAAATCTGAGAATAATTGTTGTTCTATTTATATGAGAGAAATTTTGTATGGTCATGCCCCGCTGGTCAATGGTTTATTCTTATTGAATCTCGAACCTGATGTTACACATATTCATAGTTTGAATGCCAAAAGATGTAAGGTTGATAATGATAGTCCCACATACTTGTGGCACTGCCGCCTTGGTCATATTTGTGTCAAACGTATGAAGAAGCTCCATGCAGATGGACTTTTGGAGTCTCTTGATTATGAATCATTTGACACGTGCGAACCATGCCTCTTGGGCAAGATGACCAAGACTCCGTTCTCTGGAAGAATGGAGCAAGCAACCAACTTGTTGGAAATCATACATATTGATGTGTGCGGTCCAATGAATGTTGAAGCTCGCGGTGGCTATCGTTATGTTCTCACCCTCGCTAATGACTTAAGTAGATATGGGTATGTCTACTTGATCAAACGCAAGTCTGAGACATTTGAAAAGTTCAAGGAATTTCAGAATGAGGTTGAGAATTAACATGACAGAAAAATAAAGTTCTTACGATCAGATCGTGGAGGAGAATATTTAAGTCATGAATTTGGCATGCACCTAAGGAAATGTGGAATTGTTTCACAACTGACGCCGCCTGGAACACCTCAACGTAACGGTGTGTCCGAACGTCGTAATCGTACTCTGTTGGACATGGTGCGATCTATGATGTCTCTTACCGACTTACCGCTATCGTTTTGGGGTTATGCTTTAGAGACTACTGCATTCACTTTAAATAGGGCACCGTCTAAATCCATTGAGACGACACCGTATGAACTATGGTTTGGGAAGAAACTTAAGTTGTTGTTTCTAAAAGTTTGGGGATGTGATGCTTATGTCAAGAAACTTCAACCTGAAAAGCTCGAACCCAAATCGGAAAAATGCGTCTTCATAGGATACCCTAAGTAAACTATTGGGTATACCTTCTACCTCAGATATGAAGGCAAGGTCTTTGTTGCCAAGAATGGATCCTTTCTGGAGAAAGAGTTTCTCTCGAAAGAAGTAAGTGGGAGGAAAGTGGAACTTGATGAGGTGATTGTCACCCCTCTCGAACCGGAAAGTAGCGCAGCACAGGAAGATGTTTCTTTGGTGCCTGCACCGACTAGAGAGGAAGATAATGATAATGATCATGAAACTCCGGATCAAGTCACTACTGAACTTCGTAGGTCCACGAGGACACGTTCCGCACCAGAGTGGTACGGCAACCCTGTCCTGGAAATCATGTTGTTAGACAACGGTGAACCTTTGAACTATGAAGAAGCGATGGCGGGCCCGGATTCCAACAAATGGCCTCAAGCCATGAAATCCGAGATAGGATCCATGTATGATAACAAAGTATGGACTTTGGTTGACTTCCCCGATGATAGGCGGGCCATAGAAAATAAATGGATCTTTAAGAAGAAGACTGACACGGATGGAAATGTGACCATCTATAAGGCTCGGCTTGTCACTAAGGGTTATCGACAAGTTCAAGGGATTGACTACGATGAGACTTTCTCTCCCGTAGCAATGCTCAAGTCCGTCCGAATCATGTTAGCAATTGCCGCATTATATGATTATGAGATATGGCAAATGGACGTCAAAACTGCATTCCTTAACGGCTTCCTTAAGGAAGAACTGTATATGATATAGCTGGAAGGTTTTGTCGATCCTAAGAATGCTAACAAGGTATACAAGCTCCAACGCACCATCTATGGGCAGGTGCAAGCATCTCGGAGTTGGAACATTCACTTTGATGAGGTGATCAAAGCTTTTGGGTTCATACAGACTTATGGAGAAGCCTGTATTTACAAAAAAGTGAGTGGAAGCTATGTAGCATTTCTCATATTATATGTGGATGATATATTGCTGATGGGAAATGATGTAGAACTCTAGGGAAGCATAAACACCTACTTGAATAAGTGTTTTTCAATGAAGGGCCTTGGAGAAGCTTCTTACATATTAGGTATCAAGATCTATAGAGATATATCAAGACGCCTCATTGGTCTTTCACAAAGCACATACCTCGACAAGATATTGAAGAAGTTCAATATGGATCAGTCCAAGAAAGGGTTCCTGCCTGTATTGCAAGGTATGAGATTGAGCACGGCTCAATGCCCGACCTCGGCAGAAGATAGAGAAAAGATGAGTGTCATCCCCTATGCCTCGGCCATAGGTTCTATTATGTATGCCATGCTGTGTACCAGACCTAATGTGAACCTTGCCATAAGTTTGGTGGGGAGGTACCAAAGTGATCCCGAAATGGAACACTGGACAGCGGTCAAGAACATCCCGAAGTACCTGAAAAGGACTAAGGATATGTTTCTCGTTTATGGAGGTGACGAAGAGTTTGTTGTAAAGGGTTACGTTGATGCTAGCTTCGACACAGATCTGGATGACTCCAAGTCACAAACCGGATACGTGTATATTTTGAATGGTGGGGCAGTCAGCTGGTGCAGTTGCAAGAAAAGCGTCATGACGGCATCTACATGTGAAGCGGAGTACATAGCTGCTTCCGAAGCAGCGCAAGAAGGAGTCTGGATGAAGGAGTTCATCATCGACCTAGGAGTTATTCCAAGCGCGTCGGGCCTGATGACTCTCTTCTGTGACAACACTGGAGCTATTGCCATTGCCAAGGAGCCCAGGTTTCACAAGAAGACCAAGCACATCAAGCACCGCTTCAACTCCATTCGAAGTTATATTCAAGATGGAGACATAGATATTTGTAAAGTGCATACGGATCTGAATGTCGCAGATCCGTTGACTAAACCTCTTCCACGAGCAAAACATGATCAACACCAGAACTCTATGGGTGTTCGATTCATCACAATGTAACTAGATTATTGACTCTAGTGCAAGTGGGAGACTGTTGGAAATATGCCCTAGAGGCAATAATAAAATGGTTATTATTATATTTCCTTGTTCATGATAATTGTCTAGTGTTCATTGCATTATCCGGAAATCGTAATGCATGTGTGAATACATAGACCACAACATGTCCCTAGTGAGCCTCTAGTTGACTAGCTCGTTTATCAATAGATGGTTACGGTTTCCTGACCATGGGCATTGGATGTCATTGATAACGGGATCACATCATTAGGAGAATGATGTGATGGACAAGACCCAATCCTAAGCATAGCACAAGATCGTGTAGTTTGTATGCTAAAGCTTTTCCAATGTCAAGTATCCTTTCCTTAGACCATGAGATTGTGCAACTCCCGGATGCCGTAGGAATACTTTGGGTGTGCCAAATGTCACAACATAACTGGGTGGCTATAAAGGTACACTATGTGTATCCCCGAAAGCATATGTTGGGTTGGCATGAATCGAGACTGGGATTTGTCACTCCGTATGACGAAGAGGTATCTCTGGGCCCACTCGGTAAGACATCATCGTAATGAGCTCTATGTGACTAAGGAGTTGGTCACGTGATGATGTGTTACGGAACGAGTAAAGAGACTTGCCGGTAACGACATTGAACAAGGTATCGGTATACCGATGATCGAATCTCGGGCAAGTGCTATACCGGTAGACAAAGGGAATCGTATATGGGATTGATTGAATCCTTGACATCGTGGTTCATCCGATGAGATCATCGTGGAACATGTGGGAGCCAACATGGGTATCCAGATCCCGTTGTTGGTTATTGGCCGGAGATATGTCTCGGTCATGCCAGCATGATTCCCGAACCCGTAGGGTCTACACACTTAAGGTTCGATGACGCTAGGGTTATAGGGAATGTATGTACGTGGTTACCGAATGTTGTTCGGAGTCCCGGATGAGATCCCGGATGTCACGAGGAGTTCTGGAATGGTTCGGAGGTAAAGATTTATATATGGGAAGTCACTATACGGTCACCGGAAAAGTTCGGGGGG
>LR738710.1:77047041-77064195 GCA_902687465.1 Secale cereale
CCCCCCCCCCCCGTTACACCTCTAACTCCTCCCGCAGGGTCTCGGCGAAGCCCTGCAGCTTTTCCTGTTGCATCCACCACCACGCCGTCGTGCTGCTGGATCTCCGTCAACCTCTCCTCCCCCCTTGCTGGATCAAGAAGGAGGATACGTTGCTGTACCGTACGTGTGTTGAACGCGGAGGTGCCGTTCGTTCGGCGCTGGGATCATCGGTGACGAGGATCACGACGAGTACGACTCCATCATCCACGTTCCTTCGAACGCTTCCGCACGCGATCTACAAAGGGTATGTAGATGCACTCCTTAATGCTCGTTGCTAGATGATCTCCTTAGATTGATCTTGGTTAAGCGTAGAAATTTTTTGAATTCTGCTACGTTCCCCAACAGTATTGGAGGGCAAGAGTGACAGAAGCTTCAACCTAGCATAGAAATTGATGCATACGGGATTGAAGGGGGGCCAATTTATCTTAATGCCATGGTTGGGTTTTACCTTAATGAATGTAAGTAGTTGCGGATGCTTGCTAATAGTTCAAAACATAAGTGCATAGAATTCCAAGTCAGGGATGACATGCTGGCAGTGGCCTCTCCCACATAAAACTTGCTATCGGTCTAGTAACGTAGTCAATTGCTTATGGACAATTTCGCAGCTCCTACCACCACTTTTCCACACTCGCTGTAGTAACTTTATTGCTTCTTTACCTATTACAGCCCCTAGTTTTTTCTTACCTGGTCTTTATATTCTTGCTATCCCGTTACACCTACAAAGTACTTCTAGTGTTGTACTTGTTCTAGGTAAAGCGAACGTCAAGCGTGCGTAGAGTTGTATCGGTGGTCGATAGAACTTGAGGGAATATTTGTTCTACCTTTAGCTCCTCGTTGGGTTCGACACACTTACTTATCGAAAGAGGCTACAACTGATCCCCTACACTTGTGGGTTATCTGAGCGCCGCCGTCTCGAGGCGGAACTTGGTTAGGAGCACTTTTTCCCTCTGGCGGAGCGATTCCGCCGGGGGAACTTCCCTCCCAAAGGGGGAAATCATCATCATCATCATCAACAACTCTCCCATCTTGGGGAGGGCTATCTTCATCAACATCTTCAACAGCACCATCTCATCTCAAAACCCTAGTTCATCTCTTGTGTTCAATCTTGTTACCGGAACTATAGATTGGTGCTTGTGGGTGACTAGTAGTGTTGATTACTATATGGTTTATTTGGTGGAAGATTATATGTTCAGATCCATTATGCTATTTAATACCCCTCTTATCTTGAGCATGTTCATCATTTGTGACTAGTTATCTTTGTTCTGGAGGTCACGGGATAAATCATGTTGCAAGTGATCATGTGAATTTGATATGTGTTCGATATTTTGATAGTATGTATGTTGTGATTCCCTTAGTGGTGTCATGTGAACGACGACTACATGACACTTCACCATATTTGGGCCTAAGGGAATTCATTGTGGAGTGATAATTAGATGGTGGGTTGCGCAAGTGACAGAAGCTTAAACCCCAGTTTATGTGCTATTCCGTAAGGGACCGATTGGATCCAAACGTTTAATGCTATGGTTAGAATTTATTCTTAATAATTTTCTCGTAGTTGCGGATGCTTGCGGGAGGGTTAACCATAAGTAGGAGGTTTGTTCAAGTAAGAGCAACACCTAAGCACCGATCCACCCACATATCAAATTATCAAAGTAGCGAACACGAATTGAACCAACATGATGAAAGTGGCTAGATGAAATTCCCGTGTACCCTCAAGAACGCTTTGCTTATTATAACAGACTGTCTTGGCATGTACTTTGCCTCAAAAGTATTGGGCTATCTTGCTGTACTTTTTCTACTACTATCATTACTTGCTCGTTACAAAATTATCTTGCTATCAAACTACTCCACTACTTACAATTTCAGCACTTGCAGATATTACCTTACTAAAAAACACTTGTCATTTCCTTCTGCTCCTCGTTGAGTTCGACACTCTTACTTATCGAAAAAAGCTGTAATTGATCCCCTATACTTGTGGGCCATCAAGGCAATTTTCTGGCGCCGTTGCCGGAGAGTGAACCGCTTCTGGTAAGTGGAAATTGGTAAGAAAACATTTGTATAGTGTGCTGAAATTTATTGTCACTTATTACTATGGAGAACAATCCTTTGAGGTGTTTGTTCAGGGTATCTTCACCTTGAATGAAACCACAATTAGCTACCCCTCAACCCGCTGCACCTACTGAAAATATTGAATATGAAATCCCGTCGGGTATAATAGAACAACTGCTAGCTAATCCTTATGCAGGAGATGGAACCGAACATCCTGATATGCACTTGATATATGTGGAACAAATTTGTGGGTTGTTTAAGCTTGCAGGTTTACCCGGAGATCAAGTTATGAAGAAGGGTTTTCCTTTATCTTTGAAGGGAAAAGCATTAGCATGGTAGAGGCTATGCGATGATATTGGATCTTGGAACTGGAACCGATTGAAAATGGAGTTTCACCAAAAAAAATATCCTATGCATCTAGTTCATCGTGATCGGAATTACATATATAATTTTTTGCCTCGTGGAGGAGAAAGTATCGCTCAAGCTTGGGGGAGCCTTAAGTAAATGTTATATTCATGCCCCAATCATGATCTCTCAAGAGAAATAATTATTCAAAAAATTTATGCTCGGCTTTCTCGTAATGATCAATCCATGCTTGATACTTCCTGTGCTGGTTCTTTTATGAAGAAAACTATTGAATTCCGGTGGGATCTTTTGGAAAGAGTTAAACGCAACTCTGAAGATTGGGAACTCCATGAAGGTGAAGAGTCAGGTATTAAGCTTAAGTATGATTGTGTTAAATCTTTTATGGATACCGATGCTTTTTCAAAGTTTAGCACTAAATATGGACTTGACTCTGAGAAAGTAGCCTCCTTTTGTGAATCTTTTGCTCTCATGTTGATCTCCCTAAAGAGAAGTGGTTTAAATATCACCCACCTATCAAAGAAGAAATTAAAGAACCGATACTAGTTAAAGAAGAAACTACACTTTATAATGTTGATCCAGTTGTTCCTACTGCTTATATTGAAAAAAACCTTTTCCTGTTAGGATAAAGGAACATGCTAAAGTTTCAACCGTGGTTAACAAAAGTTAGACCAAAACACCTAAACCAGATGAAAAAATTAAAGTAGAACCTAATATTGCTATGGTCAAAGATCTCTTGAAAGAAAATGTAGACGGGCATGTTATTTGCTTATGAAGAAGCTGCTAGAATTGCCAATCCTGATAAAAAGGATAAACACAGACCTGTTGTTGGCATGCCCGTTGTCTCAGTTAAAATAGGAGATCACTGCTATCATGGTTTATGTGACATAGGTGCTAGCGTGAATGATATTCCCTACTTTTTATACCAAGAAATTATGAATGACATAGCACCCGCAGAGATAGAAAACATTGATGTCACTATTAAACTTGTTAATAGAGATACTATATCACCAATTGGGATTGTTAGAGATGTTGAAGTCTTGTGTGGGAAAATAAAATACCCTACTGATTTTCTTGTTCTTGGTTCCCCACAAGACGACTTCTGTCCCATTATCTTTGGTAGACCTTTCTTGAACACTGTTAGTGCTAAAATAGACTATAAGAAACAAACTGTCAGTGTTAGTTTTGGTGATGAGTCTCATGAATTTAATTTTTCCAAGTTTAATAGAAAGCTTCATGAGAAAGAATTGCCTAGTAAAGATGAAATTAATGGTCCTGCTTCTATTGATGTGCCTCCTACTGATCCTCTAGAACAATATTTGCTAGACCATGAAAATGATTTACATATGCATGAAAGAAATGAAATAGATGATATTTTCTTTGAACTACGTCCTCTGGTTAAACACAATCTACCTATTGAAACTCTAGGAGGTCCTCCTCCACCTAAAGGTGATCTTGTGTTTGAATTAAAACAATTGCATGACACTTTGAAATATGCTTATCTTGATGAAAAGAAGATATGTCATGTTATTATCAGTGCTAACCTTTCAGAACATGAAGAAGAAAGATTATTGAAAGTTCTAAGTAAGCACCGAGCTGCTATTGGATATACTCTTGATGATTTAAAGGGCATTAGTCCCACTCTATGTCAGCACAAGATCAATATGGGACCTGATGCTAAACCCGTTATTGATCATCAACGTCGGTTAAATCCGAAAATGAAAGAAGTGGTAAGAACGGAAATATTAAAACTTCTGGAAGCATGTATAATATATCCTATAGCTAATAGTAGATGGGTAAGTCCCGTTCATTGTGTTCCTAAGAAGGGAGGTATTACTGTTGTTCCTAATGATAAGAATGAACTTATTCCACAAAGAATTGTTACAGGCTATAGGATGGTAATTGATTTTAGAACAATAAATAAAGCAACTAGAAAAGATCATTACCCTCTACCTTTTATTGATCAAATGCTAGAAAGATTATCAAAGCACACATACTTTTGCATTCTTGATGGATACTCTGGTTTTTCACAAATACTTGTTTCTCAACCTGATCAAGAAAAGACTACTTTTACTTGTCCCTTTGGAACTTATGCTTCTAGACGTATGCCTTTTGGTTTATGTAATGCACCTGCTACCTTTCAAAGATGTATGACTACAATATTCTCTGACTTTTGTGAAAAGATTGTAGAGGTTTTCATGGATGATTTCTCTGTTTATGGGAAGTCTTTTGATGCTTGTTTAAGCAATCTTGATGGAGTTTTGCAAAGATGTGAACAAAAAAAATTGTCTTGGACTAGGAGAAATGCCACTTTATGGTTAATGAAGGTATTGTGAACGTCGACTACATGACACTTCACCATATTTGGGCCTAAGGAAATGCATTGTGGAGTAGTAATTAGATGGTGGGTTGCGAGAGTGACAGAAGCTTAAACTCTAGTTTGTGCGCTATTCCGTAAGGGACCGATTGGATCCAAAAGTTTAATGTTGTGGTTAGAATATATTATTAATACTTTTCTCGTAGTTGCGGATGCTTGTAGGAGGGTTAATCATAAGTAGGAGGTTTGTTCAAGTAAGAACAACACCTAAGCACCAATCCACAAAGATATCAAATTATCAAAGTAGCGAACACGAATTGAACCAACATGATGAAAGTGACTAGATGAAATTCCCGTGTACCCTCAAGAACGCTTTGCTTATTATAAGAGACCGTCTTGTCATGTCCTTTGCCTCAAAAGGATTAGGTTATCTTGCTGCACTTTTGCTACTACTATTGTTACTTGCTCATTACAAAATTATCTTGCTATCAAACTACTCTACTACTTACAATTTCAGCACTTGCAGATATTACCTTACTGAAAAACACTTGTCATTTCCTTCTTCTCCTCGTTGGGTTCGACACTCTTACTTATCGAAAAGAGCTACAATTGATCCCATATATACTTGTGGGTCATCATTATGCCATTGGGAGGTAATTGTTATGCCATTGGGAAGTAATAGATTTGTTCCTTCCATCATTGCTTCCGCGGGATGTCTAGCATCTTCGCCCACCTAGGCCAGTAATAATAGCTATAGTCCATACTAGGCCCATAGATCACTAAAATATCAGTTGATGCATTCACATTGTGATTTATTTGGTTATGGATCAGTGTGGTCTGTAATCCTTTTCCAATTCTCGAAAGGGATATTTTCCTGGAAGTTGCTAATTGAGATGGGAATTGGGGGCCATCTAAGTTGGTATTTTAATGAACATAACTCAATACTTTAACCATACATTCACATTTCTTCTTTGCTATTTGCAGTGGCTTGTTGGGTTTGAAGGATGAAGCATATCCCAAGCAAGGAACAGGTTAACCTATCTTGATGTGTCCTACTGCTCTTGATATGCATCAATATTTGATTTAGTTGAAGCTAATAATGGAAAGTGTCATCAGTGTGTCGTTATATGTATTATCAACCACATGTCTAGCATTACTCGGATGACTGATCAATTGTTTAATGTGCATATGTTGTCACAAGTACAATATATTGTTTATCGTCCTAACGATACAACTTTACAATCAAAGGAGATTCCGCAGAAGACAAACAAGTATTATTGGAGCCTCGACAATATCTAAGGGATCTCTGCTTTAGGCAATGACAACCCGCTGATAACACCCACTATGAAGAGTTGCTTAGACGAAAAAGTCATTTTTTATACCAATGGCACCTGCAGTGAAGGCTCTACCTGAAGATAATCGCTTCATAACCACCACCATCTATATGATTCATCTCTGGTTATATACTTTGCTCATTGTAAATAATCATCGTAAACTTCTTAGATCACTATGTAACAACACTAAGTTCTCTCAGAACACTGTGTATCAACACTAAGTTTCTATTTTGTTATGCTCATCGTAAACTTCTTAGAGCACTATGGATCAACACTAAGTTTCTATTTGCTTATGCTCATCGTAAACTTCTTAGAACACTATGTATCATCACTAAGTTTCTATTTGTTTATTCTCTAATCAGTGTTGAAATATTTTTATGTGTCTAAACTGATCCTACTAGAACTTACTTTATGAAATCAATGTATGATATTATCAAGCAATGTCATTACTTCCTTTTGATCTATCATATCATGATACCATATAATGAGATAAAAGTATATCTATTAAACTATCGCATGCACATGGTTTGAATACTTGGCTGGCTAATGCTTTTTGCACCATCGGCACAACGGGTCATAAAGTTAACATAAGAGTTAAAGGGACATATGTAATCTATGAAGAAACTGGTGTACATACTAAGAATCTCCGAGCCACTAGATTTAATATACTTCAAATATTGATTTAAGGAACATACCGTCTATAATATTCATGATGCTTCAAAAGATGGATATGTTTAAACGAAGATGATGCAAGCTTCTCCATGTCATCGACATGGTCAACCATTGCATAAAGTTGCATGAAAAGAGTATCTTCTGTGTCCCAAGGAGACAAACCCTTCTCTTGGAATGCACAGAGACACATAGTTCCATTTGGCATTCAGACATTATTCAACACAAATCATCATGAATAAAAATTTAGCCCAACAGACATGTTTTACTTGATGCATTTGAAAGAAAATCCTTGTCTCAACCTATGTCAACACCTGAAAGTAGGCTGGAGACAGGTGCACCAGCCTTTTTGTGTCCTATTTGCGGCCCGAGGTTGCAGCAGCATCTGCACTTGCATTATGGGCGCAGCAACAACGACATCATGAAGTCATACCTGAATCTTCTCTAGACGGTAGGCATTGTCTCTCTCGAGCTACCAGTGGCAACTCCATCTCTCCCTACAAATGGGTTAACAGATGTCCTGAATCCGCCTCAAACAGCAAGTAATCAGGGGATGGTTATGGTTCCATTCCATTCGTAGTATAAGTTCTGTTATGTTTTGTTTTCATAAAAAGTGGGAGTATCAGTTCCAGTTAATTTTACTCATCAGATGGTAAATCCATGTGCGCCTACTGAATTCCATTGTTGTTTTTTGTTGGGGATCTCATCTCAGTGGGCTGATACCTGTGCTCTTGGACAGAGATCTTTGAACAGAAATCATGGTATTATTATTCATTTAAAAACAAAGACCATGCTTGCAGTTTGCAGTACCGCAATTCTATATTTTCAACCGAGTTTGAAATACCTTTTCTTCCAGGTGTGTATGTTTGTCTTGCCCATTCGGCAATGCCATTCATCTCTCCTAAGTTTCACTGACATGTAGATGTACATATTTTCCCTCTAGTAGTTCTTCATCTCTTGAAAAATGTCATGTGTAGATAGATTTTTAGTTAGCATGGCGAAAGGGCAAATCTTTAGCAATCTATGATTGCTACTCCCTCCGTAAACTAATATAAGAGTGTTTAGAATACTAATAGTAATCTAAACACTTTTATATTAGTTTACAGAGAGAGTATTTTCTAGCACACGGTTACAAACAACTTGAGAAAATCAAAAAATGACTTACGAAAATCCTCACTTTGAGGTGAAACAGTAAATACAAATGCAACATGAGGGTTGTAGTTAATGAACAAGGACTATAGGAAATAGAAAGATAAAAAAATAAATGGAAATTAGATCCCGTGGGGAATTCCCCTAAAAAGGATCCGGTGAGGAATGAACCTCCACTTCCCCTATTGAGGTTGCGTCGACCGGGCACGAGCATCTACAGTCGGACTTATCCAGCCCTTCAAACGCGCGTCCGCGGACAATGTCCAATCACACCTCAAAATTTTCTTTTCACAACCGGACACCTCAATTAGCACATCTCAAATCCATACAATCTCATGCAATTGCGTAAAACGATGCATTACACACATCGTTCGGCTACTACATCAGAACATGCCATCGGACTACCAAAATTTGGCTTGTTTAGCTATGGAGAAGATCATCCACGGCTGCCCTTCCTGTTCTTCTCGCAGAAGTAGTGGTCGAGGACGCAGTACGAATCGAGTCGGAGCTGCTCGTCGACAGAGTTGTCCGACCCGTCGATGGCCTCCTCCTTCTCTTTGGGGCAGCTCGGCCATGGCACAGACCGCTTGATTCTGCTCTCGGACGATGGAGCGTGTGTTCCTCTGCTGCCGCTTCTTTAAGATGCGGGCACAAATGGCTTCCTCCTCTATGCCCCTCCCCCCCCCCATCGCTGCATCAACCGCCTCCGCAGCCATGTCGGCAACAAGGCGGGCCTCGGCCGCCCTCATCCTCTTCTTCCCACAACGGGCACACTGGTCCTGGTGTGGCTCATACTCCGACAGACCGGTGATGGGGAAAGGGAGATTGGAAGGCTCTCGGAAGGACTGCGATGATCCAGCCACGGAGGATCCGAGGGCCCGATGCGCCGACGCATTCGACTCACGCCGAACAGAGCCCACTATCCTCCCGGGAGCGGGGGAGTGCAATGCAGACGGCCATTGTCTCCTCCTCCAAACCGCACTGGACGACACCCCAAGTCGACGGATGTGTACTGGTGGTCGTCGGATTCGCTGCCTGCCATACCGAAGAAAGCAGGAGATCGTCGGACGGGAGCTTAGGTGGCGGAGTGGAGTGAAGTGGCAGGGTTTGCCAACATGGGTCAGGTCCGACGTGACGGACGCGCCCAGTCGCATCCAGACTTTCTCATATCCACCATATATTTAGGCTGGAAATGAAGGGTGCCGCCCAGCCCAGACGTTTGAGCCCGGTTTTGATGGGTCTGTCTGGTTTGGGTTTTTTTCTTACCGC
Source organism: Secale cereale (assembly GCA_902687465.1). NCBI lineage: Eukaryota > Viridiplantae > Streptophyta > Magnoliopsida > Poales > Poaceae > Secale > Secale cereale. The sequence continues at coordinate 77,056,231 of LR738710.1, forward strand.
AGGGGGTTTGATGCCGCGGGTGTTGATTGCTAATATAAGTTGGATCCTTGATTCTTCCTCCTCGACATGCGTGCCGAAAGGCGGGCGATCTCCCGTGATCAGTCCGTGGAACGGCGGGACGAGATGTGGCGTCTTGTTCTGTTCATTCGTGCAAGCGCGTTACAAGAGCGGCACATCCCGTGCACCAACGATAGCTGGACGAGAACGCTGAACGCGACACACGCACAGTACCTTTTTCTTTCCTGTTTGTTGAAACATCACACTCTCGGCCTCGGGGCTACGCATCAGTAGGATGAGGATCAGAGCATCTTTCCTTCGTTGTTAGGCCGAATGCTCATCCCAAGATCAAATCCAATTCCTATGTAAAAAAGAAAAAAAAAAAGAAAAAAGATCGAATCCAAGGGCAACACGACACGAGACGACACGACCGTACCAACCAGGCCATCACCGCGCCGAAGCAGGCTCCGAAAAAACAAATAAATTTCGAAATCGAAGTGAAGTCTGTTTTTTTTTTTATTGAAGGGTAAAAGTGAAGTCTGGTAAAACGAAGGCCGCAACAGAAGCGGGGCCTCCCGGGGCATTCGCTCGGATAATACTAGTAATAAATTAGTACGCGTGTTTGGTAAGCCGCTGCTTCGCTCGGATAATAACCCCACGTCGCTCGGGATAATACTACGCCGGATTTCCTTTATCCTTTTACTTATATTATTATTATTATTATTACGTCAGCCGCCGCCGGGCTATATAACGGAGCAGAGAGCAGCGCTGGTCTGACACTGCGCACGAGGGTCTCCGCATCGGCTTCAGTCAGTCCCCTAATCCCTATCCGGCCGCTTAACCACCCCCGCACGGATCGCGGAGCTGGTTGCCTCCCACTTCTCCGGCGGCCGCCGCGGTGAGCATCCCCCGTCTTCTCCGTCCTATGCTTCCTCCTCCTTTTCCACGACCCGCGTCACTAGCCAGCCGGCGCGGTCGCCTCCGGCTGGCTGGAGATCCCCCGTCGCCGTCCGTCGGCGCGGTCGTGGGGTATCAGTATCATCACTTCGCTGTGACAGAATCCCATCTGAAGTTTCCAATCCGTCCCGTTTGTAGTAGCCGCGGCCCGCGGGTGTCCTACCTTAGCGGCGTGCTTGAGTGCCAGTGGTGCGCTAGAAGCACAGGACTTTGATCTGTAGAAAGATTGGGGGGTTCATTTCAATCGAGCCCCGGCGGTAGGTCCGGTGTTCTCGCCGAGGCAGGCTGGTGTTTAGGACCCCGCGGGCAGATAATTTTCGCGTTCCTGGCCTACAGATTGGATCCTCTTATGACTAATCGATAGATGCAATTATTTATTCTGTTCATTTTTGGTTTCAGTTGCGGAGACCTCTCATTCACTCGCTATGAAGAGCGCAAAGCTCTTAGTCCTGCTGCTAGCGTCGTCCCTGTGCCTGTCAGCTGCGGTGAGCGATTGCTAACTCTGTGGTCTTCTTTGAATGATGCCCATGGTAATTTGATGTGATCCCGGTTCTGATTTTGGTTATTTCCTTGCAGATCGCCGCGCAGGGAACCTGCCCGGCCGACATTGACGCCAAGTGCGGCGACGCCCCGACCGATGACTGGGAGGGCGAGTTCTTCCCCGGCATTACCAAGATCAGATATGAGGTGAGGCCATTGACCTTGAACGGAACAGATTATGTGCTGTCAACGGGTTGCTTTCAGTTTTATAACATTTGTCCTTGAACGATTGCGCCGCAGGGTCCAACCAGCAAGAAGCCGCTTTCCTACAAGTGGTATAATGCGGAGGAAGTGATCCTTGGAAAGAAAATGAAAGTACGATTTGCAGATCTATGTCTTTTTGGTAGTAGATCTTTTTAGTTTCCTTTGAACATTTTGTGCTACAGTGAGATTATATATTCGTTTCATGCTACAGGATTGGTTGAGGTTCAGCGTGGCGTTCTGGCACACATTCCGGGGTACTGGAGGAGACCCTTTTGGTGCAGCCACAAAGAACTGGCCTTGGGAGGATGGCACCAATTCCTTGGCCATGGCTAAGAAAAGAAGTACGTGGATTTCTTGATCTTGTTCTTTTAGGTCCACGGTGTTATGAAATTGCATATTTGCTGGAGTCAACAACTTATGTTTCGATTTCCATTTCAGTGAAAGCTCACTTCGAGTTCATGGAGAAGCTTGGAGTCGAGAGGTGGTGCTTCCATGACAGGGACATCGCCCCTGATGGCAAAACACTCGCGGTATGAATTTATCAGAATGATCTAGCTATCATGGAAAGCATGTCGAAGTTGCAAGTTGCAACCCTGAGTTAGGGTCTTAGGGATCGAGACTAGTAGTGCCCCATATCAGTGTTTGATTATTATCAGGAGTGCATGACTGTTTTCTGCACAAGGAATATGATTGATGATGTTTTACAGCTACTTTATACTTTGATCTGTGACTAAAAAGAACACTTGTTTGGGATCATCTATTTAATTATACCTGTCCAACTTGGTACAGCAAGAGCTGCAAGTCCATCATGTAACCAGCCTGATCATCATAATTTACTTCTGTACTTCTAGATGAACTTTACTCCAGTAGACTGCTTCTGTCTAAAATGGCATCTCAGGGTGTCACTGTAGTATATCTGAAAAACAGTGTCATTGTAATTTGACTATCTTGGCTTCTAGGCCCTGAAATGGTCAGTATTCTCAATCCAAAGGCTTCTTTTGTTCACATTGCAGGAAACAAATGCTAACTTGGATGAGATAGTTGAGCTGGCAAAGCAACTCCAGGTTACTGCTACAACCTTAAAAATGTTTCAACATTTAGGTTTCCTACACCATTTTCCCGCTCTTTGCTCAAAAATATACTCTGAACTTCATGTAGAGTGAGACCAATATAAAGCCACTGTGGGGAACAGCGCAGCTTTTCATGCATCCACGCTACATGCACGGAGCTGCTACTAGGTGGGTACTAAATTTCACTGCATTTGTAAATTTGAGTCATGACTTGAAACTAAGCAAGGCCTACACTGATGCTGCAGCCCGGAGGTCAAAGTGTACGCTTATGCTGCTGCTCAAGTGAAGAAAGCTTTGGAGGTTGGTTGTCTCTAAATACCTTAGGGAGTCTTCTATCTTGCTAGTTGTTAACTTGTATCCCCCTGCAGGTTACTCACTACCTAGGTGGTGAAAACTATGTATTCTGGGGTGGAAGGGAGGGTTACCAAACTCTTCTCAACACTGATATGAAGAGAGAACTTGAACATTTGGTATGGGTCAAACATACTTGTTGACTTTTGTTTGTCTTTCTACTTGGTGTAGTTTGTAGCACAAATTATGTGTAATCTTTTTAAAAAAATTCTAGATTTGATAACTTGTTCTTCTGTGGTCCAGGCTAACTTTCTTCAAGCTGCTGTTAACCACAAGAAGAAGATCGGCTTTAACGGTAATTGCTTTGCAGTGCTATATTTGATGTTCTGGTTCGAGTCTCCCAAATTTGACAGTAAATAGTTCGATTTTTCCGCTTTCTGATAATTGAAGATACCAAGTTCGATTTTTCCGCTCTATGATAATTGATTGAAGATACTGAGAGTCTGAATCTTTTTTTTTCAGGAACATTGTTGATAGAGCCTAAACCACAAGAACCAACAAAGCATCAGTATGTTTGTTGTCTGGAAATTATATATTAGCAAAATGTTAACAGGACTGGAAAGAATAATACTTATTTTTCGCTTGCAGGTATGACTGGGATGTTGCGACTACATTCTCTTTCCTACAGAAGTTTGGTCTTACAGGTAATATTTGAAATTTGGCAAAAAATAAATATATAGTATCACCATTCCTGTTTTTCGTATGTTTATGTGTACATTTGCAACAATTTTATGCAAATTAAGCACGGGAATCTAACCATGTTTTCCTGAGAATCATCTTAGAACGTTCTTTGTTTAGAATAAAATGGATTCATTTTTTTATAATAATTTGGTGATACAGGAGAATTCAAGATAAATGTCGAATGCAACCACGCTACTCTCTCTGGGCATAGGTAAGTTTCTTGCTCGCCTAAATCCAGTCAGAACAGCTTAAAGTGATACTAGTACCATAACTGCATCTAAAACCTGTGCCCTGCAGCTGCCATCATGAGCTTGAGACTGCACGCATTAATGATATTCTTGGAAACATTGATGCAAACACTGGTGATCCACAAGTTGGTATGTGTCTAGTTCATAAAATGGCTGACTTGTTAAAATCCCTGTTAAACGCTTAGTAGCTTAACATTTCGGCACTTGCATGTCGGCAGGTTGGGACACGGATGAGTTCCTTACAGACATTTCAGAAGCTACCTTGATTATGTCGACTGTCGTTAAGAATGTGAGCGGAATTAACCATTTCTTGTACCTTTTCTGAATCAGAAGTCCTTTGTACAGTATCATGCTATTTAATTCAGATAACAGTACTCATAATTTGTTCTGTTTGGACGGTTGCAGGATGGACTTGCACCTGGTGGCTTCAACTTCGACGCCAAATTGTTAGTTCCCAGTACCATTGGTGTTCCATGAATTGAGCTTTGGTTCAACAGAATTTTTGGCTGACATGGAATTGTTTTGTGGTGGCAGGCGGAGGGAGAGTACTGATGTTGAGGACCTGTTTATTGCCCATATCTCTGGGATGGACACCATGGCCCGTGGCCTCCGCAATGTTGCCAAGCTGATTGAGGTAACTGGGGACATCATTAGTTAATGACCCGGTAAAGCTTGCACATGCCTTTACTAAATGGAAGTTTTGTTTTTGATGTTATTAGGATGGTTCCCTGGATGAGCTTGTACGCAAGCGCTACCAGAGCTTTGACACTGAGATTGGTGCCATGATTGAGGTACACAAATTAGCAAGTTCGGACTTGTTTTGTCAAAAGAATTGAATCTGGGTGGTAACACTGGCTATGGTTTGAAACAGGCTGGAAAGGGAGACTTTGAAACGCTAGAAAAGAAGGTCTTGGAGTGGGGCGAGCCAACCGTTCCATCCGGCAAACAGGTAAACGGAACGATAACCTAGGCAGCTTGTCTTTCACAGCACAATGCAAATATATCTCTGTGCTGACTGACGATTGTTCCTTACGACCTTTTTTTTGCCCGCTTCCCTATGCAGGAGCTGGCTGAGATGCTGTTCCAATCCGCTCTGTAGATGACGGCCCACGGTTCTAGGAATAAAAGCAAGAGCGCGCCCTCGAACGCCCAGTCGTCCTCGTCACTACGGGCGATGTTCTATAGTTAGGCCTCCATGCAATGAAACCCTGTAAACAAACTGCGTGGAGCTGGAAATAATGTAACCTTATATCAGAATTAAACTCGTTCGCCAACATGGTGTTGGGCTGAACTTTGTTCCAATCTTCTCCCTGTGTTTGACCCTGATGCTCATCAGTCTTGAGGGTATGTTGGTTTGAGCCCAAGCTAGCCCTACTAATGTTTGGCTAGCCAATATTTTGTTCAAGGTATTGGTTGTCAAGTATTGGCAACCATCCAAACAAGAGTCAAAATTTTGGCTATGGAAAGGAAATGGTGTGGTTAGTTTAGTCTAGAGACCTCCAAGCTCTGATCATTGCTTTTTTTTTTTCCTTCTCTTCTGAGCGAAAAAAACTATAGGGGAGGCCCCAGCCCCCATCAGCAAATTTTATTAGAATTTACTCCCTCCGTTCGGAATTACTTGTCTCGGAAATGGATGTACCTAGAACTAAAATACATCTAGATGCATCCATTTCTACGACAAGTATTTCCGAACGGAGGGAGTAGAAGGGAAATATGAACTTCCTCTGTAAGCAAATATAAGATGTTTTAGGTCACTAGAGGTAGTACAAGAGAGAAAATTAGCATAGAATAAGAGCGTGGGTGAGAATACACAAAGATTTTGAGAGGCTTAGCACTGGCTCAGAAAGGTTCATCAAACTGGTCAAGCCAGAGTCTAAAGGTAGCAACCTCACTCACCCTTCATTATGTAAGAAAGCAAGAAGAGATCCCTCCTGAACCTTGGGACTTCATAGTTTCTCATCTTGACCGCAAGCTTTAGGAAGGCGGGAGCCTGGATGCTTTGAAATTGGGTCTTATCGAACTTGGCAGCTGAGAATATATGACCCCTAAAAAGACGCTGAGAAAATAGGACGAAAAGACCAAACATCTTTTGCTCGGTCCTTGACAGATTCAACAGTACAAGTCTGAGGTAACACATGATCTGGCAAAAGCTAGCACAATTGTCAAAATAAGCATGAAGAGATTTAACAATACTTCTTTTGCTGGTCGTCGGTCTTTGGTGCCTCAGAGCCATACTTCTTTTGCTGGTGCATTGCACATCCATCTAAAAGCCTCCAGAAAAATATAAAGTCTGACAAAAAGTTTGCTCATACTATTACATGTACGAGTACTCTCTTCAAAACTATACTCCTTTCAAAATTAAGCATGAATACGCAATCATAAGGTATCACGGCCTTTGAATTTCTAGCACAGGAGGGTGATCAAGACAGAAAACACCAATCAAAACAAACAGGTGAGTAACTTTTTCTTGTCCTCTCAAATGAGGATGTGTGTTATTACACACTTTCTATACTCCTTTGCTACACGCACCGGTACATTACAATGATATGAGTTACAAGTTACAACAACATAATTACAGTCTAATTGTACATTTTACAGATGTACAATGTACATGGTATGAACAACAAAGAATACAAGGTCAGAATAGCTCCGCGCAGCAGAATGGATAATAGCCAGCTTCTTTAGCGGATTCCGAGACGACTCTCAACTCCTTCTGAACCTTGCGACGCTCATAGAACACCGGGCAAGCAAGCGAAACGCACTTGACCCCACTTTCCACGATCCAGTCCGCGCCCCCGCAGTGGCCACATATCTGGACAACATTCAAAAGTTAGCTGTCAGCTGAAACAAGTTATCTGAAGGGATTTCTGTTTCACGGACAACGTTATTAAATTACAAGGGTTGCTGCACTTCAAATAGTGGTCAAGTACATTAAGAAAGACTAGAATCTCAATATTTCTGATGCTTAGTTCATGTTACACAAAAATGTCAAGAAACACAAGTGTTGGTTATAATTCTAATATTTCCTGCAATGATTTCATTTTCGAGTGGGGAATCCGAACAAGAGAAGTATCCAAGTAATAAGAACTTACAGCAGCAAGATGTTGGATTTCTCGCTCCAATTTTGATGTCCTGCCAGCGACTACAGTGGCAGCAACAGCTTCATTTTTTAAACAGTAGATGCAAAAAGTTTCTGATCCTTGAACTGTATCACCACAGATAGTACAATGGCTCGACATATAATAAGTATCTATCCTGGCTACTTTGGCGGACGGTTTCTTGTTCCATCCCAATCGGATGGAACTGCTATCACGAGAACCGTGACTCAAAGCAGACTGGCGTTTCGCGAGTGTTGACCTTGTGGGGCGAGGCATCTCGTTAAACCATTTATTTAGGTTAACACCTAGGAGTCCAAAGACATGTTGTAGTGCTGGAATAATCTGTTTGGTTATGTAATATAATTCATTTAACCTATAAGGGGATCCAACTTCTAGCAGACCATATGGATCAATGACCATATCGACGAGACGAGCCCCTGGTTCCCCATGGATAACAACATAGGGCACTCTCTCTGCATAACGTGGTTCTGCCCGTGGATCAGTCAACATTGCTTTTGTTGCAACAATTGCTGCAGGTGGCAGCGTGGATGCCCTTGCACTGTAAGTACCAAGACGAACCTCCTTTGCAAAAATGAAGTCCTGAATAGACACTTTTCCTGATAATATCCGTGTCCACTGACGCTCCACATACGATTTAACCTGCAAGAATAAAAGGCCATCAAGCTATATACCTGACACTGCTACAGCCTACAGGGAAGACCCTCCTCGTGAAGTCGAAGAGATTAAGAAACACCCCTTACCTTGACCAAGTCTTGTTCTTCAAACATTATTCTAAGAGATCGTTCTAACATCTTCGCA
>LR738710.1:77068041-77105706 GCA_902687465.1 Secale cereale
GGAGTTTGGGCTGCTCTGGTGGTGTACGTGCTCGGTTCGGTTCGAGGACAGAGGCGGCGGAGCGGTGGCCGGAGAGGGAGAAGATGACTCCCTCGGGGCCTGGTGGGTGGTCAGGAGGGAGTGTGGGTGGTGGTGGAGGCGAGTGCTAGCGCTAGAGGGGCTCGGGGACCCTTTTTATAGGCGGTTCGAAGATAGCCGAAGCGGGTGAAGATCGCCGGAGTTAATGAGGTCGCCGAGGTTGGTTCTGGCCGGTGGTCTGGGCGATGGAGCATTCAAGAGGTCCGTGGTGTTCGTCCGATGCTTCCGCGTGGACGAGCTCGTGCCTGCTTGACACGTTTGCGGTGTGCTGTCCGCACGGGCGCGGCGGAGCGGCCGGCTCCGGCGACTGTCAAACGGGCCCCGTGCGGCGTGGCCGGTGTGTCCTTTGCGCGTAGAGGCGAAGGAAGATGACGCGTGTGCAGGGAGGTAGGTATGAGCGCTGAAGTGGAGTAAAGGAAGCGATTGATGGCCGAGGCGTTCCGCTCGGCTCCGCCGTGGACGAGCCCGGGGAGGCTGCACCGGCCCGGTGCCATCTCACCGGAGTGGAGTGGCTGGGCGCTGGGCCAGGGGGAGCTGCGGTAATGAAAACGGGCGACATTGCCGTGCGGAAGAGGAAGACGATGGATGCACGGCATCGCTGTCCCTGTCGGCCGAAATTCAGTTAACTGAATTTTATTCAGTGTGGAACAGTATGCCCGCCAACTGTTTGATGAAATGATTTGAGGTCTTAAACAACTTGGTTGATAATGGGGTCTTGTGTGGTGGTGTGTAGTTACTCAAAAATGAGTTTGCCAGGAGGCCAAGAATTTTGGTGAAGTTTGGAAATGGTTTGGGGCAGAAATATGATTTCTGGACCAAATTTGAATTGAATTTGGTTTGAAATTTTTTGAACTGTGGGACCAAATGTTTTTGGAGAAATGGGTTGAGGGTACCATATATATGTAGGAATAATTTTGGTAGAGGCAGAAGAGTCATAGAAAATATAGTTCCTTTGTAAATGTCAAGAAACTATGATTAATTCAAATTCCACTTTTGGAATTTATAATATATAGAAAGAATATTTTTGTGGAGTAGGAAGGAGTTGAATAATACCACAGAAGGTGTGCATGACTTGAGAGGAAAATTTTGGAGTGACAGAAAATATTTGGAGAAGTTTTATGGTATTAGAAGGGGTGAAAAGGATTTTTTTTGCCTTTGAAAATAAATAGCTAAAAACCAAAGATTCTTTAGAGAGAAAAACTTTTGAAAATCTCCAAAACAATTAAATCAAATAAGTCCACCCTTCAAACAGAACCTTCCAAGAAAATTTAAAAATCTTAGCTAAAATTTTGAAAAGTTTTCAAAATTCCAAATAACTATTTTTGGGGTGTGACAGTATGGCACCAGAATTATTTCTCTACGGAAAAATGTCAGAACAGTCTTGACATATTTAGCTTGGGCGCTCTAATTAAAAGCATAGTGCCTGGAACTACAGACTCGAGAATTCGTCAGATGGATGGTCCTAAATGTGTTGAGCATGTAAGAATAAACTATTTTTTATTTTTATTTTAGAGATTATCAGATATACGCCGCTCCCAGCAACCTTTGCTATACAAAAATATTATCTATAGGTACTAAGGTACAGGGTAATTATTTAACATTAAGATGGCAAAAAATACATTGTCTATTAATTTTCTAATCTATGCAACCATCACAATTTCGCGGATTATTGGCCAGGTAAAGTTCTCAATTAGCATTATCAGATCTCTTATCCAAGTGGCACAGATCAAGAACATTTATCTTCAGTAGTATTAGGTGGATATTGCCAGCAAAAAACTTCTATATACAGGAAGATTTAAATCAAGACATAACAATCTAAGTATACTGCACATAAATACTTGTTAGGATCACTAACCGGTATTTTCCACGGTCTTGGTAACATAACTGAAATTAGCAAGATATTAGCCTCAAATGTAACAAGAGTTTCTATTGGCGAATAAATCTCTACTGTTTGAAAGGGAAACAACTATACAAAGGTACATGAATAAAAAAATAGAGAACGAGATAACATAAGGCAAAACACAACCTAAATTATTTGTACCTCTCGATGAAGGTTGCTTTGTTCGACATCATCACCTTGACAGTACCCAAGATCCCTAGCAGGTTAAAAAAACAATACGTCAGCGACAGCAAGAAGTTAATTAACCAACCTAAAGTGAAACATCCAGGTTCATAACAGCCTAAATGCTTCCCAGGATGAAACTACAAAACAATCAAGGCTACGGCAGCAACATTACCATTCCACAAGCTGCTATATACAATGCCACCACCAAGCCCAATCCTCTAGCATTGACCAACTCTGGTCAGATGATTAACATTGACTCAGAACAGAGAAAGGGAGGTGGATTTGCATTACCAGACTGTGGTGGTGTGGAGTTGCTGCCCCGGCAGCATCGGTCCAAGATGAGGTATCCGTGCAAAGTCCGGCGTTGGCACGCCGGCGGCGTTGTTCAGCATGGGTGCCAGCGAGGGTTGGGGTGTAGGCGTCGGTCCGCCTCCAAGCTGTCCCGTCCATCCATGATGGTGCAGTGTTGGCCCTGGCATTCATAAACACAACTTCCACATGCTTGCAATTTTTTTATTGAAAAACTGCATAAGCCTCACAATAACAAGATACTACTATTATTTATGATAGGAGAATAATTTTCAATAGTAAGAACAAGTAAAATAAACATATTACCTCATCAAAGATATCCATGGAATCCACTTGCTGCAACATTTCCATATAAGCGGGAAGGTATCTCTGAAATTCCTCTTCAAACAGGTTGTAACATAAAACATGATGTAGTAGTGAAAATCAAGTGATGAACCTTCAAGATGCTCAAAATCTAGGAATAAAAAAAGAAACATACTTTCAATTTCAATGAGATCCCTCGGGAAGTTCCTTTACAGTAGAACATACCTTTACTCGAAGATTTCCCTTTTAATTTTCGAACCAGGATGTAAAATCGTTTTCAGCGTATTAGTTGTCTTTATCTTCTCCATCAGAATCATGCCACGTATACATGAATGAACAAGTGTCGCAGTGAATTCTATAAATTACAAACTATTTGAAGCGCATAAATCAAGTGATTGTTATGCGTGCAATTAGACACGGGAGCAGATGATGTACTACCCAAAGCCAAGCCTCCCATCATTTGTAGAAACTGCAAGCCAAATCAAACAACAACAAAATTGAAGAGCACCATTTACCTCTGATTGGCAAGCATCCTCTCTTGAAAAAGTTGATCCAAGTTGAGGTAGCCCAAGAATCCACACGCACTGTGGTGAAGAGGAGGTCGGTTGGCAGCCCCATCGCCTTGTCCACGTGCACCGTGGATCCTATGACAGCATCAGCGACAACACGGATCACCGGTGCAACTTCGTCCATCCTTCCGTGCCTCCTGAAATCTCTGACGTGTGGCATCGTGCTCAGAATGAGGGAGCTGGGCAGCGGCCTATGCGTTGCTACGGACGGCGGCTGCGGCGGCCCTGAGAAATTGCAAACATAACATATTACAAAATGGAAGGCAATATAGTAACACCCATATTAGCATCCTGACAGATGGAACTGGGAAATCGAGGGACATGTGCAGTAGCTACAATACTAACTTACCAGTCAGATTAGCATAACCCACATCTATCTAAATGGCAGGAAATTTAGGCTAAAATACTTTAGGTGGAAACATAAAAAGATAGTTCTGCAAGGCTCACCTTAAATAGCAGTACTTACGAAGCAAGATAGCATGTATTGAAGATTCATCTTGTATGCACCTAGTTGCAGATATTCCGAACATGTATTGAAAACATACCCAGAGAACTATGAGTTGCATATTCCTATAGGTAAATGCAATGGCTTACATTACAAAACATGTGTACTACCTTCAATGCTATCTCCAGAAGGTGTTGCATTGCCAATGAGTTAGTGATAACGCATAGCAATATGCATAAAGACATACAACAAGAGGAAAACCAGGAGATGGCCGGGGTGAGCTCCTCCATGGATCCGGTAGCAACAATCGTGGCTACCTCGCTGGCGTCATCGGTGGTGGCCGGGGAAGCTCCGTCGGTTTTGGCCACGGCCAGATCCGTGGAGCACGTTGATGGGAGTTCGGGGAGGAAGAAGAACGGCGATGGCGGAGGTCCCCCTCCGTCGATCTAGCGACGTGCAGGATCCATCCGAGAGGAGGCCGATGGAGGTTGAGAGACGACGACATGGAGGTGAGGGCCGGCCGGCTTCGGTGATTGCGGACCTCGGCGGTGTGTCACGGCGGCGACCTGGAGGTGGCGGTGTGTCACAGTCGTGACCTGGAGGCGGCGGATCCTCTCGGTCCTCGGCCGCGGTAGCTAGTCTCGGATCTTGGTGGCGTCTCCTCTCGGTCCTCAGCTACTCTCGAATCTCGGCGGCGGCTCGAGGGCGCTCTGGAGGCCTCGCTCGCTCGCCTGTGAACGATAGAGGGGATCGACCTAGGGGAAAGAGATCGAGGAGATCGAGGGGATTACGAGCAGTTGGTTTTCTGCGATGGTGGGATTTTTTGGTGCGTTAGTACGGGGCAGTGAAGACGAAAAAAACCGGATGAATGTGGTGGGACGAAATTTAATCGGTGAGGGAGACTACCAACTGCCCTGCATGTGGCGCACGGCATTAACTGCCCTGCAATCTCCACGATTATCTTCCCTACATACACGTGATTGTTTCCTTCTAATTTGTTAACAGATTGCTAGCACCATTATATATCGGGAGCAAGAAAATCGCCCGAGATATCGCTCCGTTTTATTGAATTGATTGTGTCTGGTTACCTTAAGTTAATTGATTGCGTTTGGAAAGAATTGATTGTCATGCATTATTGCGTTTGGAAAGAATTGATTGTCATGCATGAATCGGGGACGTAAGGGGGGAAATGGAACCTGACTGCGTGCGGTGAGTGGGATGGGGTTGGGATGGGTTAATTGTAGCGACAAAAAACCGGTTGAAAAAAAACCAGACGAGGTGGGACGAAAAAAAACCAGACGAGGTGGGACGAAAAAAAACCTGGAACAAAGACTACCAACTGCTCCATTAGGAGTAGAGAAAAGGTCACTCTCCCCCTTCCGAGGCGCTGACAAGTAATGCATTGTAAATTCTCAAAAAAAGTGATGCATTATATGTGTGTCGCTTGTTGCAATCTAAGAGTTTATTTCATACATTGATTTATTCAAAATGTTTTTATCTCTTAAACCGTGCGTCCAAATACCAAACCATTTTCACTGATGGATTTCTTGCATCGAGATCTTCAAAACTACTCCCTTCGTTCTCAAATATTTGTCTTTTTTAGAGATTTCAACAAATGACTACATACAAAGTAAAATAAATGAATCTACGCTCTAAGGGTCAACCGTCGGTTAGTTGCTCCCCTTTGGGCCTATGTCGCATATTTTGGAAATGTATGTATTTGTGTGTTTCGTTTAACATGGCACGGTAAAATATTAGTCTCGACCAAAATCAGGAGAGGAGTTTGGTTAGAGAAGAGGCCACTACTGGAAAACGGATGGCTCCTCCCACGGGATTTGCAAAAATCCAGGTTGATGCTGACATTGCTAAATCAGGGTCGAGGCCTAGTGGCTGCAGTTTGTCGAGATTATTCTAGAAATTACCTAGGATCATCTGCACTTGTGGTGCACGGCGATATGGATGTGGTCTCGCTCGAAGTAATCGCTTGTTGTGAGGCCTTGTGTTTAGCTGATGATCTATATCGTTGAGGATTTTTATGGTTGAATCGGATTGTAAGCAGGCGGACAGTGACATAGCTATCAACAGTTCTAGACGGTATTGCATGATAATGAATGAAATTAAATCGAGGGTTGCGGAGTTCAATTGTAGCTTTAGTTTCGAAGGGCGGGCTTCAAATGGCGGGGCTCATAGTTTAGCCAAGTTTTCTCATTCTTTTTATTAGGGGCGCTATGTCTGGCTAGGTCAACCACACGATCCCATTTGTATACATCACTTCGATAACTTTTGATGAACAAATCGTGGCAATTCTAAATTAATATGGAATAATCTCAGGAAAAATATATATTAAATATGCATCCAATGCACACAAAAAAAGAATACGCTATAGCATGAGTAGTTGAAAGGAGGGATTATAGGAAAAAAAATAGCGGTTACACCTTGAGACAAGGAGGAGGGAGAGATGATGACTAACTGGCAAGGTTCATGAAGCTCGCACGAGGAGCTCAAAGGGTGATGAATGTTGTGTTGGACTTATAAACATGTTTGGTTGAAGTTATGGTTCATCAACTTGACACTCATCATGGTGGCAATGGGTAAAGGAGATTGAGGAGGGGGAAATGAATTTTAAGAAATATTCCCTCCGTCCCATAATGTAAGAGGATTTTTGGCACTACAGGAAGTACCTCATTACGCTGAAAATAATAATTATGTATAAAATGTATGAGCGAGAATAGAGATATCTAGATTGTTCATCTACTCTCACGATGATAACCCCCAACTAACCATGGTGGAAAATACCATTGTGGTTCTATGAAGGGAGTGACAACGTTAAGCCACCCTACTGAGCCCCCCTTCCTCGCATGCTGGGATGAAGGGAGGGAGGAGGGAGCTTCTTAGGAGTGAGCGAGAGGAAAGATAATTGTCGTGGTTTTGTCACGGCAGATGTCCTAGCAAAATGACTTAGTCGTGAGGCCATCACTACGAGTTAGCTTAAAGGGGTTAAAGCGGACAAGGACACAAGGATTTTATACTAGTTTGCCCCCTTCGATGAAGGTAAAAGCCTACGTCTAGTTTGGTGTAATATGGCTAGGGTTCGATGACCAGGGAGCGAAATCCTCTTTGCCTTTGTCTCGAGCTGTTGTTTCCTGCCCCTGAACCGTCGTCGGGTCGTCCCTTTATATACATGAGGTGACGCCCGGTCCGATTTATAGAATCCCGAGGCCGGCTCATAAACGTGTCCGACTAGATCTCTATCCTTCCTATCTTACATCACAAGTTACACGCAGTATATGGCGGTTTACAAATCATGGGCCCTAACACTTGGGCTCTAAGCTTCCTGGGCTAAAATGTCTTGCTCCATGCTCTGCTGGGCTTTAATAAAAGTAATCTTTGTTGGAAATATGCCCTAGAGGCAATAATAAATTGGTTATTATCATATTTCCTTGTTCATGGTAATTGTTTATTATACATGCTAGAATTGTATTGATAGGAAACTCAGATACATGTGTGGATACATAGACAAACACCATGTCCCTAGTAAGCCTCTAGTTGACTAGCTCGTTGATCAATAGATGGTCACGGTTTCCTGACCATGGACATTGGATGTCGTTGATAACGGGATCACATCATTAGGAGAATGATGTGATGGACAAGACCCAATCCTAAGCCTAGCACAAGATCGTGTAGTTCGTATGCTAAAGCTTTTCTAAATGTCAAGTATCTTTTCCTTAGACCATGAGATTGTGCAACTCCCGGATACCGTAGGAATGCTTTGGGTGTACCAAACGTCACAACGTAACTGGGTGGCTATAAAGGTGCACTACAGGTATCTCCAAAAGTGTCTGTTGGGTTGGCACGAATCGAGACTGAGATTTGTCACTCCGTGTGACGGAGAGGTATCTCTGGGCCCACTCGGTAGGACATCATCATAATGTGCACAATGTGATCAAGGAGTTAATCACGGGATGATGTGTTACGGAACGAGTAAAGAGACTTGCCGATAATGAGATTGAACAAGGTATCGGGATACCGACGATCGAATCTCGGGCAAGTACTATACCGGTCGACAAAGGGAATCGTATACGGGATTGATTGAATCCTTGACATCGTGGTTCATCCAATGAGATCATCGTGGAACATGTGGGAGCCAACATGGGTATCCAGATCCCGCTGTTGGTTATTGGCCGGAGAGTTGTCTCGGTCATGTCTACATGGTTCCCGAACCCGTAGGGTCTACACACTTAAAATTTGATGACGCTAGGGTTATAGGGAAAGTATGTACGCTATTACCGAATGTTGTTTGGAGTCCCGGATGAGATCCCAGACGTCACGAGGAGTTCCGAAATGGTCCGGAGGTAAATATTCATATATGGGAAGTCCCGTTTTGGTCACCAGAAAAGTTTCGGGCGCTATCGGTAGCGTACCGGGACCACCGGGAGGGTCCCGGGGGTCCACCGGGTGGGGCTACCGGCCCCAGAGGGCTGCGTGGGCCAAGTGTGGGAGGGGACCAGCCCCAGGTGGGCTGGTGCACCCCCCTCCGCCAGGGCCCAAGGCGCCTCCAAGAGGGGAGGGGGGCAAACCCTAGGGCAGATGGGCCCTAGGGCCCAATCTGGTGCGACCCCCTCTCCCTCCCCCCTGGCCGCCACCCTAGATGGGATCTAGGGATGGCCGCCGCCCCTAGGGGTGGAAACCTAGGTGGGGGCGCAGCCCCTCCCTTCCCCCTATATATACGTGAGGTTTGGGGCTGCCCAACATACGATTTGATCTATCTCACTTGGCACAACCCTACCTCTCTCTCTCCTCGTCTCTCGCAGTGCTCGGCGAAGCCCTGCTGGAATCCCGCGCTCCTCCACCACCACCACGCCGTCGTGCTGCTGCTGGATGGAGTCTTCCCCAACCTCTCCCTCTCTCCTTGCTGGATCAAGGCGTGGGAGACGTCATCGGGCTGCACGTGTGTTGAACGCGGAGGCGCTGTTGTTTGGCGCTTAGATCGGAATCAACCGCGATCTGAATCGCTATGAGTATGACTCCTTCATCCACGTTCTTGTAACGCTTCCGCATTGCGATCTACAAGGGTATGTAGATGCACTCCCCGCTCCCTCGTTGCTAGATTACTCCATAGATTGATCTTGGTGATGCGTAGAATTTTTTTGATTTCTGCTATGATCCCCAACAGTGGTATCAGAGCTAGGTTTATGCGTAGTTTCTTGCACGAGTAGAACACAAAGTAGTAGTGGGCGTCGATTTATCAATTTACTTGCCGTTACTAGTCTTATCTTGATTCGGCGGCATTGTGGGATGAAGCGGCCCAGACCGACCTTACACGTACTCTTACGTGAGACAGGTTCCACCGACTGACATGCAGTAGTTGCATAAGGTGGCTAGCGGGTGTCTGTCTCTCCCACTTTTGTCGGATCGGATTCGATGAAAAGGGTCCTTATGAAGGGTAAATAGAAATTGGCATATCACGTCGTGGTTTTGGCGTAGGTAAGAAACGTTCTTGCTAGAAACCTGTAGCAGCCACGTAAAAACTTGCAACAACAATTAGAGGACGTCTAACTTGTTCTTGCAGCATGTGCCGTGTGATGTGATATGGCCAAAAGGATGTGATGAATGATATATATGTGATGTATGAGATTGATCATGTTCTTGTAATAGGAATCATGACTTGCATGTTTATACCTGGTAGTAATATCCCTGACATTAGGCCCCAGATTGATTTGAACCTGTTCATGTCAATCTTCAACGTATTGTACAGATGTAATGCCCAGGATGGGACTATACCTCCTACGTGTCGAGGCACGACTTAAAGGTATAAGCCCATTCTGGAATGATCTCAAGTTCGGTATCTTTGCACATCTCATGTAAAAAAATAGGGATGAAAAGCAAAAGAGATAGTTGGCTTACACTCGCCACGTTACACAATTCATTACATAGCCAAACATCATCCAAATAACATCACAACCCGACTACGGGTGAAGATCCAAATGAAAGATACCAAATACATAAAACCACAGGTTCGAATCGCCCCTAGTAGAAACCACTACTGATCATCGGGATAGTGCACATAGTATCGGCTACGTTCTTCATCATACTCCCAGTACAGCTCTGTGCCGTCACCTGAGTAGTTCACCTGACTACCTGCATCTGGTGTGGTGTAGAATCTGTGAGCCATGGAGGACTCAACAATCCCGTTCCCGGGTAGCAAAACTATCTAAGCCTTGGGTGTGGAACAAGGCTGAAGAAAGAATAAAAGGTTGCAACTGCACTAGCACTAGCTTACGTGATAAGAGCGAGAAGAGAAGTGCCACGAACGACAAGGTGATCACCCTGCAGGGGTGTTCTAACTTGGCCCATTACAAGCCCACGATCCGCGGAGTCGCAACTCCAAGGTGGGAAGGCCCGAGTATTCTCGGAATCACGTGCTCAAGATACTCCGACTAAGGTAAGACTAATCCAGCAAATCCTCCCGGCGTGCCGACACCCTGACAGTAGCCGCGCGTATCTAGTCTCAGGCCATGACCGAATGAGCAGTACGTACATATACCGAAGACCCCAGCAAACTGGGTGGCACCGCAAGTGGCTCTAGTTTGGACCAACACTCAAATCGAGCACTGGCCCAGGGGGGTTGATTAATTAATCCTCGGGTTAATTACTCTATCGGCAAGTTTTTAGTTGTTAGGCAAATGGAGTACCAATGTTGGGACTTGCTGGAAAAATCTTAGCGCTAAGCGGTTTATCGAGGGGGTCCCATAACCCCAACCGTGTGAGGAACGCATAATCAAGGAACATAACACTGGTTTATACGGTTCCTAGGGCGGCATGAGTGGAACAAATCACCAAGAAAGAGGCTTAGCCTTCCACCCATTACCAATATATAGATGTTTTCATTAAAGAGTTTATATAGTGTGATATCCCAACAAGCTTCAACATGAAGCAAGAATCTTCAAATCTTCTCCTGCAACTAGCAATGCTATAAGAGGGGCTGAGCGAAGCCTACGTAGCCAATCAAAGGTTTGCATAGGTAGGGTGGTTAGACAGATTCATGGTTACAATAGGAGGCTGATAGACAAACATGTGCATCGAGGCAATAAGCTAAAGAGCGAGACTTCTAGCAATAAGCAAAGATAGTAATGATATCTGGGTCAGGTCATCTTGCCTGTCGAGTCGTCGATGGGATCGTAAGACGGCTCCTCGTTCTCAACCTCGGTCGTAACCTCGTTCTCGTACTCGGTCTCGGCTTTCGGCTCTACTCAACACAAGAACACACGAGGCACGAAATCAAACAAGGCACAATGCGCAAACTACAGGATGCACGTATGATGCACTTAGGAAGCACTGCAGATGCACTTAGGATGCACAACATGACAACATAGGAAGCATAGAGAAACATCACAAGAAACATGGCAATATGCTCAAGCAAGTATGATGCAAGACAAGTCTATTTAGGATGCAAAACATGGCAAGGTAGGAAGCACAGAGAAACAACACAAGAAACAACAGGTTTAAAAGAGGCCGAAAACTACTTAAGACAAATTCGGTAAGTCCTCATATGCATAGTTTGAAATTAGTCCAGATCTGAACAAACCTTAAGTTAAAGTTGTTAAACATAAAGTTAA
Source organism: Secale cereale (assembly GCA_902687465.1). Classification (NCBI taxonomy): domain Eukaryota; kingdom Viridiplantae; phylum Streptophyta; class Magnoliopsida; order Poales; family Poaceae; genus Secale; species Secale cereale. Next base: position 77,079,427 of record LR738710.1, read on the forward strand.
CATGCACCATGATGATCTACACGAAATTCTAGTCAAGTTTCATATAAAGTTTGTTTAAAACGGAGCTACGGTCTAGAAGATACACTCGAAACAAGAAACAATGTAAAGCTGAAATTAACAGCCACATAGCAACTTGGAAGCAAGATATATATACTCTACAACACTCAAACATGGTGACAAGAAGCATGGACATGAAGTAGACATATCCTACAGCAAACAACTCCATTGGAGCAACTCCATATGAGGCATGGATCAATAGCAACAAGCTACAACATTTTGATCATGACACTAAAAATCAGACAGTAATATTTTATAGCAACTTGGGAGCAAGAATTAAATATGCTAAAGCAACCCAAATGAGCATGTGAGGGCATGGATGGATAGAAAACAACATATGCAGCAAGGAATGATCAATGGCCACCCCAAAACTAACATGGATTTGCCTAGGACAACAAGCAAACATAGCATCAGGATAAGACAGATTCCAGACTTAGTGAAATTTCACCAAGTGTTAAAACAGCAATATTATCATGGCATGTTTGTGAGCATGTTTAAGTCAACTCAAGGCATATCATGGCAAATGGTTTGCACCACAGCAAAGATCACATGATGGGGAATCTAAAACATATGAGCATGCAACATGGGGACAAACACATCAATAGCAACGAGCTCCTCAATTAGGCATCTCGTAACAAGTTACAAAACCTAACAGCCATATGCACTTTTGCAACAGAGATAAACATGGCAATATGAACTCTAACATGCATGCTATAGCAACCAACATGTAGAGCATCTCATGATGAACATTTTGGCATATCATTTGCTTCATTTGGATAAACATGCACCAAGTTATCACATCTCAAACATGGCATGAAAATAACTAGTAGCAGCAGTTTATATCAAGTAGCACTCTTGTCATGATGATTAAGACATCTAGATGGACTCAAACATGCATGACACAATGGAACAAAACGTAGAGCACTTCACCACGGTCATTTTGACATATTATATGCACAAATCGGACAAGCACAGTAAAAGTTATAGCCATCACAATAATGCATCAGACAACAAAAATAAACAACAAAAGACTTAGGGAAAATCAACCTCAGACTGGATCGGGTCAAACGGGTCAACGCGGATCGGGCGGAGCGGGTTGCGGGTGCGGGCGCGGACCCGGGAACCCGCTAGGGTTTCGGACCCGGGCGATCTGGATCGACTCCTCGATGGATCGGGATCGGCGGCGCGGCTGCTGGCTTCCGGCGGCGGATCCGGCTCTACTCCGGCCGGCGACGGCCGGAGAACGACAGGCGGCGGCCGGCGCGCGAGGGGTCGCCGGAGGAGGGTCCGACGGAGGCGGGACGAGGGCCGGCCGGCGGCGAAGACTTGGGGCTCGGGCCGGCGACCTCGAGGTAGCCCGCGGCGGAGCTTGAAGGGGCCGGCGGAACGGCTGCTCGCCGGGGCGGCGGCGGACGGCGCCCTCCGGCGGCGGCGCGCGGCCGGCGTCGCGGCCGGGCGCGGAGGCGGAGGAGGAGGGGCGCGCGGGGCGCGGCCCGGAACGGCGGCGGCGGCGGGCCCGCAGCGGGCCTGCGGGCCGGCGTGGTAGCGGGTGCCACGTGGCAGGAGGGGATTGGTCCGGCCGTCGGCTGGACGTGTCCGGCGGTGGTCGGACGTGTCCGGCGGCTGTCGGACGTGTCCGGCGCAGCGGGGAGGAGAGAAATTAGGGTTTTGGACGAAAAAATGGCATGGGGGACGTTTTTATAGGCAGAAGGAGCTAGGAGACTCCAAAGGGGAGCGGTTTTCGGCCACGCGATCACAATTCGACGACCGAGATGATGGGAAGGGTTGTGCTGGGTTGGTGGGCTGTTGTGGAGGGGGTCTTGGGCCTCAAAGAAGAGGTACTTTTAGCCCACTAGGTTAACTGCTGTTGTATCAAACGAACTCTAAACGCGACGAAACTTGACAGGCGGCCTACACGTACCAAAACAACAACACACGACAAGTCTCACACCATTCCGGAAACGTTACACGACCACACATGAAAGAAGGACTCGGGGATGCCACGGGCACGTGTGAGAGCATCGGAACTCGAAATGGACAACGGGAAGAGACGAGTGGGACCGGATGCAAGTGACAACACAAATGAAATGCAATGCACATGACAACATGACATGGATGAAAAGCACACACGCACACGACAAAACGAAGAAACCCGAAAAGAGAGAAGAGCCCGGAAGGAAATGATGAAGCCAAAGATTATATTGCCATATAGGGAAAGTGTTACATCCGGGGCATTACAACAGATTTCCCCTTCCGCAGCTTCAAGTACTTCATAAACCGGCATGACGTCATCTTCCCAGATCACATTAAACCGTCGTGACGTCATTTGTCCACTTACACTTGTACCTATTTTTTAATCTTTCATTCATTTAAAAGCTCCGGAGATCGAGGCAACAATATCTTGCCATGTCCGCCTTTTTGGATCCTTGATTCCCGCGCCTGCCATTTCATTTTACGGCTTATAAATAGGGCAGAGGGGTATCTATTTTCCCCCCTTGCTCCCTTGCCTCTTCTTCTTCCTCGCGCCCGCTCGAGCTCAAGTTTCGCCGCCGCCGTCAACCCTCGGTTCTTCGCCAAGCTTGGCCGCTGCATCAACCTGATCGGACCAGAAAACTCCGGCGCGCCTCCGCACTCGTTTGCTCTGGTAAGTTCCTTCTTATCCCGCCCCTAGATCTCGTTAGGGTTTCTTCTTCATACGAGCCTGCGGGTAGACACTGTTCTTCATAGTTCTTCGCCATATCCCGATAGTTTTAGCGTAGATCTGACTCTCCTGTTTGATAGCTGTAGGAGTAACTCCGCTTCTTCGTAGTTCCTTTATCGTTCCCAAAGTTTAGATTGCATCTACTAGAGCCTTCGTCGTGTCTGTTGAATATAAACTGAATATTTTTGAATTTTCAGTATGTTGTAGATCCATATTTTCATTACTGTCCGTGCGAAAACTGTTTCTTCATAACTTCATATTTGTATCTCGTATACCCTTGTTGTCGGTTTAGCTTTTTCAGACACTATAATCCGGTAGATGCCATTGTTTTGGCTGTTCCATATGTTTTAATCCGGTAGATACCATTAGGCCCCTGCCTAAACCACCATTTAGACAAGTACCTTTATAGAGGCTGCCGGTTTAAACTTGCTTAGATTTTAAACTGGCTCTTCATTATATTTTCAGACCTTTCCTTCCAAAATGGCCACGCAAGCCAAGTAGTTTACCTCCTGCAACTGGGTCCAATCCCGGGTTACTGAGGAGGATTTGGAGAAAGTGGCCGAAATTGGTGCCTTAGGCCCAAAAAATGTCCTTCACTGGAGGGTCCCCGGATCAGAATGTCCTCCAGAGCCAAAAGAAGGAGAATTTGTTGTCTTTCTTGATCACTTAGCCCGTGGATTCAATCCTCCCGGGGTCGAAATTCTTCCGTCATGTGCTAGCCAATTTCCAACTTCATCCGCAAGATATCGAACCCAACTCTGTGTCAAACATTTGTAACTTCCAAGTCTTTTGTGAAGCTTATCTGCAAGAGGAGCCGTCAGTTGAGTTGTTCCGGGATTTCTTTCATCTAAACCGTCGCACAAAATTTCATGACAGTCCAAATACTAAGCTCGGTGGGATGTCTATTCAGAAAAGAAAGGACATTAGTTCTCCTCATGCCAGTCTCCATAGCCATCCAAAAGAGTGGAATCAGACTTGGTTCTACTGCCTAGATACTTCCCCGGAAGATGAGAATCCGTTGCCAGGTTATCGCTCCCACCGTCTTTCGAAGAACCACCCTTTTCCACAGCGGCTAAGTGTAATGCCCCGGATGTAATACTTTCCCTTTTGGGTATATAATATATCTCCGGCTTCATCTATTTCCATTCCGGGTTCTTTGTCTTTCGTCGTTTTGTTGTGTGAGTGTGTGGCATTCATTCATATCATGTAGACATGTGCATCGCATTGCATTTGTGTTGTGGGTTGCATCCGGTTCCGCGTGTTTCTTCCCGTTGTCCGTTTCGCGTTCCGGAGCTCCCTCACGTGTCCGTGACGTCCCGTAGGCCTACTTTGTTGTTCGGGCGTTTTACGTTACCGGTGTGCCGCGAGGTTGTTGTGTGTGTTGTTGTTTTGTTGTGTGCAACCCGCCTCTCAAATCTCGTCTCGTTTGGACTCCGTTGACTTTTCCATCCGTTGTTCGTGTGGGTCCGATGTGCCTTCACTTCGTGTCCAGGAAACACCCCTGCTGCAGTCTTTTATCTCCGTCTAGGCCTTTTAAATCTACCCCCGCGATCGGATCCGTCGGATCGCGATCGGAGGGCTCCTAGCGCCCCTAAAACTCCTCCTAACCCTAAAAACTGCTATATAATAGACCCTAGTCTATTTTGGCATGCCCCCTTCTTCTTCCCCCTTCCCCTCTATTTTTTCCCTTCCTTTCAGATCAGATCCACTAATTTTTTCCTCTGGATCCGAGGGAACCAGCTCCCTCGATCTACCCGCACCGCCGACCGGATCCTCGATCGGGCGCCAGGTCAACGCTCGCGCCGGCCGCATCGACCCAGCGCCCGGGGGACCAGATCCCCGTCGCGCCAGGAGGCCGAGGCCGACCGCACCGTTCCTCCGCTTCGCCACCAGGCTGCTCCAGGCCCGTACGCCGCCGCATCGCCCCCTGGGCCTCCCCTCCCGGCCCGTTCCGCGGTCCCCTCGGGTCCCCACATCGCCGGACGCGCCTGGGGCCGTACCCTCCGCTGGGCCGCTCCCGCGACCGCGAGGCCCATCGCCGCCCCGCCGGCCTCCGCAGCCAGCGCGCCGCCGAGCCGCCGCAGGCCGACCGCACCGCAGCCCGGGCCGGCCCGATCTCCCTGCCGCCCCGCGCCCGCGAGCGCCTATTGGGCCGCTCCTCCCGCGGGCCGCCGCCACCAGCCGCGTGGACTTCCTCCGCAACGGGCCGCCTCCGCCCGTGGGCCTCGCCCACCTCCGTTTTTTCCAGATCTGATCTGTGAGAAGGTTGACCCTAGATCTAAGTCTCTGTTTTACTGTTCTGATATGCTAAGTTTGACCTGCCCTAACTTTGTGCCTGTTGCTCCGTTTTGCGCGTGTAATATGTCCAGACGTTCATGGAGATGTGCTCTACGTTTTACCTGTTGTTGTCATGCATGTTAGAGATCATCTAGGTGCTTGTTTTGCTGTTGCAAGAGTGCATCATGATATAAACTGCTGCTATGTGTTATTTTTGTGCCACCTTTGACATGTGATATCTTTTAGCTCGTTTGTCCAAATGATGCAAATGACATGTCCACGTGTTCGTCTTGCCACGAACTACGTGTTGCTTGTGATAGGTTGCATGGTAGATTTATTATTTCCTTGTTATCTTCGTTGCAAAGTGCCATGTTCATATGATGTGTTTTCACTTGTTATGAAATGCCATCTTGTTGAGCTCGTTGCAATCGTTGTGTTCACCTCTATGAAGCATGCTTGTGTGTTTCGGGATCACCTTCATATGCACTTTGATGAGGTGCTTACCCTTTGCCATGTTTAGTTTCGAGGTGACTTAAACATGCTCTTTTTGATGCTATGATGTTATTGCTGTTTTAGGACTTAGTGGATTTTCACTAAGTCTTAAATCTGTAACGTTCCGATGCCATGTTCGTGTGATGTTCTAGGACAAAGCATGATAGTTTTGGGGTGGATTTTGATTGTTCCTTGTAGTATATATTGTTGTCTTTCCATCCATGTCCTCACACGTCCATTTGAGTGGCTGTAGCATGTTTATCGTTTGCTCTAAAGTTTCAATAAAATTCTGCTGCCAGAATTTTATTGTCAAGTTCAATATGTCCAAGATCATTGCTATTGATCCGTGACTCCGTTGGGGGTGCACTTTGGACCTAGTTGCTGTACTATATGTCTAGTTTGTGTTCAAGTCCTTTGCCATGCTTTTTGGGTGCTGTAGCTTAATTATTTTGAGCTCCGAATTTGCTATGTTGCTGTAATTTTCAGCTTTCGCTCAAATCTTGTTTCGGGCATAACTTTTAGCCCGTAACTCCGATTTCAGCGAATCTTATATCAAACTTGGTTGTTTTTCTGTGTAGTTTGATAATATCAGATTGTTATCATGTTTTGAGGTGTTTTGCTTGAGTGATGTTTTCCGTGCTCCATGTGCATCCTTAGTGCATCCATCATGCATTCATGTTTTTCGAGTGCGCATTGCATCTTGTTGATTGGTGCTTGGTGTGATTGTTTTGTTTAGAGCCGGAAGCTGAGACCGGTTACGAAGTTGAGCACGAGGTTTCCAACGAGGTTGAGCACGAGGACCCTTCTTACGATCCAAACGACTTCTCTTCAGGCAAGATGACCGAACCCCGATAACATTACTATCTTTGCCTATTGCTAGTAGTCTCGATCTATAGTTTTGCCTCGATGCCCATGTTCTTCTTGTCAGCCTCCTACTTGTAACCAATTGCCATGTTTAACCACCCTACCTATGCAAACCGTCGCTTGGCTAAGTACGCTTCGCTCAGCCCTTCTTATAGCGTTGCTAGTTGCAGGTGAAGATCGAAGATGCTTGCTTCATGTTGAAGTTTGGTTGGGTTATATCACACTATATAAATGCTTAAAATGAAATAATCTATATATTGGCAAGGGTGGAAGGCTAAGCCTTTTGCTTGGTGATTTGTTCCACTCATGCCGTTAGGATCCGTGTAAGCCGGTATTATGTTCCTTGATTATGCGTTCCTAACACGGTTGGGGTGTATGGGACCCCCTCGATAAACCGCTAAGTGCTAAGTCTTTTCCAGCAAATCCCAACATTGGTACTATTTGCCTAATAACAAACTAAACATGCATAGGGAGTAATTAACCCTCTTTCTTAATCAACAACCCCAGGCCAGTGCTCCACATGAGTGTTGGTCCGAAACGAGCAGACTGCGGGGCCGCCTCGGGGCAACCTGAGGTATCTGGCATACACCTGTAGGATGACTCATCCGGTCGTGTCCTGAGACTTAGATACGCGCGGCTACTATCAGGGTGTCGACACGCCGGGAGGATTTGCTGGATTAGCCTTACCTTAGCTTGGTATATCTTGAGCACGGGATTCCGAGGATACTCGGGTCTTCCCACTTTGGAGTTGCGACTCCGCGGATCGTGGGCTTGTAATGGGTCAAGTTGGAACACTCCTGCAGGGTTTTGAACTTTCGAAAGCCGTGCCCGCGGTTATGTGGCAGATGGGAGCTTGTTAATTCCGGTTGTAGATAACTTGACACAATGTTACTAATACACTACCCGCGTGTGTTCCGTGACTGTCAATTTCCGAATAGGGATTCGGGAGTTGAACACGGAGGGGTTATGATTGTGGAGCTTGTAGCTAGGATCACTTCGTGATCACTTCTCGCCGAGGCCTTCTCTTCTCGCTCTCACTTACGTAAGCTAGATGCTAGTTGCTGCTGCAAACACTGTTTCTTTTCTTCAGCCTTATCCTCACCCAAAGGCTTTGATAGTCTTGTTACCCGGAGACGGGATTGCTGAGTCCTCTGTGGCTCACAGTTACTTCACACACCAGATGCAGGTCCAGCTGTGAGCTATCCAGGTGATGGCACCGAGCTGGATTGGGAGTACGACGAGGAGCGTAGTCGGTACTACGTGCGCTACCCGGACGATCAGTAGTGGAGTCTCTTACTAGGATTCGATCCGCCTGTGGTTTATTTATCTGAGTTCGGTACTTTGACTTTTGGCTTTTGCCCTTAGAGGGTTGTGATGTTCTTAATGTATGATGTTTGAGACTTGTACTGTAATTCTGTGACGTGGCGAGTGTAAGCCAACTATTTTTCAGTTTACTATCCCCTCTTTTACATGAGTTGTGCAAAGAATACCGAACTTGAGATCATTCTAGGATGGATTTATGCCTTTAAGTCGTGCCTCGACACGTAGGAGGTATAACTCCATCCTGGGCATTACAAGTTGGTATTCAGAGCCTTCTCCGACCTAGGAGCCCCCACTGTTTGATCGAATCGTTGACGGTCGAGTCTAGGCACACACTGAAAACTTTTTGAGTCCTATATTATATCGGAGAGTAGGATTTCTTTGCTTCTCATCCCCTTTCTCTCTGGTGAGGACTCCTGACGTCTACTCTTGTCTCTCCTATCTTCAAAATTTGCACAAATTTTTTTTTAGGAATCCCGCGAGTATTCTGGGATTGTTTCGATGTTCTTGTGACAAGGATATTGTTCTCGATGCCTCCTGTTACCGAGGAGTTGAGCTTCGGGGTATCATTGTAACAAGCATATCGCGGCAGTACTAAATACTTAAGACGGCCGACATCGAAAATCTCCCATATACGGCCAGTGGCAAGATAACCCCGACATCACCCAGTACTGGGGAGGTAGTTCGGGAGTATTGCCATAGCTTGTTATAGTGGATGCTTTTCGAAGGTCCGAGGTACACAGTTTCCGAGAAAGACTGGTTATGTGTTGAAGGATGGATACACCTGGATGTAGGTTAGAGTTGATTGCGCGGTGCTTCCCGTGTATCCCCAACACCTGATTGCATAACTGGAATCTTTCGGAAATCTATAGGTGGGTTTTATCCAGTAGATCGTAGGCATTCTTCCAACGAATGCAGGTTAGTGAGTTCGGGGTTCGACATTGAGTGAAGGGGTTATATGACCGATGTTACTATCAGGAGTTGCATCTTAAAGGGTCCTTGGCTATGCTGATCCGGGGATTGCAAAACCTTTTCGTAACGCGTTCATATGCTTTCAGCACAAAGATGTTAGAACGAAACTCCTCTCTTGTGTTTGTTCCTGTCCGTACCTTGTTGCTTTTTCTTATTTTCTTTTTGTTCCCTATGTGGCTTCTCGTGAAGACTGATGTTATCCATTAACTAAGAATATCATTCGTTCCTCTTGTTCGGATGATTTCATTCGTTCTTATTGTTCGAATGATTATTGTGAAGACTTGTTGCAATTCATTCCATTGATTCAGCTTATTCCTTTTGTCAATCAATTGCTGATTCGTGGTCATCTCTTACAGGATGGCTCCGAAAAAGGTTCCGAACGCTAACCCAGAGGTGGAAGAGGTCCCAGAGCATCCTCCTTCCCCTCCTCCTCCGCCTGAGGCTTGGAGAGCAATTATGGAGACTACAGCTCAGAACACTCAGTTGATGATGCAGATGATGCAGATGATGCAAGCTAATCAAGCTAATCAGGGTGTTCCAGTGAATCAAGGCAACTTCTTCCAGCAGCACCATGCTACTCTCAACCAGTTCCTGGCTAACAATCCTAAAGCTTTCAGTTACTGTGTCGACCCTCTTGATGCTGAGGATTGGCTGACCGACATAAAGAAGCATTTTGAGTGCAGTAACGTGAAAGAAGATGACTATGTGAAGTTTGCAGCCTTCCAACTGAAAGATCAAGCAGCTGACTGGTGGCAGTAGTACAAAGACTCCAGGCCGGGTCAAGTGATCTCTTGGGAGAATTTTTGCAAGGATTTCCGCTCGCATCACATTCCTACAAGTGTCATCGAGGGTATGCGTGAGCAATTCCGCAACCTCAAGCAGGGCTCCATGACAGTCTATCAGTATAATGTCAAGTTCCAAAACCTCGCTCGCTATGCAAAGCAAGACATTCCTGATGCAAAGAGTAAAATCTATCAGTTCCGTGGAGGTCTCAAAGATGAACTTCAGCTTGCTCTCACTTTGTTCGAGCCAGACGAATTCGATAAGTTCTATAACATGGCTTTGAAACAAGAAGCAGCTCAGCTTAAGATGGAGGCTTCTAAGAAGAGAATTCGAGATGCTGTTCACTCTTCCTCATCGTCTCAGTTGGTCTCGAAGCATCAGAAGTTCTGGCTTCCTCCTCCTCCAGTGATTCGAGCTCCATACAACAACTCCAACAACTTCAACAACTCCAACAACAAGAACTCTAGTGGTCGTGGTTTCTCCCACCCACCCAACCCGAGCAACCAGTCGAAGAAGCAGTTTCAGTCTCAAGGCTCCAAGTCCAGTGGCTCGCATTTCCGTCCTCTCTCTAAAGTGGTGTGCAACAAGTGTGGCCAGAAGGGTCATTATGCCAACAGATGTCCGAATCCGAAGCGTCTTCCTCCTCCACCACCTGTGAGTTCAGCTATTGTCAGGCATGATCCAAAGGCAGCAAGGGTCAATCTGATGAATGCAGCACAAGCGGAGGCTTCTTCTGATGTCATTTTGGGTAACCTTCCAGTGAACTCTTTTCCAGCTAAAGTGTTATTTGATTCGGGTGCTTCATGTTCTTTCATGTCTCAACCATTTGCATCCAAGCATAATATTGACATCCAAAGTCTGCCTCAGAGGTTGCAAGTAATTTCTCCGGGCAAGTGCATGACTTCCAACATATTTGCTCCGAATGTTTCTATTCGCATGGGCGATTATCGCTTTTTGGCTAAACCGGTGATTCTTGGTCATTCTGACATCGACCTCATTCTCGAAATGGATTGGCTTTCTCAGCATGATGCTCACATTGATTGTGCTCAAAAGGAAGTCAAGTTGACTCATTCTGATGAAGATGTGATTATCTTCGCCTCCAGGGATAATACTATTCGGCTTTTCTCTCTCAATGATAAGGGTGAAATTAATGCCATAGAGCAAATTCCAGTGGTGAACGAATATCAAGACGTCTTTCCAGAAGATCTTCCAGGCATGCCTCCACACCGTCAGGTGGATTTTGTCATTGAACTCGAGCCGGGCACCGAACCTGCTTGCCGGCGTCCTTACAAGCTCTCTCCGGATGAATTGAAGGAATTGAAGAAGCAGCTTGATAAGCAGGAGAGTATGGGTCTCATCAGACCAAGTACATCTCCGTGGGGCTGTGGTGTCTTATTTGTCAAGAAGAAAGATGGCACGGAGCGTCTCGGTGTTGACTACCGGCCATTGAACAAGAAGACGATTAAGAACAAGTATCCGCTCCCCAACATCAACGAACTCTTTGAGCAGCTCAAAGGAGCTAAAGTATTCTCTAAGCTTGACCTCCGAATGGGCTACCATCAAATTCGCATTCGCGAGGAAGACATTCCCAAGACGGCCTTCAGAACGAGCTACGGTTCATACGAGTATACCGTCATGTCCTTCGGTCTCGCCAATGCTCCTCCTACCTTTTCAAGGATGATGCATTACATCTTCAACCCCTATACTGGTGAATTCGTGCTTGTGTATCTGGATGATATTCTGGTGTTTTCCAAGAATGAAGAAGATCACGAAAAGCACTTGCGTCTGGTTCTTGATCGACTCCGAGAGCATAAATTCTATGCCAAGTTCTCCAAGTGCGAGTTTTGGCTCGATAAGGTTTTGTACCTGGGCCACATTATCTCAGCTGACGGTATTGCGGTTAATCCCGAGAAAGTTGAAGCAATTGTCAACTGGGAAGCTCCTCAGAACGTCAAGCAGCTCCGCAGTTTTCTGGGTCTTGCCAGCTATTGCAGAAGATTTGTTGAAAACTTCTCCAAGATTGCCAAGCCTCTTTCCAACCTGCTTCAGAAGAATGTCAAATACTTTTGGTCTCCAGAGTGTGAAGTGGCATTCAAAACCCTCAAAGAGAAGCTTGTTTCTGCTCCAGTTCTGACTCCTCCGGATGAAACCAAGCCATATGAAGTATTCTGCGATGCTTCTCTTCAAGGTCTTGGTGGTGTGCTTATGCAAGATAAGAGAATTGTGGCATATACTTCTCGTCAGCTCAAGCCAAGTGAGAAGAACTATCCCACACATGATCTCGAGCTAGCAGCTGTGGTACATGCTCTGATTACGTGGAGACATCTGTTGTTGGGCAGAAAGGTCGACATCTTCACTGATCACAAGAGCTTGAAGTACATCTTCACACAGCCGCATCTGAACCTCCGCCAGACTCGTTGGGTCGAAATGATGCAAGAGTACAACCCCAGCATTGAATACACTCCAGGCAAGGCGAATGTGATTGCAGATGCTTTGAGCAGAAAGGCATATTGCAACAGCCTTCTTATCAAGCCGTACCAGCCTGAGCTTTGTGAAGCATTCAGGAAACTCAACCTTCAAGTTGTTCCGCAGGGTTTTCTTGCAAATCTCCAAATTGCTCCTACCTTGGAAGATCAAGTCCGTGAGGCCCAGCTCAGTGATACCATGGTGAAGAAAGTGAAGCATGGGATTGCAAAGGGCACTCCAAAATACAAGTGCTTCCGTGTTGATGAGAGAGATACCTTGTTCTTCGAGGACAGACTCGTTGTTCCCAAAGGTGATCTCAGGAAGCTCATAATGGAAGAAGCTCATGACTCTCTCCTTTCCATTCATCCTGGCAGTTCCAAGATGTATCAAGACCTCAAGCAATCTTACTGGTGGACACGCATGAAAAGGGAGATTGCCCAATTCGTGAACGAATGTGATGTATGCAGAAGAGTGAAAGCGGAACATCAACGTCCAGCCGTTCTTCTCCAACCTCTTCCTATTCCCGAGTGGAAGTTCGACCACATTGAAATGGACTTCGTCACTGGCTTTCCTAAATCCAAGCGAGGCAATGATGCTATCTTTGTGGTGATTGACAAGCTTACCAAAGTCGCTCACTTTCTTCCAGTCAAAGAATCAATCAATGCAGCTCAACTTGCAGAGCTGTACACTTCCAGAATTGTGTCCCTACATGGCATTCCTCAAGTGATATCCTCAGACCGTGGCAGCTTGTTCACATCAAGGTTCTGGGACTCCTTTCAGTCCGCCATGGGCACGAAGATCAGGTTCAGCACTGCCTTTCACCCTCAGACGAGTGGTCAAGTCGAGCGTGTGAATCAGATTCTCGAAGACATGCTCAGAGCCTGTGTCATCTCCTTCGGCATGAAATGGGAAGACTGTCTTCCATTTGCCGAGTTCTCTTACAACAACAGCTTTCAAGCAAGTGCAGGCAAAGCATCGTTTGAAATTCTCTATGGCAGAAAGTGCCGTACCCCTCTCAACTGGTCTGAAACAGGTGAACGCCAACTTCTTGGCAATGACTTGATCTCTGAAGTCGAAGAAATGTGCAAAGTCATACGTGAGAATCTCAAGGCCGCTCAGTCGCGTCAGAAGAGCTACTATGACGGAAAGCATCGTGATTTGGCTTTCGACATCGGTGTTCATGTCTATCTCCGATTTTCTCCGATGAAAGGAACCCAAAGATTCGGTATCAAAGGGAAACTTGCTCCTAGATACGTCGGGCCTTTCAAGATTCTTGGTAAAAGAGGCGATCTAGCCTATCAGCTCGAGCTCCCTTCCAACTTTGCAAATGTTCATGATGTCTTCCATGTGTCTCAACTTCGCAAATGCTTCAAGGCACCTGAGCGCATGATTCCGTTTGAGGAGATTGATCTTCAACAAGACCTTTCCTACCGAGAGCATCCAGTTGCAATTCTCGAAGAAACAGAACGCAAGACTCGCAACAAGTCCATCAAGTTTCTGAAAGTCAAGTGGTCACATCACACAGACCGAGAAGCTACCTGGGAACGAGAAGATCATCTTCGTTCTGAGTACCCTTCCTTTTCCAGTCCTAGATCTCGGGACGAGATCTTTTTGTAGTAGAGGAGAGTTTGTAATGCCCCGGATGTAATACTTTCCCTTTTGGGTATATAATATATCTCCGGCTTCATCTATTTCCATTCCGGGTTCTTTGTCTTTCGGGCTTTCGTCGTTTTGTTGTGTGAGTGTGTGGCATTCATTCATATCATGTAGACATGTGCATCGCATTGCATTTGTGTTGTGGGTTGCATCCGGTTCCGCGTGTTTCTTCCCGTTGTCCGTTTCGCGTTCCGGAGCTCCAGCACGTGTCCGTGACGTCCCGTAGGCCTACTTTGTTGTTCGGGCGTTTTACGTTACCGGTGTGCCGCGAGGTTGTTGTGTGTGTTGTTGTTTTGTTGTGTGCAACCCGCCTCTCAAATCTCGTCTCGTTTGGACTCCGTTGACTTTTCCATCCGTTGTTCGTGTGGGTCCGATGTGCCTTCACTTCGTGTCCAGGAAACACCCCTGCTGCAGTCTTTTATCTCCGTCTAGGCCTTTTAAATCTACCCCCGCGATCGGATCCGTCGGATCGCGATCGGAGGGCTCCTAGCGCCCCTAAAACTCCTCCTAACCCTAAAAACTGCTATATAATAGACCCTAGTCTATTTTGGCATGCCCCCTTCTTCTTCCCCCTTCCCCTCTATTTTTTCCCTTCCTTTCAGATCAGATCCACTAATTTTTTCCTCTGGATCCGAGGGAACCAGCTCCCTCGATCTACCCGCACCGCCGACCGGATCCTCGATCGGGCGCCAGGTCAACGCTCGCGCCGGCCGCATCGACCCAGCGCCCGGGGGACCAGATCCCCGTCGCGCCAGGAGGCCGAGGCCGACCGCACCGTTCCTCCGCTTCGCCACCAGGCTGCTCCAGGCCCGTACGCCGCCGCATCGCCCCCTGGGCCTCCCCTCCCGGCCCGTTCCGCGGTCCCCTCGGGTCCCCACATCGCCGGACGCGCCTGGGGCCGTACCCTCCGCTGGGCCGCTCCCGCGACCGCGAGGCCCATCGCCGCCCCGCCGGCCTCCGCAGCCAGCGCGCCGCCGAGCCGCCGCAGGCCGACCGCACCGCAGCCCGGGCCGGCCCGATCTCCCTGCCGCCCCGCGCCCGCGAGGCGCCTCCTGGGCCGCTCCTCCCGCGGGCCGCCGCCACCAGCCGCGTGGACTTCCTCCGCAACGGGCCGCCTCCGCCCGTGGGCCTCGCCCACCTCCGTTTTTTCCAGATCTGATCTGTGAGAAGGTTGACCCTAGATCTAAGTCTCTGTTTTACTGTTCTGATATGCTAAGTTTGACCTGCCCTAACTTTGTGCCTGTTGCTCCGTTTTGCGCGTGTAATATGTCCAGACGTTCGTGGAGATGTGCTCTACATTTTACCTGTTGTTGTCATGCATGTTAGAGATCATCTAGGTGCTTGTTTTGCTGTTGCAAGAGTGCATCATGATATAAACTGCTGCTATGTGTTATTTTTGTGCCACCTTTGACATGTGATATCTTTTAGCTCGTTTGTCCAAACGATGCAAATGACATGTCCACATGTTCGTCTTGCCACGAACTACGTGTTGCTTGTGATAGGTTGCATGGTAGATTTATTATTTCCTTGTTATCTTTGTTGCAAAGTGCCATGTTCATATGATGTGTTTTCACTTGTTATGAAATGCCATCTTGTTGAGCTCGTTGCAATCGTTGTGTTCACCTCTATGAAGCATGCTTGTGTGTTTCGGGATCACCTTCATATGCACTTTGATGAGGTGCTTACCCTTTGCCATGTTTAGTTTCGAGGTGACTTAAACATGCTCTTTTTGATGCTATGATGTTATTGCTGTTTCAGGACTTAGTGGATTTTCACTAAGTCTGAAATCTGTAACGTTCCGATGCCATGTTCGTGTGATGTTCTAGGACAAAGCATGATAGTTTTGGGGTGGATTTTGATTGTTCCTTGTAGTATATATTGTTGTCTTTCCATCCATGTCCTCACACGTCCATTTGAGTGGCTGTAGCATGTTTATCGTTTGCTCTAAAGTTTCAATAAAATTCTGCTGCCAGAATTTTATTGTCAAGTTCAATATGTCCAAGATCATTGCTATTGATCCGTGACTCCGTTGGGGGTGCACTTTGGACCTAGTTGCTGTACTATATGTCTAGTTTGTGTTCAAGTCCTTTGCCATGCTTTTTGGGTGCTGTAGCTTAATTATTTTGAGCTCCGAAGTTGCTATGTTGCTGTAATTTTCAGCTTTCGCTCAAATCTTGTTTCGGGCATAACTTTTAGCCCGTAACTCCGATTTCAGCGAATCTTATATCAAACTTGGTTGTTTTTCTGTGTAGTTTGATAATATCAGATTGTTATCATGTTTTGAGGTGTTTTGCTTGAGTGATGTTTTCCGTGCTCCATGTGCATCCTTAGTGCATCCATCATGCATTCATGTTTTTCGAGTGCGCATTGCATCTTGTTGATTGGTGCTTGGTGTGATTGTTTTGTTTAGAGCCGGAAGCTGAGACCGGTTACGAAGTTGAGCACGAGGTTTCCAACGAGGTTGAGCACGAGGACCCTTCTTACGATCCAAACGACTTCTCTTCAGGCAAGATGACCGAACCCCGATAACATTACTATCTTTGCCTATTGCTAGTAGTCTCGATCTATAGTTTTGCCTCGATGCCCATGTTCTTCTTGTCAGCCTCCTACTTGTAACCAATTGCCATGTTTAACCACCCTACCTATGCAAACCGTCGCTTGGCTAAGTACGCTTCGCTCAGCCCTTCTTATAGCGTTGCTAGTTGCAGGTGAAGATCGAAGATGCTTGCTTCATGTTGAAGTTTGGTTGGGTTATATCACACTATATAAATGCTTAAAATGAAATCATCTATATATTGGCAAGGGTGGAAGGCTAAGCCTTTTGCTTGGTGATTTGTTCCACTCATGCCGTTAGGATCCGTGTAAGCCGGTATTATGTTCCTTGATTATGCGTTCCTAACACGGTTGGGGTGTATGGGACCCCCTCGATAAACCGCTAAGTGCTAAGTCTTTTCCAGCAAATCCCAACATTGGTACTATTTGCCTAATAACAAACTAAACATGCATAGGGAGTAATTAACCCTCTTTCTTAATCAACAACCCCGGGCCAGTGCTCCACATGAGTGTTGGTCCGAAACGAGCAGACTGCGGGGCCGCCTCGGGGCAACCTGAGGTATCTGGCATACACCTGTAGGATGACTCATCCGGTCGTGTCCTGAGACTTAGATACGCGCGGCTACTATCAGGGTGTCGACACGCCGGGAGGATTTGCTGGATTAGCCTTACCTTAGCTTGGTATATCTTGAGCACGGGATTCCGAGGATACTCGGGTCTTCCCACTTTGGAGTTGCGACTCCGCGGATCGTGGGCTTGTAATGGGTCAAGTTGGAACACTCCTGCAGGGTTTTGAACTTTCGAAAGCCGTGCCCGCGGTTATGTGGCAGATGGGAGCTTGTTAATTCCGGTTGTAGATAACTTGACACAATGTTACTAATACACTACCAGCGTGTGTTCCGTGACTGTCAATTTCCGAATAGGGATTCGGGAGTTGAACACGGAGGGGTTATGATTGTGGAGCTTGTAGCTAGGATCACTTCGTGATCACTTCTCGCCGAGGCCTTCTCTTCTCGCTCTCACTTACGTAAGCTAGATGCTAGTTGCTGCTGCAAACACTGTTTCTTTTCTTCAGCCTTATCCTCACCCAAAGGCTTTGATAGTCTTGTTACCCGGAGACGGGATTGCTGAGTCCTCTGTGGCTCACAGTTAATTCACACACCAGATGCAGGTCCAGCTGTGAGCTATCCAGGTGATGGCACCGAGCTGGATTGGGAGTACGACGAGGAGCGTAGTCGGTACTACGTGCGCTACCCGGACGATCAGTAGTGGAGTCTCTTACTAGGATTCGATCCGCCTGTGGTTTATTTATCTGAGTTTGGTACTTTGACATTTGGCTTTTGCCCTTAGAGGGTTGTAGTGTTCTTAATGTATGATGTTTGAGACTTGTACTGTAATTCTGTGACGTGGCGAGTGTAAGCCAACTATTTTCAGTTTACTATCCCCTCTTTTACATGAGTTGTGCAAAGATTACCAAACTTGAGATCATTCTAGGATGGACTTATGCCTTTAAGTCGTGCCTCGACACGTAGGAGGTATAACTCCATCCTGGGCATTACAAGTTGGTATTCAGAGCCTTCTCCGACCTAGGAGCCCCCACTGTTTGATCGAACCGTTGACGGTTGAGTCTAGGCACACACTGAAAACTTTTGAGTCCTATATTATATCGGAGAGTAGGATTTCTTTGCTTCTCATCCCCTTTCTCTCTGGTGAGGACTCCTGACGTCTACTCTTGTCTCTCCTATCTTCAAAATTTGCACAATTTTTTTTTTAGGAATCCCGCGAGTATTCTGGGATTGTTTCGATGTTCTTGTGACAAGGATATTGTTCCCGATGCCTCCTGTTATCGAGGAGTTGAGCTTCGGGGTATCATTGTAACAAGCATATCGCAGCAGTACTAAATACTTAAGACGGCCGACATCGAAAATCTCCCCTATACGGCCAGTGGCAAGATAACCCCGACATCACCCAGTACTGGGGAGGTAGTTCGGGAGTATTGCCATAGCTTGTTATAGTGGATGCTTTTCGAAGGTCCGAGGTACACAGTTTCCGAGAAAGACTGGTTATGTGTTGAAGGATGGATACACCTGGATGTAGGTTAGAGTTGATTGCGCGGTGCTTCCCGTGTATCCCCAACACCTGATTGCATAACTGGAATCTTTCGGAAATCTATAGGTGGGTTTTATCCAGTAGATCGTAGGCATTCTTCCAACGAATGCAGGTTAGTGAGTTCGGGGTTCGACATTGAGTGAAGGGGTTATATGACCGATGTTACTATCAGGAGTTGCATCTTAAAGGGTCCTTGGCTATGCTGATCCGGGGATTGCAAAACCTTTTCGTAACGCGTTCATATGCTTTCAGCACAAAGATGTTAGAACGAAACTCCTCTCTTGTGTTTGTTCCTGTCCGTACCTTGTTGCTTTTTCTTATTTTCTTTTTGTTCCCTATGTGGCTTCTCGTGAAGACTGATGTTATCCATTAACTAAGAATATCACTCGTTCCTCTTGTTCGGATGATTTCATTCGTTCTTATTGTTCGAATGATTATTGTGAAGACTTGTTGCAATTCATTCCATTGATTCAGCTTATTCCTTTTGTCAATCAATTGCTGATTCGTGGTCATCTCTTACAGGATGGCTCCGAAAAAGGTTCCGAACGCTAACCCAGAGGTGGAAGAGGTCCCAGAGCATCCTCCTTCCCCTCCTCCTCCGCCTGAGGCTTGGAGAGCAATTATGGAGACTACAGCTCAGAACACTCAGTTGATGATGCAGATGATGCAGATGATGCAAGCTAATCAAGCTAATCAGGGTGTTCCAGTGAATCAAGGCAACTTCTTCCAGCAGCACCATGCTACTCTCAACCAGTTCCTGGCTAACAATCCTAAAGCTTTCAGTTACTGTGTCGACCCTCTTGATGCTGAGGATTGGCTGACCGACATAAAGAAGCATTTTGAGTGCAGTAACGTGAAAGAAGATGACTATGTGAAGTTTGCAGCCTTCCAACTGAAAGATCAAGCAGCTGACTGGTGGCAGTAGTACAAAGACTCCAGGCCGGGTCAAGTGATCTCTTGGGAGAATTTTTGCAAGGATTTCCGCTCGCATCACATTCCTACAAGTGTCATCGAGGGTATGCGTGAGCAATTCCGCAACCTCAAGCAGGGCTCCATGACAGTCTATCAGTATAATGTCAAGTTCCAAAACCTCGCTCGCTATGCAAAGCAAGACATTCCTGATGCAAAGAGTAAAATCTATCAGTTCCGTGGAGGTCTCAAAGATGAACTTCAGCTTGCTCTCACTTTGTTCGAGCCAGACGAATTCGATAAGTTCTATAACATGGCTTTGAAACAAGAAGCAGCTCAGCTTAAGATGGAGGCTTCTAAGAAGAGAATTCGAGATGCTGTTCACTCTTCCTCATCGTCTCAGTTGGTCTCGAAGCATCAGAAGTTCTGGCTTCCTCCTCCTCCAGTGATTCGAGCTCCATACAACAACTCCAACAACTTCAACAACTCCAACAACAAGAACTCTAGTGGTCGTGGTTTCTCCCACCCACCCAACCCGAGCAACCAGTCGAAGAAGCAGTTTCAGTCTCAAGGCTCCAAGTCCAGTGGCTCGCATTTCCGTCCTCTCTCTGAAGTGGTGTGCAACAAGTGTGGCCAGAAGGGTCATTATGCCAATAGATGTCCGAATCCGAAGCGTCTTCCTCCTCCACCACCTGTGAGTTCAGCTATTGTCAGGCATGATCCAAAGGCAGCAAGGGTCAATCTGATGAATGCAGCACAAGCGGAGGCTTCTTCTGATGTCATTTTGGGTAACCTTCCAGTGAACTCTTTTCCAGCTAAAGTGATATTTGATTCGGGTGCTTCATGTTCTTTCATGTCTCAACCATTTGCATCCAAGCATAATATTGACATCCAAAGTCTGCCTCAGAGGTTGCAAGTAATTTCTCCGGGCAAGTGCATGACTTCCAACATATTTGCTCCGAATGTTTCTATTCGCATGGGCGATTATCGCTTTTTGGCTAAACCGGTGATTCTTGGTCATTCTGACATCGACCTCATTCTCGAAATGGATTGGCTTTCTCAGCATGATGCTCACATTGATTGTGCTCAAAAGGAAGTCAAGTTGACTCATTCTGATGAAGATGTGATTATCTTCGCCTCCAGGGATAATACTATTCGGCTTTTCTCTCTCAATGATAAGGGTGAAATTAATGCCATAGAGCAAATTCCAGTGGTGAACGAATATCAAGACGTCTTTCCAGAAGATCTTCCAGGCATGCCTCCACACCGTCAGGTGGAGTTTGTCATTGAACTCGAGCCGGGCACCGAACCTGCTTGCCGGCGTCCTTACAAGCTCTCTCCGGATGAATTGAAGGAATTGAAGAAGCAGCTTGATAAGCAGGAGAGTATGGGTCTCATCAGACCAAGTACATCTCCGTGGGGCTGTGGTGTCTTATTTGTCAAGAAGAAAGATGGCACGGAGCGTCTCTGTGTTGACTACCGGCCATTGAACAAGAAGACGATTAAGAACAAGTATCCGCTCCCCAACATCAACGAACTCTTTGAGCAGCTCAAAGGAGCTAAAGTATTCTCTAAGCTTGACCTCCGAATGGGCTACCATCAAATTCGCATTCGCGAGGAAGACATTCCCAAGACGGCCTTCAGAACGAGCTACGGTTCATACGAGTATACCGTCATGTCCTTCGGTCTCGCCAATGCTCCTCCTACCTTTTCAAGGATGATGCATTACATCTTCAACCCCTATACTGGCGAATTCGTGCTTGTGTATCTGTATGATATTCTGGTGTTTTCCAAGAATGAAGAAGATCACGAAAAGCACTTGCATCTGGTTCTTGATCGACTCCGAGAGCATAAATTCTATGCCAAGTTCTCCAAGTGCGAGTTTTGGCTCGATAAGGTTTTGTACCTGGGCCACATTATCTCAGCTGACGGTATTGTGGTTAATCCCGAGAAAGTTGAAGCAATTGTCAACTGGGAAGCTCCTCAGAACGTCAAGCAGCTCCGCGGTTTTCTGGGTCTTGCCAGCTATTGCAGAAGATTTGTTGAAAACTTCTCCAAGATTGCCAAGCCTCTTTCCAACCTGCTTCAGAAGAATGTCAAATACTTTTGGTCTCCAGAGTGTGAAGTGGCATTCAAAACCCTCAAAGAGAAGCTTGTTTCTGCTCCAGTTCTGACTCCTCCGGATGAAACCAAGCCATATGAAGTATTCTGCGATGCTTCTCTTCAAGGTCTTGGTGGTGTGCTTATGCAAGATAAGAGAATTGTGGCATATACTTCTCGTCAGCTCAAGCCAAGTGAGAAGAACTATCCCACACATGATCTCGAGCTAGCAGCTGTGGTACATGCTCTGATTACGTGGAGACATCTGTTGTTGGGCAGAAAGGTCGACATCTTCACTGATCACAAGAGCTTGAAGTACATCTTCACACAGCCGCATCTGAACCTCCGCCAGACTCGTTGGGTCGAAATGATCCAAGAGTACAACCCCAGCATTGAATACACTCCAGGCAAGGCGAATGTGATTGCAGATGCTTTGAGCAGAAAGGCATATTGCAACAGCCTTCTTATCAAGCCGTACCAGCCTGAGCTTTGTGAAGAATTCAGGAAACTCAACCTTCAAGTTGTTCCGCAGGGTTTTCTTGCAAATCTCCAAATTGCTCCTACCTTGGAAGATCAAGTCCGTGAGGCCCAGCTCAGTGATACCATGGTGAAGAAAGTGAAGCATGGGATTGCAAAGGGCACTCCAAAATACAAGTGCTTCCGTGTTGATGAGAGAGATACCTTGTTCTTCGAGGACAGACTCGTTGTTCCCAAAGGTGATCTCAGGAAGCTCATAATGGAAGAAGCTCATGACTCTCTCCTTTCCATTCATCCTGGCAGTTCCAAGATGTATCAAGACCTCAAGCAATCTTACTGGTGGACACGCATGAAAAGGGAGATTGCCCAATTCGTGAACGAATGTGATGTATGCAGAAGAGTGAAAGCAGAACATCAACGTCCAGCCGGTCTTCTCCAACCTCTTCCTATTCCCGAGTGGAAGTTCGACCACATTGAAATGGACTTCGTCACTGGCTTTCCTAAATCCAAGCGAGGCAATGATGCTATCTTTGTGGTGATTGACAAGCTTACCAAAGTCGCTCACTTTCTTCCAGTCAAAGAATCAATCAATGCAGCTCAACTTGCAGAGCTGTACACTTCCAGAATTGTGTCCCTACATGGCATTCCTCAAGTGATATCCTCAGACCGTGGCAGCTTGTTCACATCAAGGTTCTGGGACTCCTTTCAGTCCGCCATGGGCACGAAGATCAGGTTCAGCACTGCCTTTCACCCTCAGACGAGTGGTCAAGTCGAGCGTGTGAATCAGATTCTCGAAGACATGCTCAGAGCCTGTGTCATCTCCTTCGGCATGAAATGGGAAGACTATCTTCCATTTGCCGAGTTCTCTTACAACAACAGCTTTCAAGCAAGTGCAGGCAAAGCATCGTTTGAAATTCTCTATGGCAGAAAGTGCCGTACCCCTCTCAACTGGTCTGAAACAGGCGAACGCCAACTTCTTGGCAATGACTTGATCTCTGAAGTCGAAGAAATGTGCAAAGTCATATGTGAGAATCTCAAGGCCGCTCAGTCGCGTCAGAAGAGCTACTATGACGGAAAGCATCGTGATTTGGCTTTCGACATCGGTGATCATGTCTATCTCCGATTTTCTCCGATGAAAGGAACCCAAAGATTCGGTATCAAAGGGAAACTTGCTCCTAGATACGTCGGGCCTTTCAAGATTCTTGGTAAAAGAGGCGATCTAGCCTATCAGCTCGAGCTCCCTTCCAACTTTGCAAATGTTCATGATGTCTTCCATGTGTCTCAACTTCGCAAATGCTTCAAGGCACCTGAGCGCATGATTCCGTTTGAGGAGATTGATCTTCAATAAGACCTTTCCTACCGAGAGCATCCAGTTGCAATTCTCGAAGAAACAGAACGCAAGACTCGCAACAAGTCCATCAAGTTTCTGAAAGTCAAGTGGTCACATCACACAGACCGAGAAGCTACCTGGGAACGAGAAGATCATCTTCGTTCCGAGTACCCTTCCTTTTCCAGTCCTAGATCTCGGGACAAGATCTTTTTGTAGTAGAGGAGAGTTTGTAATGCCCCGGATGTAATACTTTCCCTTTTGGGTATATAATATATCTCCGGCTTCATCTATTTCCATTCCGGGTTCTTTGTCTTTCGGGCTTTCGTCGTTTTGTTGTGTGAGTGTGTGGCATTCATTCATATCATGTAGACATGTGCATCGCATTGCATTTGTGTTGTGGGTTGCATCCGGTTCCGCGTGTTTCTTCCCGTTGTCCGTTTCGCGTTCCGGAGCTCCCTCACGTGTCCGTGACGTCCCGTAGGCCTACTTTGTTGTTCGGGCGTTTTACGTTACCGGTGTGCCGCGAGGTTGTTGTGTGTGTTGTTGTTTTGTTGTGTGCAAACCGCCTCTCAAATCTCGTCTCGTTTGGACTCCGTTGACTTTTCCATCCGTTGTTCGTGTGGGTCCGATGTGCCTTCACTTCGTGTCCAGGAAACACCCCTGCTGCAGTCTTTTATCTCCGTCTAGGCCTTTTAAATCTACCCCCGCGATCGGATCCGTCGGATCGCGATCGGAGGGCTCCTAGCGCCCCTAAAACTCCTCCTAACCCTAAAAACTGCTATATAATAGACCCTAGTCTATTTTGGCATGCCCCCTTCTTCTTCCCCCTTCCCCTCTATTTTTTCCCTTCCTTTCAGATCAGATCCACTAATTTTTTCCTCTGGATCCGAGGGAACCAGCTCCCTCGATCTACCCGCACCGCCGACCGGATCCTCGATCTGGCGCCAGGTCAACGCTCGCGCCGGCCGCATCGACCCAGCGCCCGGGGGACCAGATCCCCGTCGCGCCAGGAGGCCGAGGCCGACCGCACCGTTCCTCCGCTTCGCCACCAGGCTGCTCCAGGCCCGTACGCCGCCGCATCGCCCCCTGGGCCTCCCCTCCCGGCCCATTCCGCGGTCCCCTCGGGTCCCCACATCGCCGGACGCGCCTGGGGCCGTACCCTCCGCTGGGCCGCTCCCGCGACCGCGAGGCCCATCGCCGCCCCGCCGGCCTCCGCAGCCAGCGCGCCGCCGAGCCGCCGCAGGCCGACCGCACCGCAGCCCGGGCCGGCCCGATCTCCCTGCCGCCCCGCGCCCGCGAGCGCCTCCTGGGCCGCTCCTCCCGCGGGCCGCCGCCACCAGCCGCGTGGACTTCCTCCGCAACGGGCCGCCTCCGCCCGTGGGCCTCGCCCACCTCCGTTTTTTCCAGATCTGATCTGTGAGAAGGTTGACCCTAGATCTAAGTCTCTGTTTTACTGTTCTGATATGCTAAGTTTGACCTGCCCTAACTTTGTGCCTGTTGCTCCGTTTTGCGCGTGTAATATGTCCAGACGTTCCTGGAGATGTGCTCTACGTTTTACCTGTTGTTGTCATGCATGTTAGAGATCATCTAGGTGCTTGTTTTGCTGTTGCAAGAGTGCATCATGATATAAACTGCTGCTATGTGTTATTTTTGTGCCACCTTTGACATGTGATATCTTTTAGCTCGTTTGTCCAAACGATGCAAATGACATGTCCACGTGTTCGTCTTGCCACGAACTACGTGTTGCTTGTGATAGGTTGCATGGTAGATTTATTATTTCCTTGTTATCTTCGTTGCAAAGTGCCATGTTCATATGATGTGTTTTCACTTGTTATGAAATGCCATCTTGTTGAGCTCGTTGCAATCGTTGTGTTCACCTCTATGAAGCATGCTTGTGTGTTTCGGGATCACCTTCATATGCACTTTGATGAGGTGCTTACCCTTTGCCATGTTTAGTTTCGAGGTGACTTAAACATGCTCTTTTTGATGCTATGATGTTATTGCTATTTTAGGACTTAGTGGATTTTCACTAAGTCTGAAATCTGTAACGTTCCGATGCCATGTTCGTGTGATGTTCTAGGACAAAGCATGATAGTTTTGGGGTGGATTTTGATTGTTCCTTGTAGTATATATTGTTGTCTTTCCATCCATGTCCTCACACGTCCATTTGAGTGGCTGTAGCATGTTTATCGTTTGCTCTAAAGTTTCAATAAAATTCTGCTGCCAGAATTTTATTGTCAAGTTCAATATGTCCAAGATCATTGCTATTGATCCGTGACTCCGTTGGGGGTGCACTTTGGACCTAGTTGCTGTACTATATGTATAGTTTGTGTTCAAGTCCTTTGCCATGCTTTTTGGGTGCTGTAGCTTAATTATTTTGAGCTCCGAAGTTGCTATGTTGCTGTAATTTTCAGCTTTCGCTCAAATCTTGTTTCGGGCATAACTTTTAGCCCGTAACTCCAATTTCAGCGAATCTTATATCAAACTTGGTTGTTTTTCTGTGTAGTTTGATAATATCAGATTGTTATCATGTTTTGAGGTGTTTTGCTTGAGTGATGTTTTCCGTGCTCCATGTGCATCCTTAGTGCATCCATCATGCATTCATGTTTTTCGAGTGCGCATTGCATCTTGTTGATTGGTGCTTGGTGTGATTGTTTTGTTTAGAGCCGGAAGCTGAGACCGGTTACGAAGTTGAGCACGAGGTTTCCAACGAGGTTGAGCACGAGGACCCTTCTTACGATCCAAACGACTTCTCTTCAGGCAAGATGACCGAACCCCGATAACATTACTATCTTTGCCTATTGCTAGTAGTCTCGATCTATAGTTTTGCCTCGATGCCCATGTTCTTCTTGTCAGCCTCCTACTTGTAACCAATTGCCATGTTTAACCACCCTACCTATGCAAACCGTCGCTTGGCTAAGTACGCTTCGCTCAGCCCTTCTTATAGCGTTGCTAGTTGCAGGTGAAGATCGAAGATGCTTGCTTCATGTTGAAGTTTGGTTGGGTTATATCACACTATATAAATGCTTAAAATGAAATCATCTATATATTGGCAAGGGTGGAAGGCTAAGCCTTTTGCTTGGTGATTTGTTCCACTCATGCCGTTAGGATCCGTGTAAGCCGGTATTATGTTCCTTGATTATGCGTTCCTAACACGGTTGGGGTGTATGGGACCCCCTCGATAAACCGCTAAGTGCTAAGTCTTTTCCAGCAA
>LR738710.1:77105716-77155707 GCA_902687465.1 Secale cereale
GGGATTCGGGAGTTGAACACGGAGGGGTTATGATTGTGGAGCTTGTAGCTAGGATCACTTCGTGATCACTTCTCGCCGAGGCCTTCTCTTCTCGCTCTCACTTACGTAAGCTAGATGCTAGTTGCTGCTGCAAACACTGTTTCTTTTCTTCAGCCTTATCCTCACCCAAAGGCTTTGATAGTCTTGTTACCCGGAGACGGGATTGCTGAGTCCTCTGTGGCTCACAGTTACTTCACACACCAGATGCAGGTCCAGCTGTGAGCTATCCAGGTGATGGCACCGAGCTGGATTGGGAGTACGACGAGGAGCGTAGTCGGTACTACGTGCGCTACCCGGACGATCAGTAGTGGAGTCTCTTACTAGGATTCGATCCGCCTGTGGTTTATTTATCTGAGTTTGGTACTTTGACATTTGGCTTTTGCCCTTAGAGGGTTGTAGTGTTCTTAATGTATGATGTTTGAGACTTGTACTGTAATTCTATGACGTGGCGAGTGTAAGCCAACTATTTTCAGTTTACTATCCCCTCTTTTACATGAGTTGTGCAAAGATTACCAAACTTGAGATCATTCTAGGATGGACTTATGCCTTTAAGTCGTGCCTCGACACGTAGGAGGTATAACTCCATCCTGGGCATTACACTAAGTGCCCAGGAACGAGTTTGTTACGCTCCTCAGCTCTCAAAGCTCAGGGCCTTTACGACCAATGGTTTGACAGGGGTTGATTTTGTCCGTTGCTGGATTTCTTGGAGTATTCTCCCGCTAAGCCGGCGTTTCGGTTTAATGTGTGATTATACTGGGAACCCCAAAGATCCTTTGCGCCATATAGAGGTTGTGCTATCTGAAAATGAGATCAACGAATCCGTCAAGAAACTGCTGAATGAACCTATGGAAGCTTGTAGTCAAACCGGATTGGCTCCTTTCTGTGCGCTCAACAAACCACCCTCGGTAAAAATTTCTTTCATATTGCTTTGCTTTGTTTTAATCCGTCTTCCGTACTTGTCTTTTGAATGTCTTCATTTCTTCAACAGGGCAATGACCCATTCTGGAAGAGGAAGGCCTAGGATAAACCAGCGAAAGTGCCTCACCAAAAAACCAAGGCTACTAAGAAGGCTGTCAAAAAAGAAAACCACTAGCGCATTTGGATCCAATCCGGAAGACGATGGACCGGCCTCCGAGGTACTACCTGATTCTCTTGATTTCTTTGACTTTTCTTTATCTGCATTTTATTAACAATGACTGTACCCACGGACACGCCGAAGGCAACAAAGCGGATGATGTTGAGGTAATTACTCTTTCTTCCGGTTCAGAACCTCTGCCAACACCAAAAATTCATCGAGCAAGCCGGAAAGTACAGTTTTCTCATCCTTTTGCTTACTTGGACCCAAACTTTCTTTTGAAGAAACAGCAACACGAAGCTCGCCGCACCACGCGGCACAGTGGCCACGCCATTGAGTCCACCGGATTAACACACACTCCAACTCGGAGGCGCCGTTCCGAGGTTTTACACACTCCAGACGTTCTTTATCCTAAGGCAGGTCTTATTCGACAACCTCTTAATCTGTCTGATTCGAATTATCAGGAAACTCCTCATTCCACTTCTGGCGAATCACCAGCCACATAGATTCCTCCCCTCAAGACTGTTCCTCGATAAGTTTTTTCGCGTGGCCGGTTTAATTTTTTGTCTTAACTCTTCTGATTTTCACCATTTTTAACTTTCCGCAGTAAACCCAGGCCTAGCAAGAAGGCCAAATTGAATAAGCCGGTAGATGACGACGCGATTATTGAACCGGCAAAGGATCCTGAACCCGCTAAAGATCCTATTGACACTTTGCATGACGATCCTATTCCCACGGATCATGAAGTCTTTGTTGACCAAGGGAGTGATCCAATGGATCGTGATCCTGAACCGGCCAATCTTGACCAAGCCAGCACTGCTCCTGCTAGCCCGGCTAAGCAAACGACCGCTTCAACTGAAGATGTTGAAATCACTGGGATTGGCTATACTACTCCTGGTGAGCCTGTCGCTTTGTCCAAGCATACTGCCAAGGATGAAGTTCACAGCAAGGACAAAGGAAAATGGAGTACTGATTTATCTAGTTATGCTCAGCTCAGCGCCCAAGAACTCCATTCCGGCTATCTGAACCGGCTATACACCAGCCGTGATCATGAAGCCGCCTTGGTAAATATGATGAAGGAGCGCTACGAGGTAACCTTTTCTGTTTTCTGACTTGCACTCTATTCCTGCTTATTTCCTGTAGCCTGTCTTTACTCCATTGTAGCCCCCAAGTGCCGGTTTAGCCCTTTAGGGTGAACCGGGACTTTAGTAGGTCTAGTAGATAGTTTGTTTTGCACATGTGTAGTCCCCAAGGGCCGGTTTACTCCTTTAGGATGAACCGGGACTTCAACTTGCATTCTGTTCTGAACAATGTCACATTAGCCCCCAAGTGCCAAGTGTATAACTTGTTATGTGCTTGGGACTTGATTGAAAAAAGGCATGTTTAACTGCAAATACACATTAGCCCCCAAGTGTCAAGTGCATAACTTGTTATGTGCTTGGGACTTGACTGAGACGTCTCATGAATATATAATGTGCTTTCTTCTTGGCAGACTGACTTGAACCGGAAAAACTATGAAGTGACCGAGCTCCGGGATACTTTGAAATTCCAAGAAACTGCTGCTATCAAAGTCAAAGACGAGCTGACACTTGCTTTAGCAAACATAGAAAGGCTGAAGAAGGACTTTGAAAAGGAACGGTCAGATTGGGATGCTGAAAAAGCTATCTTGGAGAAGAGGGCCACTGATGCAGAGGCTGCCCTTAATCCGGTGACAGAAGAATTGTCCGGATTAAAGCAGCAGATTAACGCCATGACAACTGCTATTTTGGTAAGTGTTGTTTATCATAGCCCTGAATATTGCAGTCCCGCACCTATCTGGTTTCACTCATACTTTTTGATGTAGGAAAACGCATTGCTCATCTTGGCAATGATATGCGGAGAAAATTGAAGGTTGCGTACACTCTGGTAGAACAGTTATATTCCGGTGCCCAGAGGATTGTCTGCGCTGCCTCGTACAATAAACCGGCTCCCACAACAATCCAGTGTACTTTGGAAAAATTATCCATTCTACATGCTCGCCTTGTAGAACTGAAGAAATCTTCTGCACGGGCCGGTGCTCTGATGGCCCTAACTCGAGCGAAAGCTTGGGTGCCTGACTTTGATCCGGCGGAAGCAATGAATGGTTATCCGAGCATGAAGGAGGACGGATCAGCTTTCGGAGACAATGATTTGCGCGCTCTGACGAAGGAAATGCGGCCTCTGGCTAGTAAACTGTCTGATGAGGCTGATCTATCTCGTTATCATCCGGCATACAGCGCTGAGAACGTGCGGGCCGAGCTTCCGGCTTATGAGATTGAATATCTTATTCCGCCCGTCCGTAAGCACACTTTCGCTCCTGAAATTATCCGTCTGCACTCGTGAACGATGAAGTTTATTTTCGAGCGCTGACAAAGATTGATTGGACAATCACTGACTTCCAGCAGCTGGAAGAGACCGTCGAAGAACCGGAGCGAGCTGATCCACAACCTTCACACCAAGCTGACGCAGAGTCTTAAGCCGGTGTCGGTTTAAATTTTATGGTCCAGTACTTTAGGAAAACACTGATATTCTTTTGGGCTCTCCAGCGCCTTGTAATAGGGTAGCTGAAATACTTTATGTTGTCCCACGTACTGTCTTTTGCATGAGATTGCTACAACTGACAACTTTCACAAGTATTCCTTGCTTATAATGCTTTTGATGGTTTACTCCACCTGTTTCTGCATAAAACAATGTTTAAAGTGTCTTGGCGGTTTATCGCCGGACGGGTCATAATGCCCAAACACATGGTCTAAGTTTATAACCTGAACTATGTATAAAATATAAAGTATGTATCATACCTGTGATTAAGTGTGTCATGATTAACCATAATCAATAGTCGATAGCAAAAAGATAATGATCCAAGATGCAAGTATTGATAACTCCCTTGATCATTTGTCGTTTCATGATGGGACCGAACCGGGTTATGATAAACTCCGGTTTAAATGTAGTCAGTACTGGCGTTTGTATAATCAAACCAGACTAAAATTCTGTAAACGCAGGTGTAGTGCAACTTATAGTCATCCACTCCCTGAACCAATGGACTTGGATGAACACCAATGACCTTGAAGATAAAAAAAAATCAAAAAGAAATTTTTGGGAAAATAAGACCGTGTAGTCGAGGCTTTTTACGAGTTGCCAGGCTCCAAATTCGAGGCTTTTTATTAGCTGCCAGGCTACTATCATTAACCATTTCACAAAGCCTGTTAAGATGGTCCTCAATCCTTAACCAAATCATCAATGTTAATGTTACCAAGTTCAGGGTCTGTCAAGATTTGACTTGTGTAAATACTCGATGATCGTCAATTTAACATTGCCAAGTTCAGGGTCTGTAAAGATTGACTTGTGCATATGTTCTACAGGTTGTACCAGGTTTACCTGGGCGGAGTGACTTACTTAATGCAGGCAGGCTAATCCGGGTTTTAGGTGTATACACCAGGCTTCCAAGCCATGGCTTGATAGCCTACTACAAGGGTTGTCAACTCGTTGATGCTATGCATCAGGAGCCCCCGGGTAGCATTTGAGCTATGCTCGTCGGGGCCTATGTTTGAGTTGTGCTAGGCATCAAAACTCTCTTTTGTCCCTCATCATCATGTGGGAATTATCGAAGCAACCAGAGCTATGCTCTTATGATGGCCTTGACGTGACCGCCGATTTAAGAGGCCATAGGAACTCCCTTGCACATAGAAGCCCCCATGTGACAAACTCTTATGAAAAAAGGGCGGCTGATACCCCACTTTGTCGGGGACGCCGGTTTATTATATTGATCATAATATATACATTGCAAATATATGTACATAAAGCGGAGCCTATAGCTCAGGTGTAGTAAGGTCGAAGTAGAGCGATGTTCCACGGCCGTCGGGTCTCCTCCTCCGCGGTACATGAGTCCTTATATTCTCGAACGTCCACGAGGTAGTATGATCCGTTGTGCAGGTTCTTGCTGACCACAAAGGGTCCTTCCCAAGGTGGGGATAACTTGTGCATGTCTGTCTGGTCTTGGATGAGCCGGAACACCAGATCTCCTTCTTGAAACGTTCTGGTTTTAACCCGGCGACTGTGGTACCGGCGCAGCTCTTGCTGATAAATCGCCGATCGAGCTGCTGTCGTGTCCCGTTCCTCATCCAACCGGTCTAATGCATCTTGTCGTGCTCTTTCGTTATCAGTTTCGACGTAAGCCGCCACTCGCGGCGAATCATGACGGATATCGCTAGGGAGGGCCGCTTCAGCTCCATATACCATGAAAAAAGGTGTGTACCCTATAGACCTGTTAGGTGTAGTGTTGATGCTCCATAGCACAGAGGGTAATTCCTCCACCCAATAACCTGCTGTCCTCTGCAAAGGGACCATAAGTCGGGGTTTAATGCCTCTCAAGATCTCTTGATTGGCTCTTTCAGCTTGGCCATTAGATTGAGGGTGAGCTACTGATGATACATCAAGGCGGATGTGCTCTTGTTGACAGAACTCCTCCATAGCCCCCTTAGATAGACTGGTACCATTATCAGTTATAATGTTGTGTGGAAAGCCAAACCAGAAAATCACCTTTTTGATGAACTGAACCGCCGTTGCTGCATCACACTTGCTGACTGGTTCCTCTTCAACCCATTTGGTAAACTTATCCACCGCCACCGAAAGGTGGGTCTTCTTATCTGGGGATCTCTTGGAAGGTCCGACCATGTCCAGGCCCCAAGTCACAAACGGCCAAGTAATTGGGATCAACCTCAACTCTTGAGCCGGTATATGAGCGCGCCATGAGAATTTCTGGCAAGCATCACATTTTCTGACCAAGTCCTCCGCGTCTGCATGAGCCGTCAACCAGTAGAACCCATGACGAAAAGCTTTAGCCACCAAAGATTTTGAACCAGCATGATGACCACAATCACCTTCATGGATCTCTCTAAGAATATCACGGCCTTCATCCGGCGACACACACCGCTAAAACGCCCCAGAAACGCTGCGATGATGTAGTTCTCCATTGACAATAGTCATTGACTTGGATCGCCGGACTATCTGTCTAGCCAAGACTTTGAGCGCCGCCACCAATTGAGCCTTCGGATCAGGAACGACCAAGTCCTCTTCTGAAGGTAACTTTACCGACGGATTATGTAATACATCCAAGAA
Organism: Secale cereale; assembly: GCA_902687465.1. Taxonomy (NCBI): domain Eukaryota; kingdom Viridiplantae; phylum Streptophyta; class Magnoliopsida; order Poales; family Poaceae; genus Secale; species Secale cereale. Next base: position 77,111,964 of record LR738710.1, read on the forward strand.
GGTATTAGGTGGAACCGGTTTACGTTGAGAACCCAACCGGCTTAACGCATCAGCGAGGTGCTCATTGAGTCAATGCAGAGATACTCGCATTGTCAGAAGTTGGTATATGGAGTCTTCATGGCAAACCGGAAGCTGAAGCAATAACATGAAGCGCCACCACTAATTGAGCCTCCAGATCAGGAACGGCCAAGTCCTCTTCCGAAGGTAACTTTACCGACGGATTATGTAATACATCCAGGAAGGTATTAGGTGGAACCGGTTTACTTGGATGACCTTGAAAGTAATGCTTCAGCTTCCGGTTTGCCATGAAGACTCCATATACCAACTTCTGCCAATGCGGGTATCTCTGCATTGACTCAATGAGCACCTCGCTGATGTAGTAAACCGGCCGTTGAACCAGATATTCCTTTCCTGCCTCCTTGCGCTCTACTACAATGGCAACGCTCACTGCTCGGGCGTTGGCAGCCACATATAACAACAACGGCTCATTATCAACTGGGGCAGCAAGGACCGACGGCTCTGCCAATTGCTTCTTCAAGTCTTCAAACGCAGCATCAGCAGCATCACTTCAGACAAAGCGATCTGTCTTTTTCATCATCTGATAAAGCGGGATGGCCTTGTCCCCCAAACGGCTGATAAATCGGCTGAGCGCCGCAATGCGGCCCGCCAAGCGTTGGACATCATTGATGCATGCCGGTTTAGCCAAGGATGTAATCGCCTTAATCTTCTCCGGATTAGCTTCAATCCCCTTGTTTGACACCAAGAATCTCAGGAGCTTGCCTGCCGGAACACCAAAAACACACTTATCTAGGTTAAGCATCATTTTGTAAACCCGGAGATTATCAAAGGTTTCTTCCAAGTCTGTTATTTTTTTTGACTATATACTGCAAGGCAAAAGCCTCACAGCCCACTTTATTGAAATGTAATAAAAGCAAATTACAACAAGATTAGAGATACTTACAAGGGAAGACTAAACAAAATGACCTAAGGTAAGTTAGTTAGCCAATACATAAAGCTATCCTTATATTTACATTTTATCCTATGAGATAAAAGGGTCATGTCATGGATAAAATTGTGCCTCCATCGCCTGAAAAGAGGAGATTCGTTTATGAAGACCTTTCCATTCCAAGTCTGTTATTAATGTCTCCTCCTTTCTGGATTTTTCCACAATATCATCCACATACACATGAACATTCCGCCCAATCTGTCCATGAAGACAGTTCTGCACACAACGCTGGTAGGTCGCCTGGGCACTCTTAAGCCCAAATGGCATAGATACATAGCAGAAGGCTCCAAAGGGAGTTATAAAGGCCATTTTCTACTGGTCCTTAACTGCCATTTTGATCTGATGATAACCTGAATATGCGTCCAAAAAACTTAGGCGCGCGCAACCCGCCGTAGCATCAATGATCTGATCAATACGGGGGAGGGCAAAGGGATCGGCTGGTAAGCCTTATTCAGATCTGTGTAATCAACACACATTCGCCAGGTACCGTTTTTCTTAAGCAGCAACACCGGATTAGCCAACCACTCTGGATGAAACACCTCAATTATAAAGCCTGCCACCAAGAGTCTAGCCACTTCTTCACCAATAGCCTTGCGCCTCTCTTCGTTGAAGCGACACAGAAATTGTTTAACCGGTTTAAACTTAGGATCAATATTAAGAGTATGCTCAGCGAGTTCCCTCGGTACACCTGGCATGTCAGAAGGTTTCCATGCAAAAATGTCCCAATTCTCACGGATGAACTCGATGAGCGTGCTTTCCTATTTTGGATCTAGGTTAGCACTGATGGTGAACTGCTTGGATAAATCGCCAGGAACAAAGTCAACCTGCTTGGTCTCTTCAGCTGATTTGAACTTCAAGGCCGGATCATGCTCTGCGGTCGGCTTTTTCAGCGGAGACGTATCTGCCGGATCAACATTATCTTTATAAAACTTCAGCTCCTCAGTTGCAAAAACTGCCTCAGCATAAGCTGCATCACCTTCTTCGCACTCCAAAGCAATCTTGCGACTCCCATGGACCATAATGGTTCCCTTATGGCCTGGCATCTTGAGCTACAGATAAACATAACAAGGCCTCGCCATGAACTTAGCGTAAACCGGTCGCCCGAACAGGGCATGATACGGGCTCTTGATCTTTATCACTTCAAATGTCAAAGTCTCAGATCTGGAATCATGCTCATCTCCAAAAGTGACCTCCAAATCTATCTTACCAACTGATACGTCCAAAACGTATCTATAATTTCTGCTTGCTCCATGCCACTTTTGGATGATATTGCTATGATATTCATACACTTCCATACACTTTTGATCATATTTGGACTAACTTACTAATCCAGTGCACCCCACTGCCAGTTTATGTTTTCGGCTGTTTTTGTATTTCAGGTTTTCACGTTTCGAGAACTGCCCAGAAAAATTATATAAAAAATCAGCGAACCGGAAACAACACTGCGTCCGAAGGGCAGCCTGGGGGAGGCCACAGGGGCTCCAGGCGCCCTGTGGGCGCGCCCCCCCTGGGCCGCGCCGGGGGGGCGCCTGGCCCCCCCCCCCCGAGGCTCCCCCGGTGCCCTACTTTGGCATATATTTAAAGGGTCCTCCGTAACCCTCAGAACAGGACTTCTTTTCGCGATCCCATCTCTGTTCCGCCGCCGCTGCCGCTTCCAAGATCGGGAGCACCAGGAGAACTCTTCCTGGCACCCTGCCGGAGGGAAGGATCACCACCGGGAGCTTCTCCACCACCATGGACGCCTCCCGGATGACTCGTGAGTAGTCTCCCTTGGACCATGAGTCCATGACCAGTAGCTATGTGATGTTCTCCTCCCGTTCTTGTGCTTCACTAATTAGTCCTCGTGAGCTGCCCTACATGATCGAGGCACCTATGTAATCCTTATGCTGTTGCTATGTTGAGTTTGCTGGGATCCGATGGATTATGAGATTATGATCAGATTGATCTTGAGTAATATATTTGATTCACCTCTTTTATGTTTTAGTTCATAAGTAATTCTTGCATGTTCTCCGTTGTTATTTATTGCTTTGGCCGAGTAATAGGTAGTGACTCCAAGAGGGAACGTTATGCTCGATTGTGGGTTCATGCCCCTCGATGACTAGCTTGAGTGACAGAAACATGAGTCTAGGGGATGTGCTGTTGCCACAAGGGGGAAAACAACGGTGCTTGTGCCCGCGGGTGCAAGGATTGTTTACTTTACGCAAAGTTCTTTTAATGCAGTTGTCTGTTGCATTGAGTTTACACTATGGGTGGGACTCGCAACTTAATACCAGCGAGATGTTCTGGATAGATATCTCAAGGTGGATGATTAGTAGTAGATATTGATGGATTTCGGTCTACTTACTTTGGCGTACCGCCCATGCTTTGAACCTCAACCTTTCTTGCAATGTAATCAGCATTGGTTTGCGTTCGTGGTCCTGTCAATTGCCCAGCTGTAATTTGTTTACCTCACATAGCTGTTTTATCGTCTTTTGGGAGAGAGACATCACTAGTGAACATCATGAGACTCCGGTCCATATTACCATCATTGATCACATCCACTATTTACTTTTCGCTATTTACTTACTATTGCAAAACACTATTTATCACTACTATCATATTGCTTTTAAACCTTTGTGAACTACAAGGCCGGAGAGATTGACAACGTCTCTGTACTCGTTGGGAGCAAAGTTATTTGTATCTGTGTGCAGGTCCACGTTGATTGCTAATTGCGCCGTTAGCAATTGACACCTACTTGTTGAACCTAGGAGTCTCTGGGGATTCGATCCTTGGCATCTTTGCTAGGGGAAAACACTTGTACTTACTGCATCTTACACCTTCCACTTGGGGTAACCAACGAGGGGTTCGAGGCCCATCAAGGAGTATTTTCTGGCGCCGTTGCCGGGGACTCCACTCTTCAGGATAGGGGAGTTGCATGCTATCTTTTACCTTTGCTTTTTAGTCTTGTTAGTTTACCTTTCGTTTTTGCTTTAGTTCCTTTTATCAAAAATCACAAAAAATAGTTATCTTGCTTGCTTGCTACTATGGGTTCTACCAAAAACACTAAATGGGAGGAGTACACCCCTACTTCCATTGCCCCACTTATCTCTGACGGGATTTACAAAAAAAAAACCTTATGATTATACTAGTTATGATGGAGAGTTATGCCCATGGCATGGTCTTCCAGGAAAAAAGTATGAGCCTCAGTTTAAAATTGCTCCTAAGCTTCCCGAAACTTGGGAAGATGTTCAAACTCTTATAATAGAGAGCGAATTAAACAAAGAGGATGACACTACAATTCTGCCCACTAATGACAAAATTGATTTTGATAATTGTAGTATTTCAGAAGTTGTCACCTTTCTACAAGGAATGGCTAAAGATCCCAACACTAGCACGCTTAACCTTGCCTTCACAGAGCATATCACTAATGCTCTTATCAAAGCTAGGGAGGAGAAACTTAGAGTAGAAGCCTCCATACCTAGAAAGCTAGAAGATGGTTGGGATCCTATGATAAAAATTTATTTGAATGACTTCTCTTGTTATGCATTATGTGATGTTGGTGCTAGTACCTCTGTTATGCCCAAAAGGATATATGATATGCTTAAATTGAAACCTTATGATTCTTGTTCTTTTGGTGTTCGCCTCGTTGATTCTTCCATAAAGAAACCTTTGGGGAGGATCGACGATGTTCTTATTGTTGTCAATGATAATTATGTGCCCGTTGATTTCACTATTATGGATATTGAATGTGATCCTTCATGTCCAATTATTTTGGGACGTCCCTTTTTGCGCACCGTTGGTGCTGTCATTGACATGAAAGAGGGTAATATAAAATTTCAGTTTCCTCTCAAGAAGGGGATGGAACACTTCCCTCGTAAGAAGGTCAAGTTACCTTTTGAGTCCGTTGTACGGGCTAGTTATTCTTTTACTCTTGATAAAACTTGATCTATGCATTATGCCTAGCTTAAAGGCATAAAAGAAAGCACTTTTGGGAGGCAGCCCACATGAATAAATTTTTTGCTTTTGTTGTGTCTTGATGTTGTTTACTGCTGTAACATCATCATTGTATCTTTCCTTTTCATATTTGTGCCAAGTATAGCTTCTGATTGCTAGAAAGTTCAAAAGTTGTGAGGTGCTGTCCAGGAAACAGATTCTGTCCTTGGATAGAAAAATTCGTATAAATCACCAGGTCATCTTTTTGGTCTGAATTTTTTCGACAGCGTTTTCTATATAATTGTCTTTCGTGCGTCAGTTCTGAGTTTTTTTATTTGAGTTGCAGAAGTATCCCGAACAGGTCAATTACTGCCTGCTGTTCTGTTTTTCACAGATTCTGTCATGTTTTGCCTTACCTTCACTTTGCAAATTAAGAACTTGCTTTTTCTTTGCAAAAACCTTTTGGCAATCTTGAGAAACAGTAGAACTTCAAGAATATCCTTATTTCCAGCAAGGTATAATTATTTTATTAAGGGTACTAACCTCGCTAATCAGATTATGATGAGTTATGTATGAAGGGAGTTTTCAAGTGTGCGAGGGAAGATGATAAAAAGATTCAGGAGTGTCAAGCGCTCAAGCTTGGGGATGCCCCCGTGCACCCCCAAGAAATATTCAAGGAGACTCAAGCGTCTAAGCTTGGGGATGCCCCCCGTGCATCCCCTTCTCCATCAACATTATCAGTTCGTCTTTCGTTTCGCTATATTTTTATCACTTCATATGCTATGTGCTATGCTTGGAGCGTCTTGCTTTTAGTTTTCTTTTTAGTTTTTCATAACAAGTCGGAAACCAGCATTCCTTTATGTGGGAGAGAAACACGCTCCACCTCTACCTAGAACATTACATAGAATTTTCATGTCTATCTATGCTGTGTGTGTTCTTTGTCTTTTAATAGCTACTATCGTGCTCTGCTCCTAGTATTCATGCTTATCTTTTCAAGAGCTTTTATTTAGTTGGTTGCTTGAACTCTCTCTAATTACCATGCTCACCTTATTAAGAGAGTTTGCTTCCGTTGCATGGGTTAATGTGTCTATGATAAAGATGCTACTTTCATGATGGTGCTTAGTAGTTCAGGTTTTCTTATGGTTAATCTCAAATAGCTGGGGGGTTCCCAATGTGTTATTGGAGTACCAACTTGGTTTGTTTGCCTATGATGTGGTATGGTTTAGTAATATCTTCCTTCGAGAATTTATTTTGATTGACTTGGCGTATGCTCACGCATATTCAAGACTGTAAAGAAAGTCTGTCAAGCCTTGATGATCTTTTGTTTCTAAGTAGCGATATAACTACCATGCCTGATTCAATATTGCTTTGTCGCTCTGCATGATTATGACCGTCATTGCTCTCTTAGTTGGTCGCTCCCAGTCTTTTGCTAACCTCCACCTGCACTAAGCAAACTAACCATGCAATACATAGCTCATGGGAAAGTAGCCTAAAAACTATTGTGGTAAAGAATATGTTGCTTATGTATCTTATTTCTTATAAGTTGCTTGCTGAGCGGTAACCATGTTTCTCAGGACGCCATCAACTGTCACACTTTTGTTGAATATCATGTGAGTTGCTATGCATGTTCGTCTTGTCTGAAGTAAGGGTGATTTACCGTGGGTTGAATAACTATGCATATTGTTAGAGAAGAACATTGGGCCGCCAACCAAAGCCATGCATCATGGTGGAAGTTTTAGCTTGGACCTTAATCCTCAATCTCTTATGAGAATATGCTTATGCATTAAAGAGGAGTCCATCATCTATTTTCTATGTTGTCCCGGTATGGATGTCCTCAAGTTGAGATTTATCAAAAACGAGAAATCAAATGCGATCTATCTCCTTGGACCTTTGTACAGGTGGCATAGAGGTACCCCTTTGTGACACTTGGTTAATACATATGCAATGCAATGATAACCCATGGGGATCCGAGCTAATTAGGACAAGGAGCGAGCACTATTAGTATTCGATGCATGAGGCTTGCAACTTATAAGATGTTTTATACATGACACATATGAAGTACTACTACCGTTGACACAATTGCTTCCATGTTTTCAAAATAAAAAGCTCTAGCACTTAACCTTTCTTTTATCTTTATGTTGAAGCACCAACTACTGAGAGCATGATTGTCATTCTGAGTGTAATGTGCATTGTCCCAAAGTAGCATTGTCTTTTGCATGATTGTGATATCGTTTATTCTGAAATGATTGTATCTAGTCATCACTTAAACCTTGAAGGTGCCCTTGCATTTATGTTTTGCATCACTAAAGGGGGCAAGCTAGATATCACTTTATCATATTTGCACATCATGTTCATTGCAAATCTTTTTGATGTTTCAGTTTCATGTTGAAAAACTTTCAGTCATTTGTGATTTTCTCTTGAGACAACTTAATTACTATAGAATCATTGTCTCAGTAAGCTTTTGTCATATGACTATGAGAAAGTCCTATATGGTTAATAGCATGTCACCATAGAAATTATTCTTGTTATCATTTACCTACTCGAGGACGAGCAGGAATTAAGCTTGGGGATGTTGATACGTCCAAAATGTATCTATAATTTCTGCTTGCTCCATGCCACTTTTGGGTGATATTGCTATGATATTCATACACTTCCATACACTTTTGATCATATTTGGACTAACTTACTAATCCAGTGCACCCCACTGCCAGTTTATGTTTTCGGCTGTTTTTGTATTTCAGGTTTTCACGTTTCGAGAACTGCCCAGAAAAATTATATAAAAAATCAGCGAACCGGAAACAACACTGCGTCCGAAGGGCAGCCTGGGGGGGCCACAGGGGCTCCAGGCGCCCTGTGGGCGCGCCCCCCTGGGCCGCGCCGGGGGGGCGCCTGGGCCCCCCCGAGGCCCTACTTTGGCATATATTTAAAGGGTCCTCCGTAACCCTCAGAACAGGACATCTTTTCGCGATCCCATCTCTGTTCCGCCGCCGCCGCCGCTTCCAAGATCGGGAGCACCAGGAGAACTCTTCCCGGCACCCTGCCGGAGGGGAGGATCACCACCGGGAGCTTCTCCACCACCATGGACGCCTCCCGGATGACTCGTGAGTAGTCTCCCTTGGACCATGAGTCCATGACCAGTAGCTATGTGATGTTCTCCTCCCGTTCTTGTGCTTCACTAATTAGTCCTCGTGAGCTGCCCTACATGATCGAGGCACCTATGTAATCCTTATGCTGTTGCTATGTTGAGTTTGCTGGGATCTGATGGATTATGAGATTATGTTCAGATTGATCTTGAGTAATATATTTGATTCACCTCTTTTATGTTTTAGTTCATAAGTAATTCTTGCATGTTCTCCGTTGTTATTTATTGCTTTGGCCGAGTAATAGGTAGTGACTCCAAGAGGGAACGTTATGCTCGATTGTGGGTTCATGCCCCTCGATGACTAGCTTGAGTGACAGAAACATGAGTCTAGGGGATGTGCTGTTGCCACAAGGGGGAAAACAACGGTGCTTGTGCCCGCGGGTGCAAGGATTGTTTACTTTATGCAAAGTTCTTTTAATGCAGTTGTCTGTTGCATTGAGTTTACACTATGGGTGGGACTCGCAACTTAATACCAGCGAGATGTTCTGGATAGATATCTCAAGGTGGATGATTAGTAGTAGATATTGATGGATTTCGGTCTACTTACTTTGGCGTACCGCCCATGCTTTGAACCTCAACCTTTCTTGCAATGTAATCAGCATTGGTTTGCGTTCGTGGTCCTGTCAATTGCCCAGCTGTAATTTGTTTACCTCACATAGCTGTTTTATCGTCTTTTGGGAGAGAGACATCACTAGTGTACATCATGAGACTCCGGTCCATATTACCATCATTGATCACATCCACTATTTACTTTTCGCTATTTACTTACTATTGCAAAACACTATTTATCACTACTATCATATTGCTTTTAACCCTTTGTGAACTACAAGGCCGGAGAGATTGACAACCTCTCTGTACTCGTTGGGAGCAAAGTTATTTGTATCTGTGTGCAGGTCCACGTTGATTGCTAATTGCGCCGTTAGCAATTGACACCTACTTGTTGAACCTAGGAGTCTCTGGGGATTCGATCCTTGTCATCTTTGCTAGGGGAAAACACTTCTACTTACTGCATCTTACACCTTCCACTTGGGGGTAACCAACGAGGGGTTCGAGGCCCATCACCAACTGGATATGCCGATTTACCAGGTACCACGCCGTGAAAAACTGTGTTGGATTGCCGAAGCTTCTTATCTGTCAGCCCCATGCGCCGAAAAGTCTCGTAGTATAGAATGTTGATGCTGCTGCCTCCGTCCATAAGCACCTTGGTAAACTTGTAGCCACCCTCCTGAGGTGCCACAACTAGAGCCAGCTGACCCGGATTGTCAACCCGGGGCGGATGATCCTCTCGGCTCCACACAATGGGTTGTTCTTACCACCGCAGGTAGCGTGGCACCGCCGGTTGTAGGATCGAAAGTATGTCTAGAGGGGGGGTGATTAGACTACTTGACAATATATAAAATCTGCCTTTAGATCATGAAAAGTTTTTGGCAGTTTCACAATTATGATCAATTCAAGTATCACCCTACACATGCAATTCTAGAGTATAAGCAGCAGAAAGTAAATTGCACATGTAGTAAAGAGAGGTGGAGAAGATCAAACGCAGTTTGGAGACACGGAGATTTTTGTCGTGGTTCCGATAGGTGGTGCTATCGTACATCCACGTTGATGGAGACTTCAACCCACGGAGGGTAACGGCTGCGCGAGTCCACGGAGGGCTCCACCCACGAAGGGTCCACGAAGAAGCAACCTTGTCTATTCCATCATGGCCTACGCCCACGGAGGACTAGCCTTACTCGGGGTAGATCTTCACGAAGTAGGCGATCTCCTTGCCCTTACAAACTTCTTGGTTCAACACCACATCTCAAAGACGGAGGCTCCCAAGCGACACCTAACCAATCTAGGAGGCACCACCCTCCAAAAGGTAATAGATGTTGTTGATGATGATGAACTCCTTGCTCTTGTGCTTCAAATGATAATCTCCCCAACACTCAACTCTCCTCACTGATATGGCTGTGGTGGAAGAAAGGATTGAGTGGAAAGCAACTTGGGAAGGCTAGAAATCAAGTTTCATATGGTAGGAATGGAATGACTTGATCTCAACACAAGGGTAGGTGGTTCTCTTCTCAGAAAGTGTATGGTAGGAGTGGTAAACTTTCTGATGGCTCTCTTCACGAATGAAGAGGGGGTGGAGGGGTATATATAGCCTCCACACAAAATCCAACCGTTACACACATAATTGAGCAATCTCGGTGAGACCGAAGTGAAAACTCGGTCAGACCGAAAGTTCAAATATAGTGAACGTTGGGGTTTTCGGTGGGACCGAAAATACCATCTCGGTGTGTCCGATATGAGTCAAAGGTAGGAACTTGCCAGAATCGGTGGGACCGAAATCAACAACTCGGATATTCCGAAATGATGACAAACGGTTACAGAAGGTTGGCAGTCCAGTTTCGGTGAGACCGAACTCAAAATCAGATGGACCGAAATATTAGGGTTTGGAAGAATAGCTGAGGTGGTTCATCTCGGTGGGACTGAGTTTGCAGAATCGGTTTGTCCGAGATTACTTATGAGTGTGTTGAGTAGTGAAGATTGCTGATAGTTGAAGGAGCTAAATCACTAAGCACTTGAGCAACCAGATCATCAACACAACCTCATCCCCTTTTAATAGTATTGGCTTTCCTATGGACTCAATGTGATCTTGGATCACTAAACCAAAAATGGAGTCTTGAGCTTTTGCCAATGCTTGTCTTAGCATTTTGAGGGGTCCACTTCTTCAGACATTTCCATACCCATATCATCGAACTTCTCTGAAATGATTCTCAAGTAACTATTAGTTCAATGATATATATGTTGTTATTAATTACCAAAACCACCCGGGGATTAGTTGCACTTTCAATCTCCCCCTTTTTGGTAATTGATGACAACATATAGATCAAAGCTTCGACAAAAGATATAATCAATGAATAATATCGTCGCTTTGAGAAGTATGTGATAAACAAGAGCTCCCCCTAAATTTGTGCATTATTTAAAATTTGCGTTTGACTGCAAATGCACAATCGATTAGGATTATGGGTCACTCTTCCATGTCACATACATCTTGGTGGAGCGCACAAAATGATAAGAATGAATAACATGCACTCAATCACCAAGACAAGAGTAAATAGCCATACAATAAGGAATAGCATATGATAAGCATTAAGCACACATTAAAGCATAGTATGACCAAGCACTCATTAAGGTAGCATCAAACATAGTAGCAAGCACACTGAAAGTATCGAACGACCAAAATAAACAAATGCATCTCAAAGGAAACCGGCAAAAGAACGAAAGAGCACTCTCTCTCTCGAAGCCCTATGATCTATACAATTTCTCCCCCTTTGGCAACAAGTTACCAAAAAGTTCGAAAAAGTATAGAGCTAAGCGTCACTGTGGGCTCTGCTGGCGGCTCCCGTCTGGGTAGATGTCGGAGTAGAAATGACGGCATCAGCGAAGACTTCTGCTGATGTCTGTGCTGGAGGAGTGGATGCTAGAGCTGGAGTAACTGCTGGAGCTGTAGCTGGTGCTGAAGTGGTAGCCCTGGAGTCAGTCACTGGGATAGCTGCAGATCGGGATCCTCTGGGAACCTGAGCAGTCTGGCGATGAGAGTCCTGGACTAGATCATCCTGCATGAGCTCTGCTCTCTCCTGCCTTGCTTCCTCCATGTCTGCCTCAAGCTTGTTGACGGACACCTGAATCTCAGTCAGCTTCACGTCCAGAGCGTGGATCTTGTCCTCAACAATTCTCTCTAGGCTTTCCTGAGATTGTTCAATGCTGGCCAGGCGTTGTTCAATCCTCTGGGTAGCTTCAAGAATCTGCTCTCCGAAGCTCTTTGGTTTAGCTGCTGCTGCTGCTGCCTCTTTGTCAGCTTTGGCTTTCTTCGCAGCTTCAATTTTGGCTTGTCCTTCAACTGAGGTTGGATCCTCCTCATCCATCACAACTACGTTGTCCTCATGCTCTGGCTGCAGTGGCAAGTGCTTCCTATCCAACATGAATTTGCCCGTGCCAAACTTGGCATTGATAAGCATCTGAATTTGTGGGGCAAATCCACACGACCTCTTCTGGTCAGCTGCAGTCCTCTTAATGGTCTCTACCATTAAGTCCATCACCTTGAAAGGTGCCTTCTCATCGAGAATGTGCAGCATGTTGATAGAATAGCCTCGAATCATGCGGTGGTCTCCAGACTTGGGCATCAAGGTATGCCTCAAAATAGTGTTTGTGGTGGTCAGACCTGCCTGGAGATAGTACACTGAGCCAAGCTTCCACCCTTCCAAATCAGCAGCGGGGATCTCCTTGTACATGTTCTTCATGGAATCATGGCTTTTCTTAGGAATCCCATAGACATCAATGTCGTCCTCTCTCTGTACTGGAGCATTCAGAAGTTCTGCCCATTCTTCAACAGACGAAGAAATCCTTTGACCTTCAGTCATCCAGGTGATCTTGCCATCAGGATAGAAGTGGGCTGTGGCGTAGAACTGCATGATCATCTTGTCATTCCAAGCTGTCAGTTCCTGACCCACGAACTCAGCAACTCCACATGCATTAAAGCTCTCATGCACATGGGGAAAGAAGTCTCGGTGCTCTTCACTGTCAATGTACTTCCAGTCAACATACCTGGTGTCAGCAACAATAGGCTTCTTATCCATCAGCACGGTCTCATAGAAGTCCTGCTGCTCTCTGGTGTGGAATCTGGGGTCCACAGCAGTCCTTCTCCTCACGGCATATGGATCAGACTGTCTCCATAGCCTGAGACCTCTATCCTTCCTTGCCTTCATATCCTCGGCTTGAGGATGAGCATCGTTGTGGAGTGGCAACTTAGGACGGAGCTTAAGCAACACATGTTCTTCTTTTGACTCAGACGGTGGCATCTCACCTTTGTTCTTCTCAGAAGCTGGAATGCTCCTGGTTGTCCTCTTGGGCTTGGCTGGAGCTGCCTTGGCTTGAGCAGGCTTCTTGGGCTTAGAAGTGGCTTGAGCCCTAATAGCATCACCCATGAACTTAGCCTTCTGAGGAGGAGGCTGGGGTGCATCTTCTTCTTCTTCTTCTTCAGCAGCATCAACATGAGGTTCAGCATATACTACCCTCTTCCTCTTGGAAGTTTTCTTCACCTTACTTGGAGCTGGCTCTTCCAAGTTGAGCTTCTTTGCAACAGCTGACTGCTTGACCTTGCTGGTGCCTTTCCTCGACTGCTGCCCTTGGTGCTCTTTGGCAACAACATTTCTCTTGGGCTTGGAGGTAACTTTCTCAGCAACGAAGTCAGAGTCCTCATCATCAGAATTTTTCTTCTTTCTGGTTCTGGTGACTGCAGGAGGCAAACCACTAGGGGTGCTCCTCTCACCATCATCACTGGAACTACTAGCCTCAGGACTAGTATCTGCCTCTGGAATCTCTGCAAACGGTGACTCAGACCTATTCTGGCTGTCACTGGCATCTGACATGGCTGACAACCTGTGAAAAGATAGGGTATAGGCAGAGTAGAAGAGTTATCACAACTGCAGAGGTTTTTGCAAAAAAAAATGAGTTCAAATCTTGGTTTTGAGTTTTCACAGAATGCATTTCGGTCAAATCGATTTTCAGTTTCGGTGAATCCGAAGTGTATAACAGAAACCTACACACCACTTTCGGTCAGACCGAAATGGGTTTCGGTCCTGCCGATAACCTAGGGTTTCACTGAAACTAAGTTTCGGTCACACCGATTTGCACAACTCGGTTAGACCGAAAGTGCAGTGCAATGGCCAGAGGCCAAATCGGTCATTCCGAGTTTTCAAAATCGGTTTCACCGAGATGTGTTCCGTGGAAACCTAACCTAAGAATTTCGCTCGAAACTAAAAGGATCTGATCTGATGTTTAGGGAATATCTCAAACGTGGATAGATACATGGCAAACCAATCGTGCAAGAATCAGATGGGGAGCACGAGAGGGATCGGGACTCACCCTAACTTGGTGGAGTCCCTCTACGGCGGCAACGGCGCGGAGAAGATTACCATTGACGGCGGCGGAGACCTGCGGCAAGGGCGCACAGGCGACGACGGCGACGATCCGAAGACCAGGGCGACGGCAGCAGGGGACTTGGGGGCGAAACGGTTTGAAGAATTAAATCGCGCGCAGCCCTCAGGTATATATATCCCCATACTGTCGGTGGGACCGAGTTGAAAAAACTCGGTGACACCGAAATGGCTAACTGCTGTGCAGTTACACATATCGGTCACGCCGAGATTTTGAACTCGGTTTCACCGAGATGAAACCTAGATCAGTCTAAGCGTTTCGGTTGGACCGAGATGGAGAAGTCGGTCAGACCGAAATGGACTTAGAAGGTTTTGGAAGTCAGCCTTAGACGGATCGGTGGCTCCGAGTGCTCCTCACTCGGAGGGTCCGAAAATGACTTGTTCAAAGTTGTGATATGAGCATGAATAGAATTTGAGACAAGAAAGCATAGATAGCTAGGGAAGGTGCTTAGGCATTCTTGTCCATCCATTTGGCCAGAAAAGTCAAACAATCAAAACAACAAATGGATGTCCTTGAATGAATAAAATCATGCATTCAACATGCTCACACAATAAGATAGCAACTGAAATATGTGTCAAACATGCACAACCAATACTCTAGCTACTAGCACACAATTTGTCGATGACTAGGTCATCTATATATGAGTATATTGACTTAGGAGCCAAATGAGAACATTTGATCATAGGCCATACTCATCGTTTAAGCACAAGTGGGGTTACCACTTTTACATAAAGCATTTATGTGTTCACATCATTTGGAGATGCTTTAGCTCAATTTTTAGAGCAAAGCTCCCCCTAGATGTGAGAACCCCTTTTAAAGGGTCAAACTAACCTTGGGTTGTCGTAGAAGACTTCATGTAGATGTTGCAGATGTGGATGCTCAATGTTGATGTAGATCATCAAGAGTTGGGAGCTATCCTTTGGATTAGGGCACTTTCAATACCTACATGGGTTAGTCCCACAAGGAACAAACAAGGATATCCATAGACATAGATTGAAGTTCACAAAAGATGATGTCCATGAAAGCAATGATTACCTTGTCCCTTGACTTACCAACAAGAGGGTTTGTGACTCCATGAACTAGTGCATGATGTGGAAGTTGATTGCACAAGTTCTTGCCAAAATGAATATGAGTGAAGTATGTTGGCGGAGTCACCCTCAAGAACCTTCTAGTTCTTCTTCTTTGGGAACCACATCATCTTGATGGGAATCCTTGGAGTTGTAGTTGAGCTTGACGAAGTAGAACTTGATGTGTCCTTGGGAACCCACTTGACCATGGCTTGAGATGCTTCAATGAATGCATCAATCTCCTCTTGAAGCTTGTCCTTGGCCTTTAGCTTGTGGTCTTGTGGTGGAAGGTCATCTTGAGCTTGTTCCACATTGGAAGAAGTAGGATCATACTTCTCCTTTTGTGAAACAAACTGTGGAGTAGGGTATTGACCTTCTTCCCACTCAACACCTTCGGCGTTGAACTTTCGCTCAAAACCAATCCCTTGATTCTTCCGGTGCCTTCCTTGTTTGCGAACAATTTCCTCGAAGTTCTTGCTTCCGGCAAGACTCTTGTAGACACCCTTCTCTATGATTTCCTTCAATAAGCTATTTTCTTGCTCAAGTGTAACTTGGCTTGAAACATTGTTAGTGGAATCAAGAGAACTACTAGAAGTAACAATATTGGATTTAACATTGTTATTGTTACTACTAGAGGAAGAACTTTTCTTATGCTTGTCATGCTTAGTCTTAATAGGTGGCAAGAAATTAGACAAGAGAAGTCGTTTGGCAAGATATGAAGAACTCTTCTTTCGAAGATCGTCATTGATCGCTTTTAGAAACTCATGTTCTTGCTCTAGAGTGAGCTTCTCGAAGCGTAGCTTCTCATGAGATCTTAGGAGCTCTCTATGATCTTCTTGAGTTGTTTCATGAGCTAACTTAAGAGTGTTTAGTTCTTTAGTTAGACGCTCAATCTCCTTCATAGCATTGTCATTCGACTCTTCTCGACTATAAAGACTACTAGCATTTTCATCATTACTAAGCTCACTAGATTTATCATGCAAGAGCTCATCTTCACCAAGCAAGTCATCCTCATCACTATCAAAGTCAATAAATTCAGGGTGTGTTACCTTGGGGCCTTTAGCCATGAAGCATCTTCCAATTCCCTCATTTGGTGAATCAAATAAGTCGTAGGAGTTGGAGTTGGAGGATACGAGTGCAAGTCCGGCAACACCTTCATCTTGACTGTAGTCGGAGTCGGAGTGATAGCTTCCATCGGATTGATTGTCGGAGTCGGAGCCGGAGACCCATTCACCTACATGAGCTTGATGTCTTCTTCTTGTGTAGCTCCTTGATAACTTGTCTTTCCTCTCCGAATCCTTGCTTCTCCGAGAGGGTCTTCGTTCATAATGATCATCTCTACTCCTTCTCTCTCTCCGAGGTGACTCATCTCTTGCTCTTCTTCTTGGAGATTCTTCTCTTCTCTTGTGGGGAGCCGTACACTCATTTGAGAAGTGTTCGGGTCTTCCACAATTGTAGCAGTTTCGATCACGACTAGAAGATCTCTTTTCATCATATGATCTAGACTTTGAGCTTCTTTCTTTGCCTCTATTCTTGTAAAACTTGTTGAAGTTCTTAACCATTAGGCTTATCTCTTCATTGGAAATTAACTTGTCACTTGAGGTGGTGGGAGCATCACTTGTAGCTTTGTAAGCACCACTTGACTTGTTGTGAAGCTCTTCCTTATCCTTAAGTGTCATCCCATGAGCAACAATTCTTCCAATGACTTCAGTTGGCTTGAGAGTCTTGTAGTTTGGCATCATTTGAATCAAAGTGCACACGGTGTCATATTTTCCATCCAAAGCTCTTAGGATCTTCTTGATGATGAATCGGTCGGTCATTTCTTCACTTCCTAAGCCAGCAATCTCATTTGTGATGAGAGCAAGCCTAGAGTACATTTCAGCGACTCCTTCACCATCCTTCATCTTGAACTTGTCAAGTTGACCTTGAAGAATATCTAGCTTTGATTCCTTCACAGATTCAGTACCTTCGTGCATTTCAACCAAAGTATCCCAAATCTCTTTAGCATTCTCAAGACGGCTGATTTTGTTGAACTCCTCGGGACACAAAGCATTGAAGAGAATGTCACAAGCTTGAGCATTGTTTTGCAACATCCGCAACTCTTCCGGTGTAGCTTCGCGATCCGGAACTTTTCCTTACTCGAAGAATTCACCTTGCATACCAAGACAAATAATGCCCCATGCGGCTGGGTTATGACCAAGAATATGCATTTTCATTTTATGCTTCCAACTAGCAAAATTTGTACCATCAAAGTAAGGACCTCTACGATAATTACCCTCACTAGACGCCATACTCTCCTAGGTTGTGAAACCAAGCTTATGGAGTCCAATGCAATGGAAACCAAAACAATGGAGACCAAAGCTCTGATACCACTTGTAGGATCGAAAGTATGTCTAGAGGGGGGGTGATTAGACTACTTGACAATATAAAAAATCTGCCTTTAGATCATGAACAGTTTTTGGCAGTTTCACAATTATGATCAATTCAAGTATCACCCTACACATGCAATTCTAGAGTATAAGCAGCGGAAAGTAAATTGCACATGTAGTAAAGAGAGGTGGAGAAGATCAAACGCAGTTTGGAGACACGGAGATTTTTCTCGTGGTTCCGATAGGTGGTGCTATCGTACATCCACGTTGATGGAGACTTCAACCCACGGAGGGTAACGGCTGCGCGAGTCCACGGAGGGCTCCACCCACGAAGGGTCCACGAAGAAGCAACCTTGTCTATTCCATCATGGCCTACGCCCACGGAGGACTAGCCTTACTCGGGGTAGATCTTCACGAAGTAGGTGATCTCCTTGCCCTTACAAACTTCTTGGTTCAACTCCACATCTCAAAGACGGAGGCTCCCAAGCGACACCTAACCAATCTAGGAGGCACCACCCTCCAAAAGGTAATAGATGGTGTTGATGATGATGAACTCCTTGCTCTTGTGCTTCAAATGATAATCTCCCCAACACTCAACTCTCCTCACTGATATGGCTGTGGTGGAAGAAAGGATTGAGTGGAAAGCAACTTGGGAAGGCTAGAAATCAAGTTTCATATGGTAGGAATGGAATGACTTGATCTCAACACAAGGGTAGGTAGTTCTCTTCTCAGAAAGTGTATGGTAGGAGTGGTAGACTTTCTGATGGCTCTCTTCACGAATGAAGAGGGGGTGGAGGGGTATATATAGCCTCCACACAAAATCCAACCGTTACACACATAATTGAGCAATCTCGGTGAGACCGAAGTGAAAACTCGGTCAGACCGAAAGTTCAAATATAGTGAACGTTGGGGTTTTCGGTGGGACCGAAAATACCATCTCGGTGTGTCCGATATGAGTCAAAGGTAGGAACTTGCCAGAATCGGTGGGACCGAAATCAACAACTCGGATATTCCGAAATGATGACAAACGGTTACAGAAGGTTGGCAGTCCAGTTTCGGTGAGACCGAACTCAAAATCGGATGGACCGAAATATTAGGGTTTGGAAGAATAGCTGAGGTGGTTCATCTCGGTGGGACTGAGTTTGCAGAATCGGTTTGTCCGAGATTACTTATGAGTGTGTTGAGTAGTGAAGATTGTTGATAGTTGAAGGAGCTAAATCACTAAGCACTTGAGCAACCAGATCATCAACACAACCTCATCCCCTTTTAATAGTATTGGCTTTCCTATGGACTCAATGTGATCTTGGATCACTAAACCAAAAATGGAGTCTTGAGCTTTTGCCAATGCTTGTCTTAGCATTTTGAGGGGTCCACTTCTTCAGACATTTCCATACCCATATCATCGAACTTCTCTGAAATGATTCTCAAGTAACTATTAGTTCAATGATATATATGTTGTTATTAATTACCAAAACCACCCGGGGATTAGTTGCACTTTCACCGGTTCAACGGAATGTACTGCCCTTTTCTGAACTTTCTGATCACGCTTACATAGGCTTGTGGTGAAGACGTGATACTGCCCACTACTCAACTGCTTCGGATTACTCTGATATCCGGACTGCTGCTGTTGTTGATTACCTTGATTGTTATAACCACCCTGGCCATGCTGCTGGTTATGCTGATTGTGCCCGTTCTGGTTGTTGTCGTTACTCTGGTTTCCTTGGAACCCTGAACTGGATCCACCACCTTGATAGTCCGGCCCGTGAAAACCAGGCCCTGAACCGCCGGACGGTCCATGATCATACTGGGACCGGTTCATGATTTCCTTCATAATAAAGCAGTCCTTCCAAAGGTGCGTAGCTGGTTTTTCCGCCGTACCGTGCCTTGGGCAAGGTATGTTCATCTGGTGTTCCAGATTGATCGGCGGCCTCCATTCCGTGGGGGGCGGTCTACCCTTTCGGCGCTGGCCGTTCTCCTGAGCATTGGTGTTAGCCACGAAATCCGAATTATTATCCGCTTTACGCTTACCGTTGTATCCTTGATTCACCGGGTTAGGCTGTGGTGCCTTGCCGCTCTTCTTTGCTTTCCCTGACTTCTCATCATCAGAATCTGGGTACTTTGCGCTATCTGAATCTGCATATTTTACCAAGACGCCCATGAGCATTCCCATGTCATCACAATTACGTTTGAGTCGTCCCAACTTCTGTTTCAGAGGCTCAAACCGGCAGTTGCCTTCCAAGGTTATAACTGCTGTGCCCGGGTTGATCCTGTTGGAAGAATGTAGGATCTCCGACACTCGACGCACCCAATGGCTTGTTGACCCGTGCTCTCCTTGAACACAAGAAGCTAAATCGACGATAGACATTGGCTGCTTGCATGTATCTTTGAAGTTATTAATAAACCGGCGGTGCAATTCAGCCCATGGTCTGATGGAATTGGGTGGCAAGCTTTTCAGCCAAGTGCGAGCTGTACCCTCCAACATCATAGTGAAGTACTTAGCACACGCTGCATCATCTACGTCCAGCATCTCCATCGCCATCTCATAGCTTTCAACCCATGTCTCAGGGGATAAGTCCGCAGTATAGTTAGGTACCTTGCGCGGTCCTTTGAAATCCTTGGGAAGCTTTACGTTGCGTAAAGCGGGAGTAAGACAAGGCACTCCCAAGGAGCTAGACATAACCCCCGGTTCAACTGAGGTAGAAGGACGATCCGGCGTCGTCTGACGGGCTTCGTACTGTGCTGCTAACTTGACCTCCCAGCGCTGCCTGCCCTGATCCACCACGTCCTGAGCATTCGCATCTCCCCCTGCCGGATCATCCCTCCGCGGCGGATTTCATCTTCGCGCGCTGCTTGACACAACCGGTTCATCCAGGTCCCTAGTATAACTCCAGCTTGGGCAAGGGGTGGAGTGAATCCTCTCATGGCTGTGAGAATAAGCTTGCTGTTGTGTTAACGCCGTTTCTAGAAATTCCCTGGCTGATACGTCTCCAACGTATATATAATTTTTGATTGTTCCATGCTATTATTTATGAAGTCTTAGATGTTTAATGGGCTTTATCATTCACTTTTATATCATTTTTGGGACTAACCTACTAACCCAAAGGCCCAGTCCAGATTGCTGTTTTTTTGCCTATTTCAGGGTTTTGCAGAAAAGGAATATCAAACGGAGTCCAAACGGAATGAAACCTTCGCAGGAGATATTTTTGGAGGAAATCACGCGAGATAAATTTCGGAGCCAAGACAGAGGACAGGGGACCCACCCTCGAGGGTGGGGGGCGCGCCCCCCTTCCCAGGGCGCGCCCCCCTGCCTCGAGGGCAGGCCCCGTGGCCCCTGGTGCCCCTCTTCCTCCTATATATGCCTACGTACCCCAGAAACTCCGTACGCAGAGAGAAAACCCTAATTCCACCGCCGTAGCTGCTGTTCCCATGGAGATCCCATCTTGGAGCCTGTTCCGGGAGGGGGATCCATCACGGAGGCCTTCTTCATCATCATCATCGCCCTCACCATGAGTTGTGAGTAGTTTACCACAGACCTTCGGGTCCATAGCTAGTATCTAGATGGCTTCTTCTCTCTCTCTCTCCGGATCTCAATACAAAGTTCTCCTCGGTCTTCGAGGAGATCTATTCGATGTAATCTCTTTTTGCGGTGTGTTTGTCGAGATCCGATGAATTGTGAGTTTATGATCAAGGTTACCTATGAAAGATATTTGGTTCTTCTCTGAACTTTTTATGTGTGCTCATAATATCCTTGCAAGTCTCTTCGAATTATTGGTTTGGTTTGGCCTACTAGATCTATAGTTCTTGCAATGGGAGAAGTGCTTGGCTTTGGGTTCAATCTTGCGGTGTCCTTTCCCAGTGACAGTAGGGGCAGCAAGGCACGTATTGTATTGTTGCCATCGAGGATAAAAAGATGGGGTTTATATCATATTGCTTGAGTTTATCCCTCTACATCATGTCATCTTGCTTAAGGCGTTACTCTGTTCGTATGAACTCAATACACTAGATGCATGCTGGATAGCGGTCGATGTGTGGAGTAATAATAGTAGATGCAGGCAGGAATCGGTCTACTTGTCTCGGACGTGATGCCTATATACAATGATCATGCCTAGATAGTCTCATAATTATTTGCTTTTCTATCAATTGCTCGACAGTAACTTGTTTACCCGCCGTAGAATATCTCTATCATGAGAGAATCCACTAGAGAAAACTATGGCCCCCGGGTCTATCTCTATCATATTACTTTCCCGTTAATTTCTTTTGCCGTTGTTTATTTGCTGTTTTATTAAACCAAAAATACCAAAAATATAAACTATCATCTCTATCAGATCTCACTCTCGTAAGTGACCGTAAAGGGATTGACAACCCCTTATCGCGTTGGCTGCGAAGTTCTTATTTGTTTATGCAGGTGCGAGGGACTGGCGTGTCAGGCCCAAGATGCGATTCTATCCCGATCACGTGACACTTACGTGATTGGGGCACAACCGCATTTCGGGCGCTTAGCAAGATGGATATCATTACATCGTACCATTACATACATACATGGGGAATACAACAATACATACAAGTCACATGAATACAGCAACATCAATACAAAGCATCCGACTACGGATGCAAACATGAAGCACAAAGACATCCATCTGCTATCCCAGGCTGCCAACCCGAAACCAAACCCAAGACTGAAGAAGAAGAAGAAAGAAAGAACTCCAAACAACGATCATCGCTCTCACGTCAAGACATCGGAAACCTGCACCTGCAACTGTTAGTGTAGTATCTGTGAGCCACGAGGACTCAGCAATCCCATAACCATGGGTAACAAGACTATCAAAGCTTAATGGGTAAGAAGAGGTAAAGTGGTGAGGTTGCAGCAGCGGCTAGCAAAAGTATGGTGGCTAACTTACGAGTACAAAAATAAGATGAGCATCTACGCAAACGGTCGCAAACTAGTAGTGATCGCTAAAGATCCTGAACTACCTACGAGTCAAACATAACCCCACCGTGTTCTCTTCTCAAAGAGAAAAGAGACAGTCACAGTTACTCACATAGTTGTGTGTTTTACTTCGGATCCTCTGACAAGTTTTCTACAACCGGACATTAACAAATTCCAATCTGGCACATAACCGTGGACACGGCTTTTGAAAGATCATAACCCTGCAGGGGTGTCCCAACTTAGCCCATCACAAGCTCTCACGATCAGCTGAAGTGATAAATATAATATCATCACCCCTTATCTTAGGGAAATCCGATCAGGCTCGGCATCCCGGTGCACAAGACATTTCGACAATGGTAAAACAAGTCCAGCAAGACCTCCCGGTGTGTCGACATCCTGATAGTAGCCGTGCGTATCTCGTTTCAGGCCACGAGCGGATGGGTGATCCTACAGGTAAAACCAAACCTCGAGTTTCCCCGTGGTGGCCCCGCATAACCCCCATTTGGGACCAACACCATCAGCACTCCTGCTATGTAGAAAAGAATCTCCAAGGAGCGTCCCCCTTATGCAATTTAATTAATTAATTAAGTTGTTATTATGAGGCAAATTAAAACCTTTACTATCAAACAACCCCATTGGAGCATCTCCATAGGAGGCATGGATCAATAGCAACAAGCTACAACATTTTGAACATGACAATAAAAACCTGACAGTAATATTTTATAGCAACTTGGGAGCAAGAATTAAATAAGCTACATCAACCCAAATGAGCAAGTAAGGGCATGAATGGATAGACAACAACATATACAACAAGGAATGATCAATGGCCACCCCAAAACTAACATGGATTTCCCTAGGACATCAAGCAAACATGGCATCAGGATAAGACAGATTCCAGACTTAGTGAAATTTCACTAAGTGTTAAAACAGTAACATTAGCATGACATGTTGGCGAGCATGTTTAAGTCATCTTAAAGCATAACATGGCAAATGGTTTGCACCACAGCAAAGATCACATGATGGAGATTCTAAAACATCTAGGCATGTGACATGGGGACAAAC
This sequence comes from Secale cereale, assembly GCA_902687465.1. NCBI lineage: Eukaryota > Viridiplantae > Streptophyta > Magnoliopsida > Poales > Poaceae > Secale > Secale cereale. The sequence goes on from LR738710.1 coordinate 77,135,431, forward strand.
ACATCAATAGCAACGAGCTCCTCAACTAGTCATCTCGTAACAAGTTACAAAACCTAACAGCCACATGCACTTTTGCAACAGAGATTAACATGTCAATATGGACTCAAACAAGCATGCTACAACAACCATCATGTAGAGCATCTCATGATGAACATTTGGACATATCATTTGCATCATTTGGACAAACATGCACCAAGTTATCATATCTCAAACATGGCATGAAAATAACAAGTAGCAGCAGTTTATAACAAGTAGCACTCTTGCAACAGAGATTAGAGCATCTAGATGAACTCAAATGAGCATGGCACAATGGAACAAAGTGTAGAGCATATCACCACGGTCATTTTGACATATCATTTGCACAATTTGGACAAGCACACAATTAATTACAGCCATTCAAAATATGCATCAGAACATTACAAAACTTGGGGACTTAGACAAAAAACAGCACCTCGGGAAACGGACATGTCCAGAGCTAGCGGACACGTCTGACGAACGGGACCCGCGTGACAGTGTCACAGAGGAAGAAGCGGATCGGGTCCAAGGCGGAGCGGGTCGCGGAGGCGGATCGGGCTGCAGCGGATCGGGCCTTGCCCGATCCAGAGGAGGAGGACGGGAGGCCGGCGATGGTTCGACGGGAGGAGCTCCGGCGAGAGCCCTCGACGGCGGAGGAAGGTGCGGTGGCCGCAGCCCGGCGGCGGGGCACGGACGCCGAGGGACTTCGGCGGTGGGGAGCTGAAAGCCGTCGGGGCGGAGGTGCGGTCGGGGAACGACGCCGGCGGCGGTCAACCAGGGCGGCGGCGGCCTCATCGCGGTGGTGGAGAGGTTCGTCCGGTGGCGCGCGGCGGCGGAGCAGGGCGAGCAAGCGGCGGCCAGCGAGCTCCGGCGGGAGGACGGCGTCCTGCGGCGGCGAGCGCTCCGGCGGGAGCTCGGGGAAACTGAGGGAGCGAGGCGGGCGCTCGGGCCCGGCGCGGCCCGGCGCGGCCCGGGGCGGGCCTGCTTGGGCCTGCGGCGGCGGAAGGGCGCCAGGGGCGCGGGGCGACGTGGCGGTTGCCACATGGCAACCCGTGGTTGGCCAGGGCGGCTGAATTGGCGTCTGTGGCCAATAGGAAGCCGCCAAGTGGCGGAAAATAGGTGGAGGGGCGCGGATTTGGAGAAGGAGGAGGGTTGGCTGGGCAGAAATTAAGAAGGAGGAAGGAGGAGGCCATTTTTGGACGTGTGGTGTCCATATATAGCAGTTTTGGGCTAGGGTTTGGCTCTAAGGGTGATTTCTGGACCCTTCGATTGAATCGGACGGCTCCGGTTGCGAGGGGGGTTAGGCAGGCCTAGATTAGATAGTGGGCTGTGTAGGAGGGGTTGGGCTGAGGTGAGAGGAGAGGGAGAGAGGCCCGCGGGGGTTTTCGGAGACCGAAAACGTCCGACGTAATAACCGGCGACTAGTGCCGCTATATATATCCGTTGGGCTATCAAACGAGCTCCGAATGCGATGAAATTTGGCAGGCGGCCTGTCTACACTATAATAAGACCACATGACAAGTTTCAACCCATTCCGAGAACGTTTTTCGGCCACTCATAAAATAAATATTCGGAGGCACCGCGGGCGCGTGCAAGTGTGTCTGGGCTCAGAACGGACAACGGAGAGCACGAGGGAACTCGGGCGGATGCAAGTTTCGAAAACATGCTGATGCAACACACATGATGACAAGGCAAGGATGCACACGCAAGCAGATGACATGGCAACGACGACGAATATCTATTTGACACCTGGCGCACCGGTCTCGGGGTGTCACAGGCGTGTGGTCTCCTACTGGATTGATACCTTGGTTCTCAAAAAATGAGGGAAATACTTACGCTACTGTGCTGCATCTCCCTTTCCTCTTCGAGGGAATACAACGCAAGCTCAAGAGGTAGCACTGGCCCGCCGTGCTTCCACCGCTACGGGGGACGTTCCTTCAATGGGAAGGGCGGCCAACCGTGAAGCGGCGGCAACTATGTTGTCCAATGGATTGGAGTAATGACCGGGAGGGGTAGGCACATGCTTTGATGGGACAACCTGGCGGGTTGGCTCTGCAGCCTGCGGCTGGACTGAACCGGTGGCATGCAAGATCGTTGCCTTCTCCTCATTACCTCATGTGAAGCGGTCTGATCCAACATGAGTTGATAAGCCCGAGCATCCAGCTCGGCCTATTTCGCAGCCATCCTGGTTTTCTCAGCAGCTGATGTCTACACACGCTTCTATTCTTGTAGACAGTGTTGGGCCTCCAAGAGCAGAGGTTTGTAGGACAACAACAAATTTCCCTTAAGTGAGTAACCCAAGGTTTATCGAACTCAGGGAAGTGGAGGTTGAACGTACCCCTTTCAAGCAACCCCGCAATCAAGATACAAGAAGTCTCTTGTGTCCCCAACACACCTAATACACTTGTCAGATGTATAGGTGCACTAGTTCGGCGAAGAGATGTTAAATGGCAAGTGATATGGATGGCAAAACAAAATAATATAAATCTGTAATAAAAAGTGCAGCAAGCAAACAAGTGGTAAACGTGAGCACAAATGGTATTGCAATGGTGGAAACAAGGCCTAGGCTTCATACTTTCACTAGTGGCAACTCCCAACAACATTAACATAATCGAATCACATGATATTTCCCATAAAACATGCAAGGGGGACGCACTCGGAGGTCATACCTTGGTGGTCAAGAGAGGACGAGAATTATGTAGGGCTACAAAAGCACACCTCAAAGTTCATAGTTCTCAATCTATGGATTTCCCAATGTCACCGCGGCCATCCAAAGCGAGTACCACAATCACCACAACATATCTAAAGGATAGTCAAAGACAAGCACCAAGAGACTCTCAATCTTCAATCCACACACAAAAGAGGAAATCACTCATGAAAATATTCTTCTAATCCATGTCCAATAGACCGCTGTCACCTTCGTCTCGGGGATTATACTAGATAAAGACAAGTGAGTACATCAATCCAATACATAGAGGAAGGGGAAATATCATGGGATCACCCTAGATTAACATAGCCTATGATCACAACGAAGATCACATCATGGGAGAGAGAATTGACCACATAGCTACTGGTAGAAACCTCAGCCCCGAGGAGGAACTACTCCCGCATCATGGAGGGAGGAAGCAACGTCGATGGAGATGAATCCGGGGGCACTTCCCCGTCCCGGCAGGGTGCCGGCACAGGAATTCTGGTCCCCCGAAACTTGGTGGCGATGGCGGCGGAGATCGGAATAGCTTCTGGAGAAAAGGGTTCCGGAATCAGGGTTTCCGCGACGCGGTGTAAATATATGCCAAAGGGGGGCACCAGGGGAGCTAAGGGGGGCCCAGGCGCCCCCCGGCGCGGCCAGGAGGGGGTGCGCGCCCCCAGGGCGCCTGGAGCCCTGGTGGCCCCCCTCCGGCCCTACTTTGGCCGCACGGAAGCTTCCGGAACGCTGATTTTTTATATATTTTTCCCGGAATTTTTCTGGCAATTTACGTAATGGGAAAACCTGAAATACAAAAACAGCAGAAAACAGAAACTGGCACTGGGGTGCACTGAGTTAATAGGTTAGTCCAAATATGATCAAAAGTGTATGGAAGTGCATAAATATCATAGCAATATCACACAAAAGAGGCATGTAGCAAGCAGAAATTATAGATACGTTTTGGACGTATCAACATCCCCAAGCTTAATTCCTGCTCGTCCTCGAGTAGGTAAATGATAACAAGCATAATTTCTGTGGTGACATGCTATTAACCATATAAGAACTTTTCACAGTCACATGACAAATGCTTACTGAGATAATGAATCTTTAGTAATAAAGTTGCCTCATGAGAATATCACAAAGAACTGAAAGTTTTACAATATGATACTGAAACATCAAATAGATTTGTAGTGAGCATGGTGTGAAAACATGACAAAGTGATACCTTGCTTGCCCCCTTTAGTAAAGCAAAACATAAATGCAGGGGCACCTTCGAAGTCTAAGTGACGACTAGATACAATGATTTCAGAATAAACGATATCATAATCATGCAGAGGACAATGGTACTTTGGGACAATGCACATTACACTCAGAATGACAATCATGCTCTCAGTAGTTGGTGCTTTAAAGAAAGAAGGTGGAGACTCTCGAACCGTGGCTTTTGATGGCAAGGTTGAAAACCCGTGGTCGGAAACAAAAACTAAACATGTACCAGAGCTCTTGGTTTTTAAAAACAGAGGTAAAAATTATTTTTGGGATATGCATATTTCGTCAACGAATGCTAGTAGATAACTCAATTACTTCTCGAGTTGGACAAGTTTCGAGGAACGGCTCCCGCATGAGGACGATCACATCCTCTTAATCTCCTTTGTTTATCACTGCCAAAGTTTTCTGATTTCTCATGAACAAAGCGTGAAGGAGGGTTTGTTTGTTGTATATTTTTTAATGAGTCGGGCGCACTCTTTGCCAGTTCCTTCTCGTATTAGGGGTTTGCACATTAGACATGCAATCCCGGGGTGAAGCTTGTCCAACTTAAAAAGATCATGAATTAACCACTACTTCCTCATGAGCTAAAACAGAGGCACAAAAGAGAAATATTTTTTTGATTAATTTCGAGATGGTACATGATAGTCTTCGTTAGGAATGGCAGGTAAATACCATGTGTAGGAAGGTATGGTGGACTCATATGGCATAACTGGTTTAAAAGATTTTGGATGCACAAGCAGTCAGTCCGCTTAGTACAGGCGAAGGTTTAGCAAAAGACTGGGAGCGACCAACTAAGAGAGCAATGACGGTCATAATCATGCAGAGCGACAAAGCAACATTGAATCGGGCATGGAAGTTATATCGCTACTCAGAAATTAAAGATCATCAAGGCTTGATAAACTTTCTTTACAGTCTTAAATATGCGTGAGCATATGCCAAGTCAATCAAAATAAATTTTCGGAGGAAGATATCACTAAACCATACCACATCATAGGCAAACAAATCATGTTGGTACTCCAATAACACATTGAGAACCTCCCAACTATTTGAGAATAACCATAAGAAAACATGAACTACTAAGCACCATTATGCACATAGCATGTTTATCATAGACATATCAACCAGTGCCACGGAAGCCAACTCTCTTAACAAAATAAGCATGATAACTCAAGAGAGTTCCAGAAGCAACCAACTAAACAAGAGCTCTTTAAAAAGAAAAGCATGAAAACTAAGAGCTAAACATGACAGTAGCTATTGAAAGACAAAGAACATACACAGCAAAGATAAACATGAAAATCCCATGTTATGTTCTAGGTTGAAGTGGAGCGTGTTTCTCTCCCACACAAAGAAAGCTGGGTTCTAACTCGTTATGAAAAGCAAGCAAAGCTAAAGAAAACTAAAAAGGAAACTAAAAGCAAGACGCTCCAAGCATAGCACATAACGCATGAAGTGATTAAAATATAGTGGAACGAAAGACGAACTGATAATTGTTGATGGAGAAGGGGATGCACGGGGGCATCCCCAAGCTTAGACGCTTGAGTATTCTTGAATATTTCTTGGGGGTGCACGGGGGCATCCCCAAGCTTGAGCGTTTGACACTCCTGAATCTTTTTATCATCTTCCCTCACACATTTGAAAACTCCCTTCATACATAACTCATCATAATCTGATTAGCGAGGTTAGTACCCATAATAAAATATTTTTTCCTTGCTGGAAATAAAGATAATCTTGAAGGTCTACTGTTTCTCAAGATTGCCAAAAGGTTTTTGCAAAGAAAAAGCAAGCTCAAGGTTTGCAAAATGAAGGAAAGGCAAAACATGACAGAATCTGTGAAAAACAGACCAGCAGGTAGTAAATAATTTTTTCGAGGCACTTCTGCAACTCAAATCAAAAAACTCAGAACATACGCCCGAAAGCCAATTGTACGGAGCACGCTGTCGAAAAAATTCAGACCAAAAAAATGATTTGGTGATTTTATACGAATTTTTCTGTCCAAGGACAGAATCTGTTTCCTGGACATCACGTCACAACTTTTGAACTTTCTTGCAATCGGAGGCTAAACTTGGCACAAAGCTGAAAAATAAAGATACAATGATGTTGCTACAGTAATAACAAACATCAAGACCACTAAAAACTGAAAGCAAAGATAACAAGGGTTGTCTCCCTAGAGCTCTTTCTTTATAACCATAAAGATAGGCTTGAGACTTTAATGATGCTCTCGTAGGAATAAGAGCTGAAGAACAAAAGAGAGCATCAAGAAGCAAATACCAAACACATTTAAGCCTAACATGCTTCCTATGCATAGGAATATTGCAATAGAATAATTCATTGAAGCACAAAGCAATAAGCATAGAAGGACAAAACAAGTGCAACTTCAAAACCTTCAACATAAAGAGAGGGAACTTGATATTATTGAAATATCTATAAGCATATGTTCCCTTCTCATAATAATTTTCAGTGGGATCACGAATAAACTCAACAATATAAGCATCACATAAAGCATTGTTACCATGATCCACATGCAAAAAGGTACTCTTACTCTCCACATAAGCATAATCTTTCTCATTGGTAATAGTGGGAGTAGGACTATCATAAACAACTTGAACACTATAGATTAATTGTGTATTAGGAAGATGGTGTTCAACAAGGGAGTAATTCCCTCCATGATTATGACAAGTTTCATAAGGATAATTTCTCCTTATGTCATAGGTACCTTTATAATCACTATAGATTGGAGTCACAACATCATCATAGTAGAGAAGAGCATTATCATTGCTAGCAACTATTTTTGTAAACATGTTGTCTTTATTCTTACTAGCAAAAGAATTATCAATTATCACATCACTAGTGGGTAAAGGATTTGCACTCCTATCATCCCCAAGCTTAGAGCTTTCCATATCATCACTTTCAGAGTTGGCACCAAAAATATTTTCAAGATCATAAGTAGCATTATCATCATTTTCCCAATCACAATAAGTAACATGCATATCATAATCAAAATCATCTTCAATAGTACCTACGGACGTATCATCAAGATGATAATTAAGGCAATAAACTTCACCTTCTTCTTTAAACTTACAACCGTTAGGATAAAAGTTGATGGGAGGAATATGCTCAGGCCAGGTTGATACCCATTCTTCTTCCTTCTTGCTCCTCTTCCTCCTCCTCTTCTTTTTCTTCTTCTTCACCTTAGGAGGGAGTGGTTGGAGATGAAGCTTCTCCACATATCCTGGTTTATCATTAGAAACAATAGGGGAAACTTGGGAGAAACTCTCCTTTTTATTAGCAGAAATATAAGAGACATTTTTATACTTTGGTAAAGTTCCCTCCTTTCTAATCTTACTTATGTAATCATTTTCATGGCAATTAACAACACAATAGGGATGGCAATTTTGCAAAGTGTTTTTTATTCCTATGGCATTAACATCTAGCCAAGAAGTCTTTTCTGATAACTCTTCACACATCAAAAATAACATAAGCTCATCATAAAGATCAGAGGTGATCATGTTATCACACAACTGGTTAACAATTATGTTTTGAAAGCGCATGCATTGAAAATTAAAGTGACCTTCTATACAGCAAAGTTCACAAGTAAAAGGATAAAGGTCACACAATTCTCTAGCAATTTCATTTAAATATTTGACCCAAGTGATTGTTCTTTCATGCTTATGTTGCTTACAATACTTCTCTTCTTCAATCATAGGCCTTTCACAAGGTCTATCCACTCCACAAAAATTAACATGCTTATATAAAACTTCATTTTTAGGAATTGGATCATGCATGTTGCAATCATCATGAACAATTTCATTTTCTTTGCAAATCTCTTTAAAAGGTTCATGATGCTTGTTCCAATCCTCCTTAGGCATATTAAGATGTGAAGCAAAAGATTTGAGGAAATCAACAAGGAGTTGAGAATCAAGCCCAAACTTAGCACTAAACTTATTAAAACTTGTAGTTTCAACAAAGGACTTAATGCAATCATACTCATAAACTATACCTGACTCTTTACCTTTGTCGATCTCCCAATCTTCAGTGTTGCGTTGAATTCTTTCAAGGAGTTCCCATTTAGCATCAATCTTTTCGTTTGTGAAAGAACCCATAAAGGAAGCATCGAGCAAATCTTTATCCTGTCGAGAGAGCCTCGCATAGAAATTAGTAATAATAATATCTTTGGGGAGCCCATGGTTAGGACATTTTAGCATTAATGTTTTTAGTCTCCCCCAAGCTTGAGCTACGCTCTCTCCGTCATGAGGATAGAAATTATAAACATAATTCCTATTCTCATGGACTTCATGAAGAGGATAAAACTTGGAGTAAAAGAGAGACTGGATCTCTTCCCAATCCAGCAGGTGAGAGTCATCTAGTAGCCTATACCATTCCAATGCTTTTCCTTTCAGGGACAAGGCAAATAATTTCCTCATGACTCCATCTCTTGTCAAACCTGAAATCTTAAACAACTCACAAAGTTCTGTAAGTTTCAACAAATGAATACTAGGATTGACTGTCCCATCATAACGATCATTCATAATTATTTCAATTATCCCAAGTGGTACTTTGAACGGAATACATTCAGTAGGTGGAGGAGACTTCTCTACCACGGGTGTGGTAAAGCGGCCTTCCCCAAGCAGCGAATTAAGATTGCGGTTTTCCATAAACATAACTAGTGAAATAAAAACAAGAAACAAAAAGATTTAATTGCAAGATCTAGAGAAGGTACCTTCACTTACCTCACTTCCCCGGCAACGGCGCCAGAAATAGCTTGACGTCTACACACGCTTCTATTCTTGTAGACAGTGTTGGGCCTCCAAGAGCAGAGGTTTGTAGGACAGCAGCAAATTTCCCTTAAGTGAGTAACCCAAGGTTTATCGAACTCAGGGAAGTGGAGGTCGAACGTACCCCTTTCAAGCAATCCTGCAATCAAGATACAAGAAGTCTCTTGTGTCCCCAACACACCTAATACACTTGTCAGATGTATAGGTGCACTAGTTCGGCGAAGAGATGTTAAACGGCAAGTGATATGGATGGCAAAACAAAGTAATGTAAATCTGTAATAAAAAGTGCAGCAAGCAAACAAGTGGTAAACGTGAGCACAAATGGTATTGCAATGGTGGAAACAAGGCCTAGGCTTCATACTTTTACTAGTGGCAACTCCCAACAACATTAACATAATCGAATCACATGATATTTCGCATAAAACATGCAAGGGGGACGCACTCGGAGGTCATTCCTTTGTGGTCAAGAGAGGACGAGAATTATGTAGGGCTACAAAAGCACACCTCAAAGTTCGTAGTTCTCAATCTATGGATTTCCCAATGTCATCGCGGCCATCCAAAGCGAGTATCACAATCACCACAACATATCTAAAGGATAGTCAAAGACAAGCACCAAGAGACTCTCAATCTTCAATCCACACACAAAAGAGGAAATCACTCATGAAAATATTCTTCTAATCCATGTCCAATAGACCGCTGTCACCTTGGTCTCGGCGATTATACTAGATAAAGACAAGTGAGTACATCAATCCAATACATAGAGGAAGGGGAAATATCATGGGATCACCCTAGATTAACATAGCCTATGATCACAACGAAGATCACATCATGGGAGAGAGAATTGACCACATAGCTACTGGTAGAAACCTCAGCCCCGAGGAGGAACTACTCTTGCATCATGGAGGGAGGAAGCAACGTCGATGGAGATGAATCCGGGGGCACTTCCCCGTCCCGCCAGGGTGCCGGCACAGGAATTCTGGTCCCCCGAAACTTGGTGGCGATGGCGGCGGAGATCGGAATAGCTTCTGGAGAAAAGGGTTCCGGAATCAGGGTTTCCGTGACGCGGTGTAAATATATGCCAAAGGGGGGCACCAGGGGAGCTAAGGGGGGCCCAGGCGCCCCCTGGTGCGGCCAGGAGGGGGGCCGCGCCCCCAGGGCGCCTGGAGCCCTGGTGGCCCCCCTTTGGCCCTACTTTGGCCGCACGGAAGCTTCCAGAACGCTGATTTTTTATATATTTTTCCCGGAATTTTTCTGGCAATTTACGTAATGGGAAAACCTGAAATACAAAAACAGCAGAAAACAGAAACTGGCACTGGGGTGCACTGAGTTAATAGGTTAGTCCAAATATGATCAAAAGTGTATGGAAGTGCATAAATATCATAGCAATATCACACAAAAGAGGCATGGAGCAAGCAGAAATTATAGATACGTTTTGGACGTATCAGCAGCTAGGTCCAATTTGGCCTGATCTATCTGACTTTTCACCTGAGCGACTTCCACATCATGTTGTTCCTTATTGACCTGGGCCACCTCTGCTGTTAATAGTGCTGTCAAGGTATCGACCAGGGTGGACAAAGTTTCGGTTGGCGACGGATCAGGACCTCCAACCCTAGCTCCCGCCGTGTCCGATGTTAACGCCGCTGTAGTTGATGACTGCTGCATAGGTTGTGATCCGGCCATGAAGACGGCAACCCGGTTCGGCGGATCAAGGGGGTTCGGAATACTATTACCATCGGAACAGCCCTCAGACCGGCCATCCTGCAAAAGGTATAAAGATTCTGTCTCTCTAGAGGACAACTCATCGCCGGAATAGATAACAGTCTCACCGCCAGATTCCGATCCGTCTTCAGCTTGTACTCCATGAACTCCTCCGACGAAAACGTGCTTCACGGTGGGCCGAATCCGGGCACATCTCACACGCTGAGCCGGCTCGACGATGTTGGGGAAGCTGTCCGGCTCAGGGCCCTGTTCACCGATCTTGCCAATGAAGACGTGGATGCCGCCAGAGGGGACCCGGTACCCGTATTCGATTGAATCGGCCTCGGGGCCCCAGCCTGCATCGTCGATGTAGATCTTGCCGCGACGACTCTTAGTTATCCGGCCCACTGCATAGCCCTTGAGTCCTTCAAAGCTGTCCTTCAAGAACTCGAAACCATCGTGCGATAGCCCCACGGTGGGCGTCAACTGTCGTGGTTTTGTCATGGCAGATGTCCTAGCAAAATGACTTAGTCGTGAGGCCATCGCTACGGGTTAGCTTAAAGAGGTTAAAGCGGACAAGGACACAAGGATTTTATACTAGTTCGGCCCCTTCGATGAAGGTAAAAGCCTACGTCTAGTTTGGTGTAATATTGCTAGGGTTTCGATGACCAGGGAGCGAAATTCGCTTTGCCTGTGTCTCGAGCTGTTGTTTCCTGTCCCTGAACCGTCGCCGGGTCGTCCCTTTATATACACGAGGTGACGCCCGGTCCGGTTTATAGAATCCCGAGGCCGGCTCATAAACGTGTCCGGCTCGGTCTCTATCCTTCCTATCTTACATCACAAGTTACACGCAGTATGCGATTTACAAATCATGAGCCCTAACACTTGGGCTCTAAGCTTCCTGGGCTAAAATGTCTTGCTCCATGCTCTGCTGGGATTTAATAAAAGTAATCTTGATAGACATAAACCGGCCCCTCCTGGGCGGTTTATACCTGGTAGTAATATCCCTGACAATAATGAAATAAAGGATAAGATGAACTGCTGCATGAGAACTAAAATGTCGTGCTAGAGAGATGTAAATCCCTTCCAGGCGACAGACAACTATAATGAGCCACAAGCATGCCTACGCTGAGGAATGTGTCGGCGTCCCGACCAAGGGGGTCATTGCCACGTTGGTCCCGGCCTGGAGGGTGGGGCTATGACCCCTAGGTCAGTTTTGTCCTGGGTCACTTTGGATGACCCGTAGGGAATTACATGAAGATTTCGGGAGACTTGGAGCACAATCCGGAGATACCGGAGGTGCGGCCGACTATACCATCCACCGACGTAGACGATCTAGTTGTGTAAGCTCTAGGCCCCCGGTTTGTTATATTCAATCCATTGATACTTTACATGTACACATTACACACTCCAACACAAATATAACACAAGCATGACGTAGGGTGTTATCTCCTTTGGATAGCATGCACGTGGACCTGCCTCCTGTTATCATTGTGCCAAGTCGCCTAACTAGCATACCCTATCAGAGGATCTGTCGGATTTAGCTCTGACAGAATGTAAAAGTGATGATGTGGCAATCATGTAGAATGTATGTGATTGTGTACCCAAGGGTCTACTCGCCGAATAATGTGGCCATCTTGAAGTACCCCTTCCAAAACAGGATGCAGGTGGACCAAATGGGCAATAGGTTGACCACAATCTTCACATCCTCCAACCCTTGTTGACGTTGTTAGCGTTTTTCTTCTTGATTGGAGCGGTGAAAATGTTTTTTCAACCTTACACGAAAAGAGAGCTGAAAAATGCCATGCGTGTGCACATCCCTTCATTCTGTATTGTGTGTGAAAGCAACTGCTTTATGTGTGCGCGTGTGTACCCCGGATCCTAGCGCCTCCCACGTGCCCCCCACACTACTCAAGGCCTTGCACGATGCGGAAAAGCACGCCCCCAACAACCTTGCGCGGTGCACTCCCATGATTGTCGATTGATCGCGGGTGCATTCGATCATGGATGAGCGATTCCGTGCTCGAAGGTCCATGTGATCTCATTACCAACAAATTCATGCACACACTTTCCCACAAAATCTTGATAATATTTATACATATACATTGATTGATTGATTGATTGCTGCATGTCATGGTAGATTGGTGCCCAAATGTGCTTATTTGTAATCTGAAAAAAGAGAGAAGGAAAAGCAGTCCAGTAGATATTATAGGTGGCCAAACAGGCCAGCCCGCGAGCACGCCGGCACGGCCCGCCATGGGCCAGGCACGACACGGCCTAAACGGGCCGGGCCTGGCACGCGACACGCCTTGGGCCGTGCCTGGGCATGCGGACCGGCACGTCACGACCGGTTTATTTTTTTTATATATTTTTAGATTTATATATATATATACCTAAAATATAGCCCAATAGGCCTAAAAATCAGCCCAACAAGCTGAAAATATACAACCCATCATACTAAACGGGCCAACGTGCCGGCCCGTTTACTAATCAGGCCGTGCCTGGGCCTGAAGGCACAGCATGTGGGCCGGCACGGCACGCCCGTATAATAAACGTGCCGGGCCGGCCCATTTGGCCTGGTATAGTAAATATATGAAGGAAAAGCCTTAAAAAAAAAAGACATCAAGGAAAAAAATTCCAATCCACTCCATCTGCCGCGTCAAAATCACGGCCGGCCACTTTCCCCACCGCACTCCTCCTCCCTTCGCGCGACTGCTTTTGACCGGAGCCAAGCCTCGACTGCTGACCCGTGGTCTTCTCCGCCTGCCTGCCAGCCGCCATGGAGGAGGCGACGGAGCCTCCCCACCCGGTCCTGCAGGCGGTTCTCGACGGCAACCTCCGCCTCCTCAAAGGTACCAGCAACAACCAGCCCTTACCACTGCTCCTGTCCAGCTGTCCCGCCCCTCCTGTCCGTACCCTTAGGGTTCCTCACTTGGCTCGATCATCTGCCCAGAGATGGCGGGCGTCGTGACGGACGACGGCATCTGGTCGCGCGCGCTGGTTCTGGCGGCTATGGAGGGGCGGCTGGACGTCTGCCGGTGCCTCGTCGAGGACCTCCGCGTCGATGTCAACCAGCGCACTTTCTCAGGTTAATTTGGTTCCCTTCTCTTCGCGTCAATTTCGCACCTCCTTAGTAACTGATCAGGGGCCTTCTCTATGAATAAACCTTATTTGTTCAATGTAGGGCCTTTATTTGTTTCCTGGCCTCCTGAAGTCCTGATGTTTATTTATTTATGTTGCAGGTGATACAGCCCTGGCCATCTCTGCATCTTACGGGACAGCTGCTATCACAAAATATCTTCTGGATCATGGTGCTGATCGAACTTTAGTTGGTGCCCTGTGGCCACCTCTTCATGGTGCTGCAATGAATGGTATCCCCTCTTCTGATCTCCGCGGCTCCGGCCTCTTGAACGTCCGTTGCCCATGACTTTAAATGTTCATTTACTAGTATTGACATCCACTGACCAAGTTCAGACATATGCGATTTGGACGGTGGAAAAAGAAACACCAAGTTTATGTAGAACAGCTATGAGGATTGGGATATAAAGTAAATTGGTTTCCATTGCTCTGTTACTATTTGTCATTAATCCGGCCTTGTTTGCTCGTAAGTTCATGGTTTTTTTGCTACTGCCTATACTTAGATAGAAAACCAACCAGAAGTTAAATGTTCTAAACCATACCGCATTTGAAAACTTGGTCCGGGACATGATCATTGGAACTGGTGGTTTTCACATTTGAAGGCTTCTACATTTATTTTTATCTTTTGCACAATAAGCCTATCTTGCTGAATTTTCTACACACTTTATTTTTAGGAGAATGTGAAATACTAGCACTGCTGCTTTCAGCTGGAATTGATGTGGATTGTTTCGATTCTGTGTACGGGACCCCATTGCATGCTGCTGCTGCTGTTGGTCAAGATGGCGCGGTGAATATTTTGTTGGAACATCATGCAGATTAAGTCACCACTTTCTCGGGGTTCTCTCCTTGGCCGTGCAAAAGGAAATCCTGGCCCTAAGCGACTATGTCTCCAGTCCGTAACTATCATGCATTGGAACGAGAAATGGTAATATTGCGATCTGTCGGTACTTGCACTCTATCTAAACCAAAAGAGTTTATGTTGGCACAAAGCAAAACATATATATAATGTTTGACCATAAGCAATTCTCTTGAAAGTGAAACATGCTCATTTCCTCGAAAGTGCTGTAAATACATGTCTAATTTCTATAGATAAATCAAGAATCCTTGCTTGTTTTCCATTGATCAAATGCTATCTATGTAACACACTTATTTTATTTCCTCACTACTCTGTTTTTTGCAAGTGAAGAAATTGATTTTTCTACCTTCCACAGCCTAATAAGATTCTCCACCTTCATAGTACCCCGCTAAATCTGGCCATACTTTCCAAATCGCTGGAATGTGTGAAGCTACTCATTAAGGTCAGTAATCTTTCTTCATTTATGGAGCTTCCTTTAGTGTAGACTATAGATCCAGCTTTATTTCTTGGTGCGTACATTTTCTGCAGATGACATCTCAAGCACTTACTCAAATGAAACTATGATTTATTTACACAGGCTGGTGCTGATGTGAATAAAATTGACCATAGTGGTTATACTTACCTGATGGTAGCAGCGGACATTGGCTTATCTGGTATCATGAAGTGCTTACTAGATGCTGGTGCTAACCCCGATATTCCTGGTCCAGTGAGTCACTGAGTCTTATATTTTTTTTCCTCCTCTGCCTTTGTGATATACTAATAATGCATATTCTTTGTCGGTATTTGGCTGAATGTTTTTGCCTCAGTGGGGACATGTTAGGTATTCCCTCCGTTCCAAATTACTCGTCGTGGTTTTAGTTCAAATTTGAACTAAAACTACGACAAGTAATTTGGAACGGAGGGAGTACTAGGTAGAGGCAAAATAAACGTAGACCCACATGTTTACCGTGTAGTGAGCACATCACCATTATAAGGTTTTGCACTGCTATGGTCAGTAGAGATCTGCTGCAGTTCTTCTAGGTGTTGAACTTTCCATTTGCTGCCCATAGAAGACTGGCATAGGTCTATCTGCTCTTTGTTTTTGCAGGAATCCTTAGTAATCACCATCCTGTATAATTATCTCTTTAAGGAGTGCCTTGCAGAGTTTTCATATATTTGTTTATTTGTCAATCGAGAAATTCTCCAGCTTCATTGCCTTGTCAACTAGGCACATAATGCTAATTTTTGCAAAGACTTCTATGTATGTTGTGTTGATGGCATATTCTTTGTATTCTGTTTTGACAAATTAATGCAATCTAAGAAACACATTTGTATGAGCTTTGTATTAATATTTTTCTATTTTTACAGGAGTTAACCTTAGCTATATTTTCAGAATTTAGTGGAGAAGTATGGACAACACTGTTCCGTCATTTGTCCTTGCATTTTGATTTACTCAAAGCCCATCTAGCCATTTGGTTGATATTGTAGACTTTGAATCGTAACTATTAATGTTGAAATTCTTTGCTAGCACACTGCATATTGTATTGATGATAATCAAACATGAAATCAACCATCTCATTTACTCTTTGCAGTTTGGTACAACTGCAATTGAAATTGCTGCCCTCCGAGGCAGAAGGGATATGGTTGAGATGTTATTTCCTTTAGCTTCTACTATTTCAACGTTGCCGGATTGGAGTGTTGATGGAATTATTTGTCATGTGAAATCATGTGGTTTGAAGCCGAAGGTATGCAGTTCCTTCTACACTCACTTACAGTTCCATAATACTCCCTCCGTCCGAAATGCACTAGATACATCCATTTGAGCGACAAGTAATTTTGGACGGAGAGAGTATTATGTTTTGGTCTTATATGATTTTGCTATTGGCCGGTGTGTTTTTGTGTGCATTTGTTGGTGTTGGCTGTGTGCATCCTAGCTATGCAGAGGCCGGGGTGTGCTCTTTGGGTTTGTATCCTCTTGATGCTCCTTTTTGAGCTAATAAAATCCACCATTTGTCGAAAAGTAGTCTTCCATTCTTCTGCTGCTGTGCTCATGCAGTACTGTGTTCTAATCCTCTATATCTAAATAGCAAGCCTCCTAACTCATTTCTCTCAACATACAAGCATGCCACCTCATCATGCACCATGCATGGGAATAGGTCCGCCTCAACAAAACATGCAACCATGCATAGAAAAAAGGCTGCTTCAACATGCAAATATGCATGGAAATTTCCATTATATTATGCCATTTAGTATATTTAATAAAATATTTTGCAATTATAAAATAATCAAACACAATAAGTTATTGTTTTAGTTCCCATACAACCAAATCTTATTGAAACATATTGCAAAACATTCACGCAACAACGTGCAAGTATCATCTAGTGATATATATTCATAATAAAGGAAAAATGTTATGGATAAGCGCCCTAGGTTTGAGGATGTTTTGATGTCATTGCTAGGGTCTAAGATGCCAAGTGAAGCTTCTTTTCTGTGTTTGTTATGTATATATGTCTTGACCAAAAATATTTTCTTGATCAGGATATACATCAATGTGAAAAGAAAAGAGCTGAACTGAAATTGCAAGCTACAGAGGCTTTTAAGAGAAAGGAATATATGATAGCGGCAGAGCTATATACTTGTGTAAGTCAGTGAGCCTAGATGATTATGATAGTTACGGTTTCAATTAAACACATGCTTGCAATTGCTGGAATGTATGCAAGAAAAGTAATAACCATTCTTGCTATGTACTTCACATTTTGAAGAGCCCTAAAAGGTTCAATCCTAGTCAACTGTTTAGTGAAACAAAGCGCAGATTTGCATGGACTCTAGCTGCATGCTCTAGCAGTTGTTTTGCATGTGTGTCCTCAAAATATGGTTTGGATTGTGCTCACAGTTGCCATTGTCTCTCCCTCTTTAGTATATGTTCTAATCTTTATGCATAAACCCCTTACCCAAACTTCCAGTCAGTCGGAATAGCTACTGGCTAATGATATTTTTTGAATACTTGTAAAAAAAAATTGGAGCTTCATGCAAAATGATAATAAAGTAACATGTTCTCCCTCCGTCCGAAAAAACTTGTCCCTCAAATGAATGTATCTAGCATCAAGTTAGTGCTAAATACATTCATTTGAAAGACAAGCTTGGGACAAGCTTTTCCGGACGGAGGGAGTATGTGGTTTTGCGGTCTTCCAGTAACTTACGATCTCGCTCATATATATGGTATTTCTTTATTAAAAATAACTTAATGGAAGATGAGCATGGCAGATTACTTACCTATATAAAACATGTGTACATTTTAGTAAGAGGAATCGTGTGGCATGTGCACATCCAAAGGTATTCAAAATTCTGAAAGTGTCTATATTTAATTCGTAAGAAAATCTGTACATTTTTCCATGCATCTTTCGTGAAAATTCTGTCAAAAATCTTGTATTTGATTTCATGAAAATGAACGGTTTCTCTCTGACTCGATCTGGATTATTGGAAATGTTGGGGTGGTAATGAAAATGTTGCTAGTGTGTTATCTGTTATGTCAACTACCTTGTAATAAAATCTGTATGTGATTGGTCTACTGCAGGCAATGAATTTTCAGCCAAGTGCAGAAGATCTCGCAATCCTCCTAGCAAATAGGAGTTTCTGTATGCTGCGCCCAGGAAGAGGAAAAGAAGCTCTCTCCGATGCTACTAGGTGCACAATGTTGCGACCTCTCTGGCCCAAAGGTTACTATCGACTAGGGGCAGCCTTAATGTTTCTACAGGTAAAATGAGCAAACTAATTACGACCATTTTCTTTTGTGACTATGAAATTGATCATCTTCTGGTGTCTACTCGTAGGACTATGAAGAAGCGTCTCGGGCGTTCGCGGATGGCTTGGAACTGGATCCTGCAAATGCTGACATTGCAAATGCTTTAAGGTATTTTTTTTTGTGAAGCTCTAAGGTAATTGTTGCATGTGTTCATGTTGCAAGGAATCCTGTGCAGCCCCACCTGCTTGATCGCTCCGATAAATTGATAAACTGTTTCTTATATAGATCGAAGTCCTTGTGCATTTGAGTATACAGTGCCATGTGCATGACTTTGTTAGTCTCTGGAAAAGGAGCTGTATAGATGTCTGGCCCGCCCATTGCTTACCCGCGAAACATTTTTCATGGCAGGAAAGCCGTAGAGGCAGTGAAGAACCCTCCTTGCACCGGAGAGCAGGGGTGCCTTAGCCCGTTTGGGATCAGACGTTCCTGGTGAAGTTGAGGCTCTCTTCTGTTGCTATCTCCAGGATATGCATGCCAGTTATTCTCTTTTCGAGCCGTCCCAAAGAATGCAAATGTCTTGTGCTATTGACATCATGGGCTACTGATGGCGTGGTGTAAATATGGCTGAATGCACTCGATTCGTACTAGTGTCTTAGTTCACCTTTCACTGTTGACAAAATGTGAGAATGGTTGGTTATATCGCGCGTGAACCATTGCCCTCTCTACCTGTGAAATTCGCTTATCTTCCATTCGTAGATGTCAGTTGGGGAGAGATGCATCTGCTGGTGGGTAGTACGTACATTCGAACGCCGCAGAGAACGAAAAGGTGGTGCATTACATACATACCTATCGAGGACAGAGGGAGGATTCTAGGCGAATTCAACACATCTATCTATTGCCATTGCATGTTGCCGAGTATCATTAGTATCTTTTTTTTAGTGTCTTTGTTTCTATCGTGTTATTGCTCCCCGAGCCTGCCTTGTAACATGTTGCACTGTACTTTCGTAAGGACATGTATCCGTACTAATTTAAAGTTAGACGCTCCTTGTACCTATTTTCTAGAAAAAATAGTAGAACCAAAGTTAAATTAGGGCCTAATTAGTGGCATAAGAAGCGACGTTCGGCGAACCTGAGTAGTGCAGTGTGACATGTAACAAGGTGGTAGTCTTGGCAATAAATATTTTATGGACAAATTAATTAATACAGTATATAATGAAAGCCATGTGTGAGGAAAGATGCATGAATGCTTCAATGGGCGGGCTATCTTGAGCTAACACATAGAGGTAGCCCGTGCGGTCAATTCCTACCAAAATGTACTTTCCACTTTTAGAATGGAACACATGATCCATACTTTTCTTTAGGGGAACTTTCATAAAATGCATGTATCAAAATTTAGAAAAAAACTGTGGCAATTTTTAGAATTTTCAGCACTTGGATATTCAAAATGAACTTGAAAAAATTAATATTACAAAAGCTTGTCCCAACAACCTTATCCAGTGCGGGTGCATTATAAAGTGGAGGAGTGTTTTCGTGCTCGAAGGTCCAAGTGGTCAAGTTACCAAAAAAATTCATTCACACTTTCTTCAAAAAAACATTACAATATTTCTACATATACATTGCTTTATGTAATAGTATGTCAAAAAGTGCAGTAATATGTTTGTTTGTTATTTTGTATTCTTCACCAATAGATATGTGTTGGAACTAAAAAAAAATATTTTTAACGCTAAAAAAGTTGAAGTGAAGAATATTCAAAACTTGTACTTTCAAAAATCCGACTTGTGCTTTCTTCTAACTTTCATTATTTTTAACTTTACACGAAAAAAGGAAAGCTCAAAACATGCCGCGCGGGTGGGCCCTACCTCTTCATCCCGTACCACGTGTGTAGCCAACTGTTGCTACCGGTGCTTGCTTGGGCACCCCACCATTCCCGCGTACGACGCTGCTTCCCCGCGCTTTCGAGTGTCTGCCCCCCACCATGACGAGCGTTCCCCGAAAAAGCGCACCCCAACAATCCTACCCAGTGTCGGTGCATTAAACAATGGAAGAGCATTTTCTTTTAACTTCCATTTTTTATATTCACACGTGAAAAGGGAAAGCTAAGAAAAATGACGCGTGTGTGGGCCCTA
>LR738710.1:77156122-77168614 GCA_902687465.1 Secale cereale
CTCCCGTACCACGTGTGTAGCCAACTGTTGCCACCCGTGCTTGCGTGGGCACCCCACCACTCCCGCATATGACGCCGCCTCCCCTCGCTCACGAGTGTCTGCCCCCACCATGACGAGCGTTCTAGAAAAATTGCATCCCAACAACCCTACCCAGTGCGGGTGCATTAAATAGTGGAGGAGTGTTTTCTTCTAACTTTACACGGGGAAAGGGAAAAGCTAAAAAATGCAGCACGGGTGGGCCCTGCCTCTTCATCCCGTACCACGTGTGTAGCCAATTGTTGCCACCTGTGCTTGCGTGGGCACCCCACCACCCCCGCGTACGACGCCGCCTCCTTGCGCCCATGAGTGCCTAGCCCCCACCATGAGGAGTGTTCCCCGAAAAAGTGCGTCCCTCCAGCCGTACCCAGTGCGGGTGCATTATGTTGGGGAACGTAGCAGAATTCAAAAAATTTCTACGCTTCACAAAGATCAATCTAAGGAGTCATCTAGCAACGAGCGAGAGGGGAGTGCATCTACATACCCTTGTAGATCGCGAGCGGAAGCGTTCAAGAGAACGTGGATGATGGAGTCGTACTCGTCGTGATCCAAATCACCGATGATCCCAGTGCCGAACGGACGGCACCTCCGCGTTCAACACACGTACGATGCAACGACGTCTCCTCCTTCTTGATCCAGCAAGGGGGGAGGAGAGGTTAATGGAGATCCAGCAGCACGACGGCGTGGTGGTGGATGCAACGGTATTTCTGCAGGGCTTCGCCAAGCACTGCGGGAGGAGGGAGAGGTGTAACGGGAGGGAGAGGGATGCGCCAGGGGCAAGGGTGCGGCTGCCCTCCCTCCCCCCCACTATATATAGGGGCCCTAGGGGGGGGGGGGGCGCCGGCCCTAGGAGATCCAATCTCCTAGGGGGGCGGCGACCAGGGGGGAAACTTACCCCCCAAGCCACATGGGGCGCCCCCCACCCCTAGGGTTCCCAACCCTAGGCGCAGGGGGAGGGCCCAAGGGGGGCGCACCAGCCCACTATGGGCTGGTTCCCTTCCCCTTTCAGCCCATGGGGCCCTCCGGGATAGGTGGCCCCACCCGATGGACCCCCGGGACCCTTCCGGTGGTCCCGATACACTACCAGTGACCCCCGAAATTCTCCCGACGGCCGAAACTGGACTTCCTATATATAATTCTTTACCTTCGGACCATTCTGGAACTCCTCGTGACGTCCGGGATCTCATCCGGGACTTCGAACAACATTCGGTTTACCGCATGCATATATCTCTACAACCCTAGCGTCACTGAACCTTAAGTGTGTAGACCCTACGGGTTCGGGAGACACGTAGACATGACCGAGACTGACTCTCTGGTCAATAACCAACATCGGGACCTGGATACCCATGTTGGTTCCCACATGTTCCTCGATGATCTCATCGGATGAACTACGATGTCAAGGATTCAATCAACCCCGTATACAATTCCCTTTGTCTATCGGTATAGTACTTGCCCGAGATTCGATCGTCGGTATACCGATACCTTGTTCAATCTCGTCATGGCAAGTCTCTTTACTCGTTCCGTAATACATCATCCTGTGACCAACACCTTAGTCACATTGAGCTCATTATGATGATGTCTTACCGAGTGGGCCCAGAGATACCTCTCCGTCATATGGAGTGACAAATCCCAGTCTCGGTTCGTGCCAACTCAACAGATACTTTCAGAGATACCCGTTGCGTACCTTTATAGCCACCCAGTTACGTTGTGACGTTTGGCATACCCAAAGTATTCCTACGGTATCCGGGAGTTGCACAACCTCATGGTCTAAGGAAAACATACTTGACATTGGAAAAGCTTTAGCATTACGAACTACACGATCTGTGCTAGGCTTAGGATTGGGTCTCGTCCATCACATCATTCTCCTAATGATGTGATCCCGTTATCAATGGCATCCAATGTCCATGGTCAGGAAACCGTAACCATCTGTTGATCAACGAGCTAGTAACTAGAGGTTTACCAGGGACACGTTGTGGTCCATGTATTCACACATGTATCACTATTTCCGGATAATACAGTTCAAGCATGAATAACAGACAATTATCATGAACAAGGAAATATAATAATAACCATTTTATTATTGCCTCTAGGGCATATTTCCAACACATTAAACAGTGGAGGAGCACTTTTTTTTAACTTTACACAGGAAAAGAGAAAGCTAAAAAAATGTAGCGCGGTTGGGGCCTACCGTTTCATCCCGTACCATGTGTGTAGCCAACTGTTGCGACCCCGTGCTTGCGTGGGAACCCCACCACTCTCGCGTATGACGCGACCTCCCCGCACCCACGAGTTTCTAGCCCCCACCATAACGAGCGTTCTCGAAAAATTGCATCGCAACAACCCTACCCAGCGCGGGTGCATTAAACAGGGGAGGAGCATTTTCCTTTAACTTTCATTTTTTAAAATTTACACGGAAAAAGGGAAAGCAATGCCACGCGGGTGGGATGTTGGGGAACGTAGTATTTCAAAAAAATTCCTACGATCACGCAAGATCTATCTAGGAGAAGCATAGCAACGAGTGGGGAGAGTGTGTCTACGTACCCTCGTAGACCGAAAGCGGAAATGTCTAGTGACGCGGTTGATGTAGTCGAACGTCTTCGCGATCCGATCGATCCAAGCACCGAATGTATGACTCCTCCGCGTTCAGCACACGTTCAGCTCGATGATGTCCCACGAGCTCTTGATCCAGTTGAGCGTGTTGGGGAACGTAGTATTTCAAAAAAA
This sequence comes from Secale cereale, assembly GCA_902687465.1. NCBI lineage: Eukaryota > Viridiplantae > Streptophyta > Magnoliopsida > Poales > Poaceae > Secale > Secale cereale. The sequence goes on from LR738710.1 coordinate 77,158,883, forward strand.
ATCCTACGATCACGCAAGATCTATCTACTAGAAGCATAGCAAAGAGCGGTGAGAGTGTGTCTATGTACCCTCGTAGACCGAAAGCGGAAGCGTCTAGTGACGCGGTTGATGTAGTCGAACGTCTTCGCGATCCAACCGATCCAAGCACCGAACGTACGACACCTCCGCGTTCAGCACACGTTCAACTCGATGACGTACCAAGAGCTCTTGATCCAGTTGAGCTTCACGGGAGAGTTTCGTCAGCACGACGGCGTTGTGACGGAGATGATGAAGCTACCGACGCAGTGCTTCGCCTAAGCACTACAACGATATGACCGAGGTGTGTTTCTGTGGAGGGGGGCACCGCCCCGGCTAAACCAATGTTGCTTGTGTGTCCTCAGGTGCCCCTGCCCCTGTATATAAAGGAGCAAGGGGGGAGGGCCGGCCGGCCCTATAGGGCGCGCCAGGAGTAGGATTCCTACTCCTAGTACGAGTAGGAATCCCCTTTCCTATTCCTACTAGGAGTAGGAAAGGAAAAAGAAGGGGGAGAAGGAAGGAGAGGGGCGCCTCCCCCCACTCCTAGTCCAACTAGGATTCCCTTGGGGGGGGGCGTCCGGCCCTATTGGGCTGCCTCTCTCTTTCCCTCATGGCCCACTATGGCACATACTCCCCCGGGGGTTCCGGTAACCCCTCCGGCACTCCGGTTTTATCCGATAACACCCGGAACACTTCCGGTGTCCGAATATAGTCGTCCAATATATCAATCTTTATGTCTCGAACATTCCGAGACTCCTCGTCATGTCCGTGATCTCATCCGGGACTCCGAACTACCTTCGGTACATCGAAACTCATAAACTCATAATACCAATCGTCATCGAACGTTAAGCGTGTGGACCCTACGGGTTCGAGAACTATGTAGACATGACCGAGAGTCATCTCTGGTCAATAACCAATAGCGGAACCTGGATGCTCATATTGGCCCCTACATATTCTACGAAGATCTTTATCGGTCAAACCTCATAACAACATATGTTGTTCCCTTTGTCATCGGTATGTTACTTGCCTGAGATTCGATCGTCAGTATCACTATACCTAGTTAATCTCGTTACTGGCAAGTCTCTTTACTCGTTTCGTAATACATCATCACATGACTAACTCATTAGTCATTTTCTTGCAAGGCTTATTATGATGTGTATTACTGAGAGGGCCCATAGATACCTCTCCGACACTCGGAGTGACAAATCCTATTCTTGATCTATGCCAACACCACGAACACCTTCGGACACACCTGTAGAGCATCTTTATAATAACCCAGTTACATTGTGACGTTTGATAGCACACAAGGTGTTCCTCTGGTATTCGGGAGTTGCACAATCTCATAGTCATAGGAACATGTATAAGTTATGAAGAAAGCAACAACAGTAAAACTAACGATCAAGTTGCTAAGCTAACAGATGGGTCTTGTCCATCACATCATTCTCCTAATGATGTGATCCCGTTGATCAAATGACGACTCATGTCCATGGTGAGGAAACATAACCATCTTCGATTTAACGAGCTAGTCTAGTAGAGGCATACTAGAGACACTCTGTTTTGTCTATGTATTCACACATGTACTAAGTTTCCGATTAATACAATTCTAGCATGAATAATAAATATTTATCATGATATAAGGAAATATAAATAACAAATTTGTTATTGCCTCTAGGGCATATTTTCTTCAGTCTCCCACTTGCACTAGAGTCAATAATCTAGTTCACATCGCCATGTGATTTAATACTCACAATTCACATCGTTATGTGAATAACACCCATAGTTCACATCACCATGTGACCAACACCCAAAGGGTTTACTAGAGTCAATAATCTAGTTCACATCACCATGTGATTAACACCCAAAGAGTACTAAGGTGTGATCATGTTTTGCTTTGTGAGAGAAGTTTAGTCAGCGGGTCTGTTACATTCAGATCCGTATGTATTTCGCAAATTTCTATGTCTACAATACTTTGCATCGAGCTACTCTAGCTAATTGCTCCCACTTTCAATACGCATCCAGATTGATACTTAGAGTCATCAGGATTAGTGTCAAAGCTTGCATTGGCGTAACTCTTTACGACGAACTCTTTATCACATCCATAATCGAGAAACATGTCCTTAGTCATCCAGTAACTAAGGATAATTTTGACCGTTGTCCAGTGATCTACTCCTAGATCAAAATTGTACTCCCTTTCCAAACTCAGGGCAGTGCATACAATAAGTCTGGTATACAGCATGGCATACTTTCTAGAACCTATGGCTGAGGCATAGGGAATGATTTTCATTCTCTCTCTATCTTTTGCTGTGATCGGGCTTTGAGTCTTACTCAACTTCACACCTTCCAACATAGGCAAGAACTCTTTCTTTGACTGTTCCATTTTGAACTACTTCAAAAACTTGTCAAGGTATGTACTCATTGAAAAACTTATCAAGCGTCTTGATTTATCTCTATTGATCTTGATGCTCAATATGTAAGTAGCTTCACCAAGGTATTTCTTTGAAAAAACTCCTTTCAAACACTTCTTTATGCTTCCCAGAAAATTCTACATCATTTCCGATCGACAATATGTCATTCACATATACTTATCAGAAAGGTTGTAGTGCTCCCACTCACTTTCTTGTAAATACAGGCTTCACCGCAAGTCTGTATAAAACCATATGCTTTGATCACCTCATCAAAGCGTATATTCCAACTCCGAGATGCTTGCACTAGTCCATAGATGGATCACTGGAGCTTGTTGTTAGCACCTTTAGGATCGACAAAACCTTCTGGTTGCATCATATACAACTCTTCTTTAATAAATCCACTAAAGAACGCAATTTTGTTATCCATTTGCCAGATAAAATGTGGTAATTGCTAACATGATTCGGACAGACTTAAGCATCACTACAGGTGAGAAAGTCTCATCGTAGTCAACTCCTTAAACTTGTCAAAAACATTTCGCAACAAGTCGAGCTTTGTAGACAGTAACATTACCGTCGGCGTCGGTCTTCCTCTTGAAGATCCATTTATTTTCAATGCCTTGCCGATCATCGGGCAAGTCAACCAAAGTCCACACTTTGTTCGCATACATGGATCCCATCTCAGATTTCATGGCCTCAAGCTATTTTGCGGAATCTAGGCTCATCATCGCTTCCTCATAGTACGTATGTTCATCCTGGTCTAGTAACATGACTTCCAAAACTGGGTTGTCGTACCACTCTGGTGCGGAACGTACTCTGGTTGACCTACGAAGTTCAGTAGTAACTTGATCCGAAGTTTCCTGATCATCATCATTAGTTTCCTCACTCATTGGTGTAGGAATCACTGGAACCAGTTTCTGTGATGTACTACTTTCCAATTCGGGAGAAGGTACAATTACCTCATCAAGTTCTACTTTCCACCCACTCACTTCTTTTGAGAGAAACTCCTTCTCTAGAAAGGATCCATTCTTAGCAACAAATATTTTGGCTTCGGATCTGTGATAGAAGGTGTACCCAACAGTTTCCTTTGGGTATCCTATGAAGACACATTTCTCCGATTTGGGTCCGAGCTTATCAGGTTGAAACTTTTTCACATAAGCTTCGTTGCCCCAAACTTTAAGAAACGACAGCTGATACGTCTCCAACGTATCTACTTTTCCAAACCCTTTTGCCCTTGTTTTGGACTCTAACTTGCATGATTTGAATGAAACTAACCCGGACTGACCCTGTTTTCAGCATAACTGCCATGGTGTTGTTTTTGTGCAAAAATAAAAAGTTCTTAGAATCGCCTGAAAATCAACAAAGAATTATTTCAGAAAATATAAAAAATACCTGCAAGAAGATCCACACCGGGGGGTGATACGTCTCAAACGTATCTACTTTTCCAAACACTTTTGATATTGTTTTGGCCTCATTCTTGCATGATTTGGACTAAACTAACCCGGACTGACGCTGTTTTCAGCAGAGCTGCCTGTATGGTTTATTTGTGTGCAGGAAAATGGATTTTTAGGTATCTCAGAAAAATCCACGAAAAATCACAGAAAATCCACGCACCCGAAGGAACCAGGAGCCAGAAGTGGGGCCAGAGGGGGGCCAGGGGGTGCCCAGGCGCCCTGTGGGCGCACCCCCCCGGGCCGCGCCGGGGGGCCGCCTGGGTGGGTCCCACACCCCCTGGTGCCCTACTTTACCTCGTATTTTTACTCCCGACGCAGAAACCCCAGATCAGAAGTTTTTTCGCAGTTTTCTGTCGCGAAGCCGCCGCCACCCTCTGTTCTTCCTCGGGAGGGCTAATCTGGAGGCTGAATTGGCCTCCGGAGAGGGGAGATCGTCGCCATCGTCATCATCATCACCACTCCATCATCCCTCCATGACTTCCCCTTTCATGTGTGAGTAATTCCCCTGCTGTAGGCGAAGGGGATGGTAGGGATTGGATGAGTTAGATCATGTAATAGTTTATCAGATCGTTGGGGGCATGTTGCCTATCATCTACTATGGTGTTTATCATCTTTGCTACAACTTGTTATTCTTAATGCTTGACACTTAGGGCCCGAGTGCCATGATTTCAGATCTGAACCATATGTGTTTGCATGAATATATTTGTGTTCGTGATCTTATCTATGAGTTGTTTGCACCTGTTACGGTCTGGAACCGGCGATCCCAAAAGTGACAGCTTGGGACACCAAAGGGGATGGTCCGTAGTTTGAGGATTACATGTATCCATTGAGTTCATTGCTTTGTTCCGGTGCTCTTTGACAGGAGCACCTTAATATCCATAAGTTCCTTTTGGCCCCGTTCGTAGCGGGATGGTAGGACAAAAGATGTTGTGCAAGTTCTTATTGCAAGCACGTACAACTACCTACGGGATACATGCCTAATGTTTGATATTTGCCTAGATGATCATTACTTTTCCGTGTGCCGTGCCCCAAGTTAGAATCTATCTCATCCATGCAGCGCCCAACCATCCATCTCCCTAGCCTATAGTGTTTTAAACCCTGCTTGTCACTAGTTGCTACTTTTGCCATTTACTACTGCTATTTACTTTTGCTGTTTACTTTTACTATTATTATCATCACTATCATATCACTGTTACCACTTATCTTTTGTTGCAAGTAAGTATATTTCAGGTGCGGTTGAATTGACAACTCAACTGTCAAAGCTTATAAATACTCTTTGGCTCCCCGTGTGTCGAATCAATAAATTGGGTTATTCTTACCCGCGAAGACTATCTCGATCCCTTACGGTTGAGGGTTATCAAGTACCGTTTTCTGGCGCCGTTGCCGGGGAGCATAGCAATATTTACAAGTCTACTTGAGGTATCCTACCTGCTGCACTTCATCCACTATGGGTAAGAAAGGAGACCCCAAGGTTCCGATCTTACTATCCACTACAAGAAGAGGTACTGCTCTGAGCACTAGTGCTACACTTGATTCACCTTTTGTTATGAGTAAGTTTGCCTCACCACCACCACATGATGCTCCTACTGAATCTGTTACTATGTCTGATACTCTTGATGATGCTTCTACTACTTTTGATGATATTAGTTCGCTTGGTTATGCTCTTGAGAAACAAATTGCTGCTGCTGCTAAAAAGTCTGGAATTGAACTCCCTGTTACTCGCTACCCTATTGGTGAAACTTATGATTATCCTGATTTGAGTAAACTCAAGGAGAGTCTCCTTGATGATGATTACTATATACTAGATGAAGATTTATGCAGGGAACTGGCAGAGTTTTCCGGCTCTGACCCTGAAGCTATTAAGAAACTGTTTGAAAAACACTCTCTGAAGAACAAAACCGTTCCTAATCCTGAATTTGCTACATCTCCTATATGCATTGATGATCCTGATTATGATTTCTCTGTTGATCTTTCACTTATACCTATGGTTGAAGCTGACCCCTTTTATGGCAGAGAAAATGATGATGCTATTGCACACCTGACTAAACTCGATGAGTTGGGTAGCCTGTTTACCACAGATGAGAAGATACGATACTTTTATGTGACCAAGCTTCTTCCTTTCTCCTTGAAGGAGGGTGCTAAAGCATGGTATGATTCACTCCCATGCGGTTCCATTAAGAGTCCTCAGGACTTAGCTCACTCTTTTGTTGATAAGTACTTTCCTGCTCACATGCAACATGCTGCTTTACAAAGAATTTATAACTTTAAACAGTTGCAGGATGAGTCCCTCCCTAAAGCTTGGGGGAGGTACTGCGGTCTGATTCGGGCTAGACCAGGACATGAAATCCCTAAGAATGAATTAATCGATATATTCTATGCTGGTCTAACTGATGAATCCATGTCCTATTTGGACAGTTGTGCTGGTTGTGTTTTCAGGAAAAGAACACCGGACGGTGCAGAAGATCTGATGGGCAGGATTGCCAAAAACCATGAAGATTGGTCCGTCCTGAACCACCTCCACCAACAAAGAAGAGGGGCATGTTTGTTCTAAGCCCCGAGGATATGCGAGAAGCAAAGAAGTCTATTAAAGAGAAATGTATTAAAGCTGAAGACGTAAAGAATCTACCCCCTATTGAGAAGCTGTGTGAGCCTACCACTCACCCTCCTATGGTAGAGGTACACTCTCTTTTAGATTTCAACGCAAGTGACATCCCTCATGGTAAGCCTCCTGATCAATGTTTAGATGAGTTTGATAATTTTATTATGAAACAGAATCATTTTAATGAGAGGATAGAAAGTCAGTTGCATGATAATTCCCTTGCTATCAAAAGACTGCTTGATGTTTTAGATAGAACAGTTAATGATGTTCAATGTCTTGTGAAGCATTTTCATATGGTTCAAACTCAGCTTGATCAAATTTCTAATGTGCAAAGAGATTTGCTTGCTAACAATGCCAAACAAGATAATTTGCAGGCTTTCGGGATTAAGACCCGAGGAGGAACTAGCACTCAAGATCCTCTTTATCCAGAGGGGCATCCGAAGAGAATCGAGCAGGATTCTCAAATGCAGGAAGAAATTGTTGGCTCTCCAAAGAAAAAGAAGAAACATAAGGAGACTGACAATTCTAATGATCCTATTGCAGATGAAGAACCAGCTATTGATCCCAACAGTGTATCTATCTCCGATGCTGAGACTGAAGACGGTGCTGAACCTGAAGGTAATAATAATGAGAAGAATGATCCGCCTGAAGTTCGAGAAGAAGAAGCACCTGACAAACGTAAGAGGTACACTAAAGAAGACTTCATCGCAAGAAAACATGGGAAGGAAAGAGAACCATGGATACAGAAACCCATGCCCTTTCCAGGTAAGTCCATCAAATCTAAAGAAGAAGAGCATTATAATAAGTTTTGTGAGTGGATTAAACCTCTTTTTCTTCAAATCCCTTTGACCGATGCTATTAAGTTACTTCCTTATTCAAAATATATGAAAGATATTGTCACTAATAAAAGAAAAGTTCCTAATGATGCAATATCTACTATGCTTGCTAACTACTCTTTCAGTGGCAAGATTCCTGAGAAGCTCGGTGATCCAGGTATACCCACCATTCCTTGCTCCATAAAGAATAATTATGTCAAAACTGCTTTATGTGATCTTGGAGCAGGAGTGAGTGTTATGCCTCTCTCTCTTTACGAGAGGCTTTGTTTAGAAAAACTAATTCCTACAGATATCTCCCTTCAGATGGCTGACAAGTCAACCGCTGTTCCGATAGGTATTTGTGAGGATGTTCCCGTAGAAGTTGCTAATTGTTTAATTCTTACTGATTTTGTTGTGCTTGACATGCCTGAGGATGGGAGCATGTCCATTATTCTTGGTAGACCTTTTCTTAACACCGCAGGTGCTATTATTGATTGCAATAAAGGGAAGGTTACTTTCCATGTGAATGATAAAGAACACACGGTATATTTTCCAAAGAAGACCGACAGGAGGCATGGCCTCAACTCTATAAAGAATATCGAGACCGTGAAAATTGGAGAATGGGACTGTCCACTACATGTGCCTCACAAATATAAAACTATCATGGTGGGGACAATGTCCATCAAAGTAAAGATTTAGTAACTACTTCGTAGGAGTTGAGACTTTTTGCTCTATATATTGCCTGTTTGTTGGTAAGACTTGATCAACCTTACTAGTGAACATGTTTTATATAGATAAAAAGTTGAGCTTGTTACGTTTTCACTTGTTTTTAGTTTTGTCCTACTTGCTGTACCAAGCATTTATGTTTTTGAAGCTTCACAATACTACTAACTGCTTCAAGTTTTCAGAGAGTTTCGCAGCTTTTTGAACTTCGAAAAATTTTCAACAGTGAAGTTTTCAGAAAAATTCCAGAAAAATTATAATAAAAATTTCCACGTCGGGAGAGACCCAGAGGGGCCTGGGGCCAGCCAGGCGGGCCACCAGTGGCCCAGGCGGCCAGCTGGCGCGGCCCAGCCCCTGGCCGCGCCCATAGGGCGCCTGGGGCCCACGGGACCCCCCTCCAGGTATGTCTTCTTCCTCCCTCTCTCTTTTTCTCCAAAAACCCGAGTTCTGCACTTGTTCTTGTGTTCTTGCTGTTCTTGGAGGCGATTCTTCGATCTCTCTCTACAGCCCCTCATTTGAGCTGAAATTTTGAGCAAATACTCCCTGGTATGTGACTCCTCCACCCCTCCAATTAGATTTTTGATTGGTGGCTTCATTTGCGAGTATTTAGTAGTTCTTGGTGCTGTATAGATGAGCTTGCATGCATATGTAGAAAGTTATTTTTCAAGTTTTGATGCAAGTTTATGCCTTGGGCAAGTGAGTTGAGTAGTTTGCCTTAGCTCACTTTGTTTTAATCCTTGTTTTTGTAAATTGTAAAAAATTTCAGAAATGAGTTTGTTAGGAAGGGCAAAAGGGTGGCTTGAGAAGAGGAGGCCCGCACACTCCGATCGAGTTACTAGAGCCGCAGCTTCACCATCAACTGCTAGGGTGAGCTATAATGAAGATCATGTGCCCCTGGAGTTGTTGGAAGACACAAGTCCAGCACGTGCGATGACGTTTCCATGTGATGAATTCATGGAAGCTGCGGGAATCAAGGATGAGTTTTATAATCTTTGTGCTAATGCAGGTTTGACACGGCTGGTCACGAGCAGTGTTACTCAGTATCAAAAACTCACCTCCAGTTTCATTAACAGTTTTAGATATAATCCTGATTCAGATGCTATTGAGTTTAAAATTTATAATGATCTTATCACCATGACTTTGGGAAATTTTTGTGAAATAATAGGTGTGCCGAACGTTGGGAGGACGGCTAGGATGGCCACTCAGCCCTCCGAGCTGAAAACCGTCATCAACTCCCTCTGCAGCATGGGTACGAGGGTGTGACGCCCGGATAGTTAAGCTACAGTAACCCTCCGCTAATGATGCCACGTCAGCACGATTACTGTTACTAATCTTGCGATGATACAAATCCCATTCAAATTTCAAATTTGAATTCACGTCGAATAGTTAAAGTTTCCAAAACAATAAAACTAAAATGTTCTGAAAGTGACAAATAATTCACAAGTAATATTGGTGGTGAAACCCCATTGTTATGAAATATTCCAATGCACTAAAGAAATTAAAACAGTAGCTAAAACCATTAATTAAATGCCTTTTATATTTGGTAAAATCCTAAACTATATTATTTTGGGGATAAACCTTTTTGTGGTTGTGACATAATTTGTAACATCAATTTAGGTGCCACTTTGGTATTTTAATATTATTATAATAATTAGGAACTAAAAGAAAACAGAAAAGAAAATAAGAAAAAGTAAAACAAAACAAAAACAAACAAAAGAAAGGAC